>JAWZYV010002153.1:0-600000 GCA_038373885.1 Cheiracanthium punctorium
ACACTATATGAAATGTTGTACACTTTTTTTTTTTACATAACTTCGTACTTTATTTTATAAGATGATTCCGGGAGAGTCGCCGCATCCGGGGAAGATGCCCCATGCCTTGTATTCCTTGTAATTAGGGGTAGATGGCAGTTAGGCGAACAGGATAAGTGCACAGTGAGTTAGTTTTCCTTAGGCAGTGCATTGCATGAATTTAATTTCAATGTTTTACTTGTAGTTGTACAATCCTTATTTTGAGGTTAGCGCATGATTTCACAATCCAAACTTTTAAACACGTTTTACTTATATACGTTTTATATGATAATTACTAAATCCATGCATGATTTCGAAGTCAAAACTAAGTAAGTGTAGCGCCTGTATGAAGTACTGTGTATATGGTCACACCATTTTAATTTGCGAGGTCAGGGAAGTGTGAGGTGCGGCGTCATTATCCTACAAAATGGCATACATGCGGCAGTTTCTTTTGTACGGGATGACGCGTTTAGTAAGATTTTAAATTATCTCTCCGTGTCTCATTTTTCATGCTATTAAATTTATATTAAAGTACATTTTCTGGATTTGATTAAGTGTTATTAATTTTTTTTTCTTTTCATTTTGGGTGGAATAATCAAGTTGGGCGTCGTAGTGGTCGTTAATTGCAATTGCAATAAATTTGCTCTTTAACGTTCTGGATTCAATGAAATATTGTTTTTAAAAATCGGATGAATAAATATTTTTACAGATTTTATTAATTCAGTCTTTTAAAAATAAGTATATAATTTTAGCAGTTGGTCTATGTAGGCAGACTAACATTAATTTGAACTTACAAGTATGTGTTTTTGTACTCATTCAGTTTATTTTTGTTATAAGTACTAGAAGCGCCGTTGTGGTCATTTTGGCCCTTTTCCCAATATCTCATGCTTTATTTCAATGTACAGCTTAACATAGCAGCTCAATTTTCTAATTTCCCTGAAATTCTTAATAGCGTGTTGTCACAAATTTTTACGTTTCAATTTTAATTAGTAAAATAAATAATTATAGGAATACCTAAAACAGCCAACAGGGGTTATTTTTGACCTTCTCCTCCGGTTGTTCTAATGTTAAACAGGTAATTATTGTACAGATATGAGCTTTTGTTTGAATATTTTTAAATTCCATTCTGTTCTTATGACAGTCGCGGCATTACTTTCGAACAAGTGCGGCGTCAAACCCTGAATGCACACTCTTATTTTAAGGGCAACATTTCACCGAAACATGGTACTAGAAAAGTTGGTTCCATAAGATGGCAAAACTTTGTTCCAATGTATGGTAGAGATGAGTTCTGGCTCATTTTTTGAAGCCCGAGCCCGAGGACTTTTAATCCGAGCCCGCCCGAGCCCGAGCAGTATTATTTAAGTCGGATTCCGAGCCCGTCCGAGCCCGAAATTTCAGCTTAAGATTAAAAAAAAAATTCAATTACTCCATTGATAGAATACAATAAATTTTGCCGTTTGTGCAAATTAAAGACAAATACAGTTGCAAACTCCCAATGCACTTTCTAGTTCTTTGTATCCATCCTTTATCAAAAAATGTCGGATCTCATGACTGACTAAGGAATATAAACCGCCGTACCCAAAGAGCTTCATTTTTATTTATTTATTTATATTTTATAAGTACTTTTATTTTCCTCATGAATCAATTTTTAAAATTTGTTTCAAGCAGTATATTCAATAAGGGAGAAATTTTTCACGAGCCCGAGCCCGAACACAATTGTGAATTACATAGCCCGAGCCCGGTTCGGGCCCGGGCTCGGGATTGGGCTTTCGGGCTCGGGCTGAGCCCGTCTCATCTCTAATGTATGGTGCTCAGTTGTTGCTGTTGTGTGTGATTATGGCAACGCAACACGAGGGCGATCTGCCAAGAGAGGGGTGCGTTGGTAGAAGGACTTTCTAAGGGGTTCTAACGCGTATTCACGTGACATCTGGAGAAAACCTATCAAAACTCCAGACCGTTAGATCGACAGCCGCGCAATGGGACCCGAACCCGGGACCTTCACACTTCGGCCATCTACCATTTTCAGTGGCATAACCACTGTGCCATGGTGAGGCTTCTGTAGGGTGCTCAGATTAACGGTACTTTAGTCAATAACAAAATATTGGAACAAGCTTTCACCATCTTATCCCTACTAGCAATTTTGATCGGGTTACCATTGGCCACGCAGCCGGCCGATGACGGCCCAAGCAAAATTGCTGGTAGGGATGTAGCCAACATTTATTTCTAGTACCATGTTTTGGTGAAATGTTGCACTTAATTTTTAAGAGTGTACGGGTGGCACGCGCAGTGCAATGTTTCAGAAAAAGAATTGTTAAAAAACATTAACCATTATTTCATACTTTTTTGTAGTGGTGCACATGTTTTGTATTTAACATTAAATAGCAGAGCATGATTTATTTTATTGTATATACACCATGGGATTTTATACACAAATTAAGATAAAATATGCCGCATATTACCCATAATTACCCTATGTCTATGATTAATATTGAGGAATAAAAGCTTAGGTCACTGTTTTTGGGACCAATATATATAATTCTCCCATTCATTCATTTACATTTTTATATTCTGGAAACTGAATTAATTTAAACAATAAAGAAAAAATCTTTCTAACAATTATTTGTTTCCGTGGATGAAAATTATCCTAATTGAAAGTTAAAGTAATAGTTACCATTTCATGAATATTTATTGTGACGTCCAAGTAATTTGATCTGAATTTTCTATAACACGGTAAAATAAATTCCGGGAGGATTATTTTTGGATGAATGCTATAGTTTCTTTTGGAAGAATGATTTAATATATTAATCTCCTTTCAGTCTCACAAGATCAGAATATCTTCTCATTATGCTTCATAACATAATTAATTTAAATGAAGTTGGAAAGTTGTGTTCCATTATTAATGAAAGGTTTTAACATTCACCATTATTATGATGGTTTCTTTTTTATTTTTACGGTGACAAATATTTTTCGCTGATTTAAGATTAGTTTTAACTTGCTTTGTGCATATACAAACATTTAAATGCTAAAGACTTTGGATAGTAAGAAAATTAACAGCAAAGCTGCAATTTCCTTAGATGTTTCAATTTTAAAATAGTTCGTGATTTATGAAATTAAAAGAAGATATTTTTAACTCAAATTTACTGTCATTAGTTTCTCAGTAGTTATAGAAATATAGCGTGCATCAAAAACACTGAGCTAGGCTTTTTTTATTTAAATATTTATCATAGACATACATAACAAATATAAAGTTGGATAAAACATGGCACATAGTTTTATGGCATCAATTAAAAATTTTCCGCAGACTAAATTTAAATAAATACAAATTTCAAATTTTATACAGCCCCCGTGCAAAATCATTCCAGCTTAAAGTGTTCTCCATGCATTACTAAAGTGATGTGCAAAAACTCAGCCTTTCATTGTAAAAAGGCTCAGAGGTATAAATGAAATATATGTTGACTTAAACCACTTTTCAATAGCTCTCAAAAAGGAGAAACCACATTGAAGAATTGCGTTTCAGAGGCTGTAGGCAAATTAAGAAAGAAAACATTACTTACATAAATATATATTACTTATGCTATTACTGGTATCGTATAACCCTTTAGCTACTTTATTTAACATATATCTGAAACTATTATTATGAATACTCTAATAAAAACGTGTATAAATAGACAACTTAAGGATGCCAACGTCACTGCTTTATGTAGACAAGCTTTTCGAATAATTAACAATAAAGATTTAGGGAATTTTTACCTTACAATCAATAAATCGAAAAAAATGATAGTCCCCTATTAAATCAAAAAGCAATAAAACAAACCGTAAGTGTTGAAATGCCCCTCCCCCCCCTTTTATTTGGTAATTAGTAACATTTTCTACCGAAACTGTTCACTTTGATCACTACTGGTATGTTCCTGTTCTTAAGTAGCTCAACATAAATTAATATGTGGGAATACATGATTACAGTCTGATATTCTTCAGCGATGCTAACAATGAATGCAAAATCGGGTCTTCAGTTTCACTTAAATGCAAATGAAATGAGCAATTGCTGTACAGCGTGTGTGATACTATCACGTATATTTCGATCTCGCAGAGAATCTCTCATAATCAACAGATGGTCAGTATCTCAACATTCCAACATTAAATCTTTATTAATATTCATTTATGTGATAGTGTTCTGGATCAATTTATGCATTCGCTGGAGAATGCCGTTTCTGAAGATTTGAATTACTTGAGACTGTAGTACTAAGTGTCTGCTGGCATGCACCGCAAAACTAAACGTGTGGACAGGATAGGCGTCAGTGAATCTAATCCACAAGTACTAAATGTGTATATTGGGGCAATATATTGTAAAATTAAATTGACTTTATGGGGTCAGGTGGGATAGTTATGACCTGCGGATTTTTTTTTTAAATCTGGTATGTGTGCTTGTGTTATGGCAAGCCTACACAAGCCTACGAGGAGGTGTCGGGGTTAGGGAGGCGGACTTTTCAAGGGTTTCTAATGCGCATTCACATCACATCTTGGGAAAACATTAAACAAATCTATAAATGATAAGCTTGCTAAAAGATTATGCACAAATGATGATTTTTCATGATATATATCTTTCATCAAATATTAAGTAAAGTCGCAACAACTGTAAAGCAAATATCATGTCAAAAATTTCAGTAAGCAAATTTACCGGTTTCTTGTTCAAAGTTATTTCACTCAAAAGAAAAATTTGTTAGGCAAGCTGATTCATATTGAGAATATGTTGATAATGTATTTCGGAGCTTCCGACATGTTTTTATTTTTTCTAACATTGTTAAATGTATTTAAATTCATCGTCATAATTAACCCATTGTATTTTCAAGAAATAGGGAAACCATGACCATGCGAAAAAAAGTAATAGAAAAAGTCTTTCTGACCTGAAAAATCATATGCCTGTCCTATGTCACTTAAAAAACGTTAAAGAAACAGTAATTTAAAAAAAATATTTATTTGCCTTGGTTAACTTAAAAATAAATTATAAAATTTAAATTTTGACATTAATTATTTTTTAAATTCCAATTATGCTAAAAGTTACTGTCATGTACTGTGAACAGAGACAGGTGGACTCCAAGACATTAAAATTATACCAGAAAAAAGCGTTTTTAGTAAAAGATATGAGACACATAAATACAAAAGATTGATTTAAAGCACAGTCATTTCTTTACAACAAACACAGTAGAGTCTGGATAATTCTAGGTGGACCTGCTTTGCCTCGAACTATCGAAAACTTGAATCGTCGAAATCATAAAAATACTAAACAAATAAATGGAAATGAAGCAGTTTTGTAATTTGAGTGCATATTTAAATGAAAAATGTACTGACAAATTATTACATTGCTGATGATTAAAATAGATTATATACGAAAATAATAGCCAGTTGTCAGTCATATCGGAAAATAGTAGTCAACTGTTTTTTGTATTAAAGCGATGACCCGTTTCTGTTCCGTCATCATCAAGGCAGCATGTCAACACTGCATAGAAATGCTTGTGATGGCATCTATAGGAAGAATACAACCATTTTCTTTGGGGAGGAGATTTCTCATGGGGCTACCGGGTGAGCCTGGTATTTGAATTTTGTGGTATGAAATAATCCTTTCATGTGTTTTGTATGTGTTGGTTATTATTTGGTAAATGAACCGATTTTTTTACTAACTTGGATTTATTGGAAATTCAAACCGTCGAGACTCTACTGTAGTTGTTTCCCGTAATCAAATGAAAGGATAGTTTAACAGTACGTTACAATCTATTCTAGACAACAGCCGTCATATGAAAATGTAATTTCTATCATTTTATAGAAATTTTCCGCGGACATATGTCACTCTGAAAATAGTAGAATTCCTCTGAAGTCACGTGGTTTAATCTGTTTTAATATAAAATTTATGTGACTGAAAAAATAAATAAATACATAAATGAAAATGTTTTTACAGACGGCATATGAAGAACAGTTGCTGTTTCTAAACGTCTTAAAAATTTGTTTTTACTTTAGTTTTATCTTCTTTTATTCTTAATAGGTCAAAGTTACTTAATACAATTTCTTTCAAAATTTTCAAAAGTCCTTACAGTCAATGTTCTTTGTTTTATAGGAGTGACTATCAACACATCTCTTGACATCAAATTTTCATTTCGATTTAATCAATAGAAAGTATTGCTCAATGTGTATCAGATATTTTCAGACCAGGGTGGCGCTAATCCCTAAAAATGTAGGAATAGTAGTCTTAATTACTCCACCAAAAATTGTTCAGGTAAATATCAAAATCAAGTGGTCAATGGTGGTCTCAAGTGCCATTTATTTTTCAATTTTGTGATTTTATTGGGGGTAACTATTACCAGCATTTAATTTCCAACAAATAAACTTAAGAGAATACTTTTTTTACCAGGTGTTCTTAAAAGGTCAAAGTTTCCCCCTGCTACATTAAATAATATTTTCCTATAGTTATGAGAAAAAATTCACGAAGTTGAAATCAGCAAAAAGTGGGCAAAATTACTGCACCGGAACCTATATCGGAATGCTTCTGCAACATTAAAAAACCATTCTGTGCAGATTCGTTTTATACACCTAATACACTAAATGCGAATCATATTCAAATTTTGTACATAGTAAAAAAGTTTTTTCTTTTTTATTAACACGCTTTGATTACTTTCACCTGCATGTAGGTATGCATGTCAATAAGACATATACTATCATGCTAATTTTATGATGGCAAGTAAATTTCTTATTCGTAAATGTTGTAATAAAAATTCAGGAAGTTTATTCTGTATCGTAGGCAATCTGCAATTTTGAAATTTAAATACTAATGAAGAACTTGAAAAGTAATTTTGCTATGTCGCTTGTAGTTGTTGTCTGAAAATAACTTTTTATTACTTTCACCTGCATGTATGTACGTATGTATGCATCAATGTAATGGAATTTTGTAATTCATTTTTCACCCATTTCCAGACATTCAATTAACTTGAAATTTTGCAGGCGAATAAAGAATAGATGACTATAGAATAAAGTTGAAAATGGTTTACTTAGCTTTTATAGTTTTATAACAGGATCAACACAAACAAATTCCAATCCATTAAAGTCTAAGTACAGTCGTTAAAGTTTAATTTAAAGACATTCATTTGCTTCAATGTAAAATTGACGTATGTTATTAAGGATTACAAAATAAGGCCTTCCATTCAAAAATGTGTATGTATCATTTTTTTTCACTCAAAAACAATTTATACATATTAATATATTTCATGCAAAATAATAAGCATGTAAAAGTTAATACAGATTTTTCCTCAGTTAAAGAGTAAAAATAATCAAATTTAAATTCTTTTGTAGGGTCTTGCAAAATTACATTACTAATGATACACAGCTTTTTTAAAATTATCGATAAAATTTCACAAAACTTAAGGACAATAGCCAGATTTGTTGCAAAAAATTCAGTTGTGTTTGAAAGTGCTTCACAATCGACCCGTTTCGTATAAATAACCGTTCTTATTAAATTTAGTATAGGAAGCCTGTTTTTTTGCTTCTTTGTTTAATTTCTTTACGACCGGAAAAATAAAAATAAATTATAGTTTAAAAAATAAATAAACGCGCTTCTAACGTAAAAAATAATCTGTTCCTGCACAAATGTTAATCAACAGCAGTATCATGTTCCACAACTCGGAAAAGTTAGAATTTAAATTAAGTTTAAAATGAGAATGAAGTGATTGACAAAAAAATAACTTTAATATTAGAAAAAAGCGTGGAGTGCTTTTCATTTGCATTTTCATGGTCACAATCATTATGAATTGTTCAAAAAAAGTTAAAAAATTTAAATTAAGACAACTGATATCAAGCACCCCATGCTTTTTCTAACATTGAAATTGTTTTTTGTCAATCACCTGTAATATCAGATAGGAATTTAGTATAGGAAGCCTGTTTTTTTGCTTGGGCATTCCTATTGCAGGGTTTGTATGAGTCCTTAATTTGCTAAAATTCCAAACTTTTGAAAAAAGATAACCTAAAATTTCTTGCTATTTGAGATACTCCAAAGAACTTCTTAATGTATAAGTAGAAAAAACATAAAATGCTAGGCTTACAGGCATCTAATTTACAGGAGTGGTAATATGCGTACTGAATAAACATCAGGCGTTGCATAATTTGACAGCCCATAGATAGCATGTGATAAAATTAAATTAATTTTGCCACAAGGCAAACCTGCAAGACTGGTATCTGCCTAGGAGGTGGGAGGGAGCCTTAGTCAGAGGACTTTCTAAGGGGCTCTAGCGAGTATTCACGTTACATGTGGTTGCATCTCACGTTACATCTGGTTAGATCGACACCTCGCGACAAGCCCAAACCTTGACACCGTCTACCGTCTTGGGTGTCTTATCCACAAGGCCATGGCGTATTGAAATTACATTAAATAACGTACTAATTGAAAAAAAGTACTTTCACTGTAATATCACGGTAAAAGTAATGAATTAAATTTAAAAAAAAGTAATTTAACAGTAATAAGGATGCAAGCATGGTGAAATGAACGCGAATTATTTAAAATATTTAAAATTCACATTCACAGGAAGGCACAATTATCGCATGCGAACCCGCTTATAACAAGATATATTAAAATTTCCGATTTAAGCTGCTCATTTGGAATTTCAACTTGGCAATAGTGAAAACTAGAAAATCATTCAAAAATCATGCTCAGAAGATGAAATTCTATCAGCATTTTAAATGAATATGTGAAACGTTTCTTCATTTAAACTAAGTCAAGAAAGAAAAACAAAGCTGTTCTCGGAATCTAACAATTATATTATATCTTTTATTATCAAACTTCATTCCAGCAATTTTTCGGCGTATTTTGAAGCCAGTTAGTGGCATACTAGCATGCAAATTTAGGATGGCAAGAACATTTTTTATTTGTAATGCTGCAATACAAATTCGGGAAGTCTATTCAGCATCGTAGATAATTCTAGATACTGATGAAGAACTTGAAAAGTAATTTTGCTACGTCGTTTTCAGTTGTTACCAGAAAATAACTTTTGAAGAACTAGAGAGAAATTAATAGACTCGAGAAAAGAACCTTGAGGATGAAACCTTTAACTTTAAATTTAAAGTACAGTAATCTTTCATCAAAACTTAGTCAAGAGGGAGATTAATCATTTGAAACTGTCAAATGTAACGACTCCTTCCGTTTCCAGGTTTCGCATCGATTTTATTCCAACATCTGGAATATACGCAGAAAAGTTTTGATGTTTCACATAATTTTCAGAAAATTTTGTGTACGAAAATTTAAATTTTTCAAAAAGTAAAACTTTATTCAAATCATAAACATATGTCTCGTTTCGTAGTGGTGTTTTCAAGATAAAAATGCTGAATTTATAATGTCCGTTAAGTTAATGTACGAACATAAATTCAGCAAACGTAAATATAACTTTTAAGTATAATTTGTTACACATTTGTTAGAATACCTCATACTTTAATACAAATCAATCCTTTAGGATAATCCTTTGGATTTTTAACTAAAAGTTTAAAACAAACACTTTAAAGCTAAATTTTCATTAATAGAAATTTTATTTCAAAATTTTAAATGATTGTTTTTACCTTTGAAGATCGGCTACAAAACAATATATAAACTCGTTTTTTTTTCTAAATAAATGTTCCTACTTTTCATTTCAAAGGCTGAATCGATTTTTTGACGATGAATCATACTTTAAAATTGAAATCATATAATTTAAAAACATGCGCATTCTGCTGATAGATACTGCTTCTAAAATTTACATTTATACATTTGAAAAAGTCTAAAATTATTGTAACGTTGGAGATATAGTTTGTTTTTTTTAACCCTTTAGTGCGCAGGTTTGCACATATGCAAAGTTGCATATCAAAGCACCCTTCCAAAAGTATTTGAATGCAAGTCAATTTTCCTATCTCGATTTCATAATGATATGTTGTTTTTTATAATAAGTAGATTATCTCTCTATTCTAAAAAAAGTAAAGGCCGCTGTAGCCGCCGCTGGCGCTGTCAAAACTTGTCAGCTTATCTCCTCCTAAACCGTGGGGATTTGAGTTTCGACTAAGGTGCCCACAGATTCGAAAAATTCCAAGAAACCTGCTAATCTGAGTTAAATTTCGAAAATCGAATTATTCTAGAAGATATTAATAAAAAACTGAAAAAATAAACAGAATGGTTGCCAGATTTGGCAGAAAATCATTCATTCCTTTGCAACAAAGCGTTTCCAAGTATCTAGAATCGCGTGTAATTTACAAACATGAGTTAGAATTACGCCCATTTTACGCCAAAATAAAAACTATATGAAATAAGTAACTCAAAATGTGTTACACAAAGTTGACAATTTTCAAATAGTAAGTTCGCTTAGACAACAGGAGTTTAGAATTAGCGATTATTCGTTTTTCCAAAACAGAATAACTAATATCTTGAAAATGAAAAATAATTAAAATGCAGATTATTTTAAAGCCGGTTCTCGTCCAGCTGGATTATTTGCTACCAGTAGAAATATTGGGCGGCGTTAACTATGCCATTATAGCAGTTATAGTACACTTTGGCTATTTGTTAGCGCGACGAGATGGTATAATTCGTGGTGCTAAGTACGTCAATCTGCAAACGATTATGTAAATGAAAATATGGATAACGGTTTTCCGGTAACCTTAAATGAACAGTAATTATAGGTTGTGAACATGTGTAAATCGCCAAATAATGAAAAGTCGCCATTGGTGGCAAGCTATCCTATCTGTTCCGTAGCTTTTATTAACTTTACATGTACGGATGTCGCCAAATAAGGAAAAATCGCCATGGGTGGAAAATTCGCAAGGTGTCCAATAGGTTTTACATTATTAAAAATACAGCTGAAACAGATTTTCTGATTTTATTATGCTTTAGCTCCTAATTAATATAACTTTTGAATGGCAACATTAAATATCATTGTGTTTCTGAGGAGTGCAAATAATTTTTCCAGCGATTAGAAGCGGAGTCCTCACTCCAGGTGGAGTATAGCTCATGGTCCGTACAACACGGATTCCCATAACAAAATATGAGGGGGAGGGGGGCCTAGTGTAGTGTGAAGTTTAAATTTTTATGTACCAATGAACATGCTAGAACCAAGTAACGTGTAGCTCAGTAACATTCTATCTGATCCAGTCTTCGGGTTTTGTGTGTTGAAATTATGTCTTTTTTTACGAATAAGCCTTCTTAGGGGCCGAATGCCTCATACGAAAAGCGAGCGTAGCGAGTCTGGGGGCCTTGGCCCCTAGTAAATAAAGAAAATCACACAAAATGAATCCTTGGATCGTGGTTTTAGCTTGACTATAATAAAAGAGTTACTTAGTAATGAGTAACTTCTTTACAATTCTTAAAAATTCGACAATCCACGTATACATCTTAATGTCGATTTTGGCTTTACAGCAGTCATGCTTCTTATCCGTACCATGCCATTTTGTATGACGTGTTATTGATCATGCACGCTTCTCAAATTTTAAATGCATGGGCTACATATGCTATATTAATTATCAAACTTGAGAACATTTAATAAAAATCGACTGAATACAATTAAAAAATGTGTGGTCTACAGACTAGTAGAGTAATCTATGTAAATGAAATTAGACTTTTGTTTCTACATTACTTGAAAATCAAAACTTTTGCGATTTCTATCCGTTTCAAACAACTGGGAACCCAGTACGACCGTTAAAAATTTATAACTGCCTCTAGTTCTGTCATTCTGTCCGTGACTTTTTTTTTTGTTCGCGCATCACATAATAAGGCCAAAAGTGAATGAAAATAAATTTTGTGACATGTTAGAAGGTCACTCAACTTAAACTATAGGCATCAAAGTTTTAAAGAATTTCGATTGGATTTTAAAATTTTACGAAAATCGTTTCTTACTGAGTAAAATTTGTTCCCCCATCGCGTAATAACGTCTAAAGCGAACAGAATATAATTTGGTGGTATGATGGCTGGTTACTGAACTTACACTATAAAAGTCGAAGTTTTAAAAAATTCCGATGAGATTTTGTGAAAATCGTTTCGAATTATCAAGTTTTTGTTCCCGCGTTACGTAATAACGATTGAAGCGAATAAAATGATAAGGGCATGATATTTGTTCACTAACTTAAACTATAGGTGTCTAAGTCCCGCAGTGGACTGGGCCCTAAACTCCGTTCCCATAAGAACACGGCAAGTGAAGCAGCATCTGGCTTGGTCAGTGCTTGTGAGGGACTTCCCCCTCTCGGCCAGTCTGCTGTGGAACCGTGTACGCTAATGGGAGCTGGTGCACGTAAAATCCGTCGTGGCTCCAAAGTCCTCCAAGTTGTTAAACGATACCTCTGGGGGTGCCGATTTCAGGGGGTTGGTCCCTCCTCTGGAATGGGTTCAAAATTACGGGACCTCGAGCTAAGACGGACTTCCTCCCACTGGGGCTCATTGAAATGGAAGCCGCTCCTACGGCCCAACGCCTGCCTATATAGGGGGATCTGTCACCGCAACGCGGTTGCCAGAGGGCATTAGCAACAACAACAACAACACAACATAGGTGTCTAAGTTTGTAATGTTTTTAGCTAGAGTCTGTGATTGTGCAAAAATTGTTTCAAAATATGCAAACATTTGATTGCGCATCACATAATAATGACTAAAGTGAATGAAATGAAATTTGATGACATGATAGGTAGTCAATCAAATTAAACTATCAGTGTCAAAATTAAAAAAAGAATTATTAGATACTGCGATTTCGTGAATCTTTATTCAAAATGTGGAAATATTTCTGGATTACCAATGACGCTAATTAAATAAACTTTAGTATCGTCACAGGTGGTCACTTGAACAATAGACGTCGAAGTTCTGCAAAACTTTTTATAGATTTTAAGATTTTTTGAAAATCGAGTATACGTTTTTCCATTTGTGGAAAATGGTACTATAATATGAAGAATTTTGGAATTATGCAAGATGGCAACTAATTTAAACTGCAGATATCAAAATTGTTTTAAATATTTCATAGATTTTGAGATTTTGTGAAAATTCTATAAATGTTTCTTCTCGTATCCCCCAAAAATGTGTTAAACGTATAGATAATAATTTAGCAACATGATCAGCAACTACTAAAACAATAAATGGCTGAATTTTTTTAAAATTTTGAATACATTTTATTTTTTTAAATGTGTAATTGTTTTTTTTATAATTTTGTAAAAATTATACAAACAATTTTTTGAGGCATAATGTTAAAATATCTATGGGAATGAGAAAAAAGTTTAGTTACTGGTTAGGAATGAGCACTTGAATCGAAAAGCTCATGCAACCAAAATAAAACTTCATTTTGAAATCAAAAAGACCTCTATTGTCAACTTTACTCAGTACTTTGATACTCTCTGACATGCAATCTTTTCACAATGCACAAAAGTTATAGCTTTGTTTTCTTTACTACTGACAATATGCTAGTTCCATTCTTTGTACTCCTACAATGCTGACAAAAATTCGGTCATTTTGGAAATTTCCATTACATACTAACCCGTCAACTATGGGTATTTCAGCTAGTATTCAATATAATCCGAATCTGTAAGGAAACCAATGTATCTGTCTTCATCTTTAGTATATTCGATCGACAATTTAAAAGTATGCAAATCGTATGTTTCTGAAAAATTGGTTTAATTATTTGGTTTGATTATGGCAATATTTAGGAGTTTCAGAGATCTTTAAAATATGAGACACATAATTCAAAATAAAACTATTCAAAATATATTCAAAAATGAGTTTTCCTAGAGCATTGGTGTTTAAGAAAGACGTACTGAACAAAATTTATTCCGCATAACAAAAACCACTTGACTTAAAAAAAAAATTAAACCACGTTAATCAAAATGAGACAAATAAAACTTTGTACAATAACATACATAAAAATTTACTTATCGCCCAGGATGATTGTTTCGGCCGAAAAAGTATTCACCCTCCTTCAGCAGTCAACACATCATATGGAATTTAGAAAGGGAATGAAATGTTCAACTTTCAGATAATTTTTATTTCCTGCGAATGTCCTAAACTAATGACATTCCTTCAGATCGATATTTCTAAATGTTTCAACTGCAAATGTTGACAATTACAAAGCAAAAATAAAAGTTTAATATATTATTTCTGAAAACAAGACAAAATTTCTGAAAACAAGCAAAATATAAACAATGTATTCAAATATACAGTGTGTCCCAAGGAGGTGGTAGCGGGCTTCTTTACCTATTAGAGATAAGGGGACAGTGTGTATTGAAAAAATGTTCAAAATAAGGTCGGAAATACGACTTTAAGACAGAATTCCTTTCTTTCATTTTCAAAACTTTACACATTTTAAATTTGTGTACGGCCCCCTTCCAAAACACTTCCCAACTAGTAAAATGTGCCCTCATACACTGATGAGGTGATGAACAAAATTTGAGAATTATATCTTAAAAAGTGTCAGAGATATGAAGATAAATGTAACGTTGACCTGATGTAACGAAATAAAATATAAAAGACTGTGAGGCCATACTTATAAATCATAAAAGCTACCTTAAGGTAAGTGCTCCATTAGCGGGCCACTTAATGATGTTTCCTCAATTATCATCTTAAGTTTAGAGAATTTTTGTTAATGTATATTTTTTATGGTTGCTCAAACTCATATCTAAAGTATTAATTATATAAAATATCAAAATAACTGTGATCTATATTTCTAAAAAAAATTAAAACTTAGGTCACTTCTATGCAGCAGCAGTTGGCATAGCGAATTTTGATGTACCAGTATTGGGCATACCAAAAGTGGGTCACTTGTATTTGTCAAATGGCTAAGTAAAATAGAATGAAATTGTTATATATAGTAATAATAATAATACATTAATATTATGCTCTATAAAAAATACTCTAAAAATGGGTGATGAAATACTTTATTTATAGATTCTAGTTGAATGAAATTTACAATTTTTTCTAAAGGAGGTAATTTTAATTCTCTATCTTAAATTTTAAGTTCTGCCTGGCGCATTATGAAGAATTGGGATAAAAATTGTTTTATGGAGAATCAAAAGACTTTTGAGAAAAAGCATGTGCTCCAGTACTAGGGTCCCTAGGCTCACTTCTGGAGCATTTAGTAAACCATTGATCTAAAAGTGGGCCACCCATCACTATCCATAAATTACTATTCATACTATCCATAAATTACTATCCATAAATTACTACTACCACTATCCATAAATTACTACATACATTATCATTTCATTCAATGATAATTTATAATACATTCAGCATATAATGAAATAATAACAACTGATTTTAAAAATAAATACAATATGTGTTAAAAATTATTTGAATGAAGTCTTGTCCCTTTAGAAACTTACTAAGAGTAGGCTTAGAATACTTCTCTGAGATATCAACTTCTGTAACAAACTTTCTTGAACTTAACTAAACAGGAAAATAAGGCTGCAAATTTGATATTTAGTTATCTCACACAATTTTTACAAGAATCCCACCTTTTTATTGACTGAAAAGAGATCAGGGTTTCGAAGCAACAAACTTTTAACTTTTGAAAAATTGCATGTATTGAATTGTTCGGAAAGTAATTTCGTTTTTTCTTAACGGAGGATTTAATTGCATTTTTTCCACTACTAATTTGGCATTTAAGTCGCATTATCATTATATATTTTCACTGCCGATATAGCAAAACATTAGGGTGTATCACGAAATTTTTTTTTTTTTTTTTGGAAAATCAAACTTTCAAGTTGATAAAAAGTTGTCACTGTCATCACATATCAACCAAAAAAAAATTTTTTGAAATCGAAAAATATTTAGGTCCCCCGGAATTAACTTGAACTTCAACTTTTTTGACCTAAAATGTGTATGTTTTTAAAAATATGTATGCATAAATAAGTAGCAATCAACTGATTTTAAAAATAAATACAATATGTGTTAAAAATTATTTGAATGAAGTCTTGTCCCTTTAGAAACTTACTAAGAGTAGGCTTAGAATACTTCTCTGAGATATCAACTTCTGTAACAAACTTTCTTGAACTTAACTAAACAGGAAAATAAGGCTGCAAATTTGATATTTAGTTGATAAAGGTTTCATCCAATTAAAGACTGATCTCTTATCTCAATGGATAGTTGGAATTTCTTATTTTTTAACTTAAAATTTCAAATGGCTCACTACTGCTACATGGGCCACTACTGGGCACGTACCATAATGCATTACCAAGAGGTACTTCATTCCATTCTTAATACAAATGTAGTAACATATTACCATATTACCATACCATTATTACCATAAGGTTGAAAGATAGTCAATATGCTAGCATAGTTTTTTTAATATATAAATATAGCTTTTACACTGTAACGTATATTAGAATTAAAAACACCGAATAAATAAATAGCAAAATAAATACTCTTTATTTATCCTGTCCATAAAGTAGATCAATGGTAAATTTTTTCATATGCATGTGACATTAATTATGGAGAATTTTATTATTAAAGAAAGATATTAGCTTCCTTCGTATTTCGATAAAATTAAGAATTACAACAACAAAAGGAAAATGTAAAAATAGAATATTTATTAAACACAATATAACATCTAAATGAAATTGAACTGAAAAATGAATACATTGTACGGCGAATATTTTTATAACAATAGGTAAATAAAAATTATAAATAGCCAAAACAATGATAATTACAGGGCAAAACTTACCTTTTCTGGTAACATATTCACTTCGATTCAAACTAAATAGTCAACACAAATTTTAAGTTATGATGCACGTTTACTATTATGTCACTTTACGACTAACACCAAATCGGCTTTGTAAATGTATCA
Source organism: Cheiracanthium punctorium (assembly GCA_038373885.1). Lineage (NCBI taxonomy): Eukaryota > Metazoa > Arthropoda > Arachnida > Araneae > Cheiracanthiidae > Cheiracanthium > Cheiracanthium punctorium. The sequence continues at coordinate 16,818 of JAWZYV010002153.1, forward strand.
CCAGCTTTAAAAGGTTTCTACGGTCAAGGTACTAAAATAAATAATTAAAAAATAATAATTTATAATAGGTAAGGTATATTAAACTTCTGATTTTGAAAAACTTGAAATTAATATAACACATAGTAGCAATCTACAGTTACATAAAGAATGGTGTTTAGTTTTTACATTTAAGTAGTTTGATAATTTTAAACCCATCATCAAATTTTATTTTGTGAGTAGAGATCCTCTAATATAATTTAAAAGTTAATGAGTATTCAAAGGGATTTGCAATATTTTTTTCATGGTTTTAAGAGTCATTTTGTTACTGTAACCAACTTATCAAAGTTTTTTAATTTATCAAATTTTGCTTTCCACGTCACAAAAAGAACATGCTGTGCAAATTATAATTTTTGGAAAAAATCCATTTCAATCGTAGACAAGGAAACACAATGTTCTGTGAAAGACAATTTAGAGATTTTTTTTAACGGTAAAAAATAACAATAAAATTACATAGATCCCCTATTTCTACCGAGATTGACTCTGAATTCATTAAAAAAATTACAATGTACGAAAGCTAGATAGAAAATATAATATTTTAGATTTCTCGGAAGATAATAAAATTTTACCTGTTCCTACTTGTATAAGATTGCAATGGTGCTTTTGGCAGCTCCAGCTATACAAGTTGGCGTTGAAAGGGCGTTTTCAGGTTTAAAATTTATTCTCAGAGACAACAGAAGTAATCTCATTGAAACCACGTTAGAAGATACATTAATTATTACAGGCAATTTTTACATGTTACGTGAATAAATGAACATATTTTTTTGCATAGCTATTGCAAGACCAAGTGCACAATGTGAGGGGCAAGCGTCAAGTGACGAGATTTACACATAATCGACGTAATTATGAACCTAGTTGTAAATGCGGTTTTGAGAATGGATAATAATGCGAATGATCGCCGTTCGCTGCTCGCCGCTCGTATCGCACATGCTGCTTAATTGTATCAATTCACATAGTCTACCAATGAAAAAAAAATCTTCTAAATTTCGTACAATTACATATTTTGTTTATGATAGAATTATATTTTTAGTATAAATAAGTATATACCGGCTGCGCCAAAACTTCGTTACAACTTTAAAAATTCAAGGGAAGAAATAACGTGCTTTTTGTACGTAAAGGCTTAACATGAAGTGGGATTTTTTTAGAAACAACAAAATTTTAGTTAAAAAAGTCACGGGTAGAGGGCGTTGACATGCGAAATATTCAGTAGTATTATGCAAATTAAACGTGCAATAAAAGACCGTGATACACGGTGGCCTGCACGATCACTTGACCTCAGCCCGGTTGACTTCTGGTTGTAGGACTACTTGAAGTCACTTGTGTACCGTTCATCCCCTTCAACATTGGCCGAACTGAAACATTCTGTCTGTGGAGAGGTTTCTGCAATTCATTCCGACCTATTCCATTCAACTGTAACGGGCGTTGTGAGTCGCCTTACTTGTGACGTAGAATGTTCTGGAGGTCATGTTGAACATTTATTATTTTCCAAATAAATGAATGAAGCATACTGTTGTCCTATTCATTGTGTTTCGGGTCGTGAGCGCATAAAATAAAATTATTCATTTCCGAATGAATAATTTTATTTTATGTACCAGGTTCGCCAAAAGTTCGTTAAAAATTCATAAAAAAGGAAGAAATGAAGAGAAAGACGTGCGGTTTGTAGGCCTTTACGTACAAACTGCACGTCTTTCTCTTCATTTCTTATGAATTTTTAAAGTTGTAACGAACTTTTGGCAAAACAAAATCTGGTACATAAAATAAAATTATTCATTCGGAAAAGAACCGAAAACCGGAACTGAACCCGCATATTTTTTTAGTTGAACTGTAACGAAAAAAGTTACTGTTAGAAGCCCTGGTTTTAAGCATTTTTATCTCACCAATAAGTTTAAAATTACATATAACAATATGTTTTATGTGCAGCTGAGGTTTTACTTGAATAGGAAGAAAATATAATTAATGAAAAAGAGTACGCGTTAACAGATGATACAAACATTTACAATCTCACACAATTTTTACAAGAATCCCACCTTTTTATTGACTGAAAAGAGATCAGGGTTTCGAAGCAACAAACTTTTAACTTTTGAAAAATTGCATGTATTGAATTGTTCGGAAAGTAATTTCGTTTTTTCTTAACGGAGGATTTAATTGCATTTTTTCCACTACTAATTTGGCATTTAAGTCGCATTATCATTATATATTTTCACTGCCGATATAGCAAAACATTAGGGTGTATCACGAAATTTTTTTTTTTTTTTGGAAAATCAAACTTTCAAGTTGATAAAAAGTTGTCACTGTCATCACATATCAACCAAAAAAAAATTTTTTGAAATCGAAAAATATTTAGGTCCCCCGGAATTAACTTGAACTTCAACTTTTTTGACCTAAAATGTGTATGTTTTTAAAAATATGTATGCATAAATATAAAGTATATTTATATTTTTTAAGTACAAAAACTTGAAGTTTAGATAGACAACAGACTTTTAAAAAATTCATTTGTACCATTAACTATATTAGTCTGCCGAAATCTAATTTTAAAAACCTTGCTATTTTATGAAATATTCAAAAATTTCCAGACGATATTTTACATTGTTAAACTTCTAGCAACAGTGCAAATAAAATGTATATTAATTTTTCATTAGTTTATTAGTTTTTCAGTTTCTTTTTTATTCTGGGGGGGGGGTGAGGGGTGACATTAGAAATAATGACACATTAGAAAAAAATTTTGGAGGAACAAAAATATAGTAAAATTAAAAATCAGAAAGTGTGATCTTTAGATGAAAAATGTTACAAAAGATATAAACAAACACATAAAGGTTACAAATAAACAACATTGAATATGTAAAGGTTATTCAAAATAAATGTTGATTTCACTGCCTATTTATTTTGATAATTGTAGGCAGCGTATCACAAACGCAAGTAGCTTTTCCAACCTGCAACCTGATCCATTAGAAACCCCAGTGTTTGTGGGCGTACCATCACATCCAAGAGCTTTGATAGTTGTCACATCAATGCAGTTACATTCCATGTGTTTCATTATTGATGATACAATGTCTTTCCCAGAACCACTGTCTGCAGTTACATGACCAAGATATATTGAACCTGGTTCTTCAACCAAAGATATGTGTTCTTCTTGTATAGTTTTCCGGACAGATTTACCACGTACATTTTCTTTGACTATAGTTTCATCTTTCCGACCATCAAAATAGAGAGAAATTATTTCTGAGGTGCGAGTTGCAATACTTTCACGGTACTTTACTCTTTCACGAAAAACTTTCGATTTATCAATTACCGCCATCTGATTTCCTGGTGTCACAACTTTTAAATCCTGTAAAAGAGCCCTTGCTAGTTGCGGTCCCGCTCTATTGGAAATTGCTCTGCTATCACATGCTCTGGAAAATGATGGCAGATCTACTGGAAGGACTTGATTTACTAAAACGCTAGAATTTTCCTTTTTATTTTCAGGTATTTTATTTTTTATAGCTAAGACACTTTCATCACTTGAATCCTGTTGAAAGGAATCGCTGTCAGTGTCGCTAACAATGCCTTCATGTCGTAAAGTAGGGATATTTGTTGATTGGAGACTTCAGTTTAACTCAAATTGTATGGAATTTTCCTTTCTTTTAGCACGTTTCTCGATTTTTTTACTCTCTACTGTGTCAATTCCTCCTATAACCATAAGCCTCAGGTTTCGTTGGTCATTCAAGAACTTGTGTTACAGTTGTGGAACCTTCCTTTGTGCTGGACACAAACATTTCACTAAATCTTTACATTTGCATGAACAAACATCAAAAAGATTATTTGCAATGTCAGATTTTGAACTTTTCAACGGACGTTTCAAAGCTCTTGGCATTTTTTGCGTTACACCCTGATGACTTTTTCATCTTTTCAGATCTCTCGTGTAGTTTTAAAATCATAAAAACAATGTTGCTTACAGATGAAACAGGAATAGAAGTCTTCTTCCATATTTATTCTAGCTTACGGACCACTGGCCATTGCAACTACCTTTTTCTTTGGTTGATGACATCCTTCAGACTTCAACTGATTTCTTACCCATTCAAAATAACGTAGTACATCAATTTTAGTAGGTAAAACATTGCTATCACTTATATCTAGAGGTTGGCCGACAATTGAATCGTCAGTAGTTTTCCTTTTGATAAGAATGAATTTTTCTACTCATGATTATAAGACAACAAAACCAAATTGAACTCAATCACAAATCAAAAACATAAATGCTCACTAAATGGACGCTTCGTACACTAAAAACACTAAAAACAAACTGAAAAAGAAAGGAAGGGTGGACGAGGGAGAGTGATGTGATGATCTTGCACTTCCCTTATCTCCAAAGTCATGGGGAGCTACAGTTTTATCATCTTGAAATCTGAGCCCCATATTCGCCTACAAAAATATTCATGCTATTTCGGAACGCTGTACTACAGTATCTGTATTATAAATACAATGATTGAAAATTTGAAAGATTCTTCAACATTTTTTAAATACGGCTAGTTGACAAAAAATTGGAGATTTTAATTACAATTCCTGGAGATCTAAATGTTCAATTTAAGTTGCAATGCATTTTTTTATGGATAGATTCCATCCGAAATTGCCCATTTTTGCTGTTGAATATTTAATTTTGATTTATACATACTTTATAAAAAATGTTTGACTGAAAAACTGACAACTTCAACGTCATTCCGGGAGAGCCAAATATTTTTCGATTTCAAAAAAATTTTTTTTGGTGGGTATGTGATGACAGTAACAACTTTTTATCAACTTGAAAGTTTGATTTTCAAAAAAAAAAAAATGTTTCGTGATACACCCTACAAAGCATGCTTGTGAAAATTTTCGATTGATTCTACGCAATAGCTTTCGGTTGGAACCCTTCCAAGTATTTAAATTTAAAAGCAGCATTTTCGGCATCTTTTACCTTTTCACTATTGAAAATTTAAAAATGCTGTTGAAACAAGAAAAAAAATTATCCGATGAGTATGAAGAAAGTGTACTGACAGAACGCCAGTACCAAGACTGGCTTGCTAAATTTCGATTCCACCATCTGATGTCAGGGAAGGTCGTTCTGGAAAGCCAGTTGAAGCCGCTGAAGACACAATAAAGACATAAATTGATGCAAGTCATGCTACTGCCAGAAGATGGCCAAAGATATTAGAACGAAATGGAAAATATACAATTCAATAAAATATTTATTCACTATTAGAAAATCATCTCTCATTTTCATTTTTTAAAGGAAAAAAAAGATTACTTTTCTAGCAATCTAATAACTATCTTCACGGTCATACTCACACACAGTCATCCTTTTATAGTATTTTAGTTGTGATTTTTGTGACACTTTTGATTTCCGAAATATTATCGAAACTTATCTAGTCAGTATGAAGAATGAGTTCATCATTTGTGATATTTTCGTTAACCTTATTTTGAAAGAGGGACATTAAACTGCTATATTGAATAAATTCATTCAAATTCATTTATAATCATGCAGAAATTAAAGCTGAAAAGCTGAATGTCGTAGCATTTGAGAGAAATGTAGTTTGGTATAAGAATATAGAAACAGTATAAAAGTTAGAAAAAAAATAAGCCTTATACAAATTTTATATCCAACGGATTTTACATATTTTTTTTCTGTTGTTGATTATATTAAATGTCTCATTTGTATTCAATAAAGTATTTTGCAGCATTTTGTCTTACTTTTCATTGTTTCTTGTAAATTATTAAAGTACCCAGAAGTTTCTAAAAATGTACCCCAGTACATTGATCTAAGCAAAATAGATTGCATTGTTAAGGTTTCTAATTTTAAAATTTAAAAAAATTAAAATTCTCATTGTCCTACTGCTTTTATTATTACATTAAATATTAACGATTATAATGATTTGACACATTTTTTTTTAAATTTAATTTTGATTGAATTGAAGAAACAGGTGTCATAAAGCTCAAAGGCGTTTGAATTAAAAATGATTCTCATTTTAATTCAAGAATCCTTATGCGTAATTCAAAGCAATTAAACAAATAAAACTCAAAGTACCTTAAAAAGTTTACAACATTTTTAAGCATAAATCATAATATTATCATTATTTTTTATCTAATGAGCATAAGAAATACTGACATTGGTTTGGATGTTAATAATAATGTATACTTTTATAATAATGTTGCTAGAGGATAATGTATGTGCACTTTTATTTCTGCAACCATGCATAAAAATATTTGTAACTGCATACGTCTGTAAAATTTTGAATGTGACACGCCCATCACGCGATTTCATTTTAGTCAATTATTAAGGCTCATGTTTTCACTTCATTTTTTTTTCTTTTTAATCTTAATCCGATTTGAAATACACAAATGTAACATGAACATTTTATATACAGATCTATATTACTAAAAAAATTAGCGACAGAGTTCGCAGTTTTGATGTGACTAGACTACTCGAACATTAACAATTTACATATCCTGAAAACAAATGGAAAGTTTTTAAACCTACACTCTTGTATACACCGCAAACCCTCTTAGTTGCGGTCGATTTTTGTCATAAGAAAAAACTGTTATGGAGTAATTAAATAGTATGCTTCCTCTTCTATACTGATTTAAACATTTTTAGAAAAAATAAATGAAAAAATGCTGTTGCTTGCTTTACTTGTAGTAGTATTGAGAAAGCCAAAAAAGGCATCAATAATTGTTATTTCAGTGCTTGTGATAATAGAAATTTAAAAAATAATAATTTAAAAAAACCTTTTATTCTCTTCTCTTGGAACTACCTCGTGATATATTAACGTAACATTACTTACCGTTTAGTTAGTAGAAAGGCTACCATTGAAAACTGAACTAATATAACAAACACTATATTAATTTAATATAAACGAAATATTTAACACGACAGACAAAATATTTTTTGTCTGTATTATCCTAAGGAGACCATATATTAAGGAGTTTTAATGTAGGTTTCAGTTCTAAAGAAATGTTTTTCAGAATAAGGAAAATAAATACTGTGAAGCATGGATTATAATGCACTTTCGAGAATAATGGAACAAAGAAGATAAAAGTGCCGAGAAACTGATTATAGTACAACCAGTTTTGAATCGCTGGAAAATTGTTCAACGGATATTGCTGTAAAGGTGTCAGTCGGAAAATTTGAAAACCTATTGAACGTCTAGGTCTTGCGGTGAAAGGAATACATACCATGTCAACTGAAGATGGTTGTGTTGGATGGCTGAAAAATATTTATGGAGGTTTAATGTTTGCAATCACTACAAGTGATTAGCTGATATCATGGAATATCAACGAAACTAAAAATGTCAGAAATTATGTTTCACACTTGCATTAACATCAATGGCACTACTAGTGCTTCTCAACTACTATAAGTCACAATTATTGGGAGTAAGTAAAAAATGACACTGGCTCTAAAATTTGTAGAGAAACATTACTGTGGTATAGTTTCGAGCAATGTTTTCATTAAAAGTTTTAAAAACGGTCCAGAAAAATGAATTTTGTCTCAATAGAGAGCATAACATTCTGTTAGTGCAGATAATTAAATTTTTAATTTACGAAGCATATTTTTAAGGATTTAACTTTTTTACAAGCAGTTATGATGTTTAATTTTTCTAAAGCGGTTTTTATGGGCATAAGACATGCTTTTCTAAATTCGTAATTACTTTTTCTAAACATTTATTTCATTAAACATATTTCAGTTCTTCAAAATACGTATCGTAAAAGCAGTTTAAACTTTCATTTATGAAAAGATTGGATTTTTCCACGGAAACATCTTAATTAAGTTTTGCCATTTTTTTATTAATACGGAAAAATTGTTTTTCAGGTATTTTCATTCTGAGTATTTTTATTTTATCATAATAAAGTTTGCTTAATACACAGCACTTCACCTTCTGTGGCGAGCACACTGTGACAGTAATGTTACTTGGGCAAAATTATAGTGACCTGAGCTAACGTCATATTTTGTGTTTTCATGGTTTAAATTTTATTTTTAATGGAAAAAGAAACGCTTTACGCTGGGTGATTAAAAGTAATGATGGAAGAAAACAGGATATGCAGACATTAAGCATTTTTTCCCCTCGAAATTATTATTACAATTTTTTATTTTGATATGTGTGATATATTTTTCAAGGATTTTGAACCAAACATTTTTCTATTTAGTTGTATAAAATTACTGAAATTAAATAATTTTACTATAAATTTTAAGATTGTATGGAAGAAGTCTTCTGCATGCTTTATAAATCATGAGATGCTGATATTATTACCACAGAAAAGGATATGTTATTACCATTAAATGGCATTACTTGTTGTTCAAATGAAACAAGAAATGAATTCATTTTAAGTTTTATATTTTTGTGTGTTTAATCTTTAGTATTAAGCTATACTTATGCTCCTTCTTATTGGACTATAGTTAGTAAAAAAAAAAAGAAAACACCCTACTTAAACGACTAAAGAACATTCGGTGCAAGTGATCAAACATATGAATGTATCAAAGTTCGATGTAATCAGTGTTCATATAATATGCATTGGTCATGGGAAACAACTATCAAGGATTTCTTGTATATATCGTTATTGTAAATTTTCTTAGTTAAATTTTTCATGATAAACCTTGTAATAAAATATTAACGAATTATTCTGTTCTATAAATATGTCATTTTGCTTATGCAAAATTCTTTCTCTCTGTCCAGAAAAGTTGACTTTAGTATGACGTTTTTAAGTTGTATTATTGTCTAAATAGGATTTCCATCTTGAGTATTATATGTAATAATTTTAAATGATGCAAAGCAATTATTGCAACATATAAGATGGGAAGAACACAAAACTAAATTTTTTCTTAAGTTCTTTTACTGGCAGCTAAAATAAAATATCTTTGGACTAAAGATATTCCATTTTAGCTGCTAGTAAAAGAACTTTAAACAGTCAAAAACATCGACTAGTAGATATTTTGCTAGTTGAAAGTAAAAAGTGAAAGAACATCTTTTGAAAAAAGTATTCCGGTATAAGCGAAATTTCATATTTTAACTTTATGAATAATTAATTAGTTTTGAAAAACGCACAATGTAATAATCAAATGATGCTGAAATCATTTCTGCTGTTCTTAGGCTCGGACAATTAAAATACATAAATATAAAACAAATAAAACATTAACTTACGGCGCTTTAAAAACACTCTTAATTTTAAATCTGTTTTAGATACTTTGATTTTATTTTTTGCACGTGGGAAGCCATTTCCAGGAATCCTATTACTTGCTCGCCGGCAGATCATTATGCGCCGCATTTACGTTAGTGCTCTGCGTTAAACAGAGTTAGCTGGTGTAACTATTTTAAAAACCCTTAACCCCGCAGATAATGCCTGTCCTTTACAATAATTAATGGTCATGACATTTAGTGAGTAACAACGTATTGCAAAGTATACATATGTGGTCATTCAATGATGTTTTAATAAGAACTATCGCGTGTTTTTTAACTTTCTTACTCTAAGACTGTATCGAGACATAGTTTTTGGTGTATTTTTATTTTAGAAAATCTATATTTCTAAACTTAAGCGCACGAATATTGTTACTTTAAGTGAACACATTAATGACTCAAACAGATATTGACAAAGTCTGTGTGGGGGGGGTAAGTTTAGGAGTACTAAGTAGTAGCTCACGATCGAAGGTTGGAGAGCACTGCTCTAAACTCTGAATATCGGAGGTTACAATGAATGGTATACCATTATTTCTTTATTCAATTTGAAAACATTAAAATGCAATTAAAATAACTTATTTTTTCAAAAACTTCCTTTAAGCAAGTTTATTTTATATCGAGTCTCGTACAAATTTAGAGGCGCGAAATAATTTTATTAAAAGATGAACACGTTATATATAGATATGTATTTAAAAATCCACCTAATGATTAAATATTAGTTGCAAGCCATTATTTTGCAATTTTTGTTGCTATCTGAGAAAGTTGATCCTAATTAACTGGCTGAAGGCAAGAGAGTTCACGCTAAAACATGACATTCCAAAAATTAATTAATTTTTTTAATTAATGTATTAAAAAGCTATTTCTTGAGTTCCTGCATGAGAGGATGAAGGCAGTAGGGCGAAAATTGAGCTGTCTTTCTCATCTATACATCAAAGGGAGTTTTCTTTCAGAAATTTAATTTTCTGTTTAATGAAGTGCAAATAAAATTACCGGAGAGAATGAATCTATAATTCAATACTAGAATGAAATTATGGGAGCACATTTTTTTACTGTTTTGTGCGGGAACATTTAACTAAGATTGATTTTATTTATTAAGCTTGATAAATTAATTATGTTTAAAGGATTACAGTTATTTTTAATAAATTAAAAAATGCTTTTCCGTCACGAAATAAGAGTGTACTTTTTAAGTTTTTAGTTTGACACTGTTATGAATTGAATAGATTAATTAAAATCAAATAAAAAATGTATTTAATTTTATCTGCAGTGAAATAAATGTCTTTTGGACAAATTTAAATTTGAGAACTAAATTTTCAAACTCATACACTTTATAGCATTTAAAAACATTTAAACTATTAATAAAGCATATTTTTTTCGCTTACGATTTTATACAAATACCCTTGATTTATGCTGCGCTTTTTAAATAATTACTGACTACACATTGCAAATTTGCATAAACAGCTAATTTCTCTAAAAATGATAAAATTCGTTCAGCTTCCGAGATTACATGATTCTTTAAGACCTTAAGATTCTATACTTTACATGATTCATTAAGACAACACATAAGATTAAAAAAAAAAGAAACTGTCAGTATTATTAAAAAAACCAAAGGACCTAGTAAAAAAAAACATGTTTTCTAACCTATGAACTTTTAAATTAAATTTAGTTATAAATATGAGGCAAACATGATTTTTAACCTATTGAACTTATAAATTAAATTTAGTCATAAATGTGAGGTGAACGTGATTTTTCTGTACTTTTTTAAGGAAATAAACAGTAAGCGTTTCCTGTTGTTAATGATTTCTGATTTGTAAATTATATTTAGTTACCTTTTGCCACACACATAACTGATTATTCTTTATTTAGAATTGATTTAATATTTTAAATAAAAAATACAGCCACCTATAAATATTTATATATAAAAATATATAAATATTTTTACTTTTTAACTTCAAATTATTTAATGAAGTGTGTGAAAGAACATAAGCGTTATATGTTTTGTAAACTATAATATAGGGCCCAATAATAATGTTTTATAACATGACGCCAAGCAACGATTAATATTACTACTGGAATGTATTCATTTGAGAGCCTCATGACAGCAGTAATCGTGGACATGTAGGAAATGTGATAGAAATGTGCATATAACATATTCCTCTTGGACAGGCTTATTAATGAGCAAATAATGAACAATTTTCGGGTTATATAGTTTAATCATTTTAAAAGTATGTAATTATGCATGAAACAATACTAGTATGATAAATTAACTATCAAAATTTATCAGTTTCCTCTGAACCGCTTATAAAGAACTATCGTATAACAGAATTAATCAATAATACACACGTCTCTTCTTAATATAAAAACAATTTGATAAATAACTGCAAGTCCTAGTCAAGTCTACATGTTCACGAGGCCCTCCTACATTTATTAGGAGGCTGCCAGTATCAACCTAATCCAACCGTGTTGGATTTCAAGTACATCTCAACAAGACCATTGTTGTACTTTGCGACTCACAAAAAATATCTTCCACCATTTATTTCACACACGTCTAATGAGCATATTTTGCACAGAGATATCAATACATTATGAGGAGAAAAGTGTCACATCTCAATTAGAATAAGTTATGTCTCTAGAATTTTTATTGAATGATTGTGCCCACTGTCAGGATGTTCACAGGAACATTCACATGGTGTTCGTTACGGTATACTCTATCACTATTACTTAACAACAAATCACTGTTTATCATAAGCGGCCTGAATTCTCCAAATTTTATAAGTTGACGTAAGTTATTTGAATTTCTAATTTTTGAGTAGAAGTTATTCCACTAGCAACTCTAACAGCTGGAACAGTTGTCTGAGAGTTTTATAATCACTGTATTTTGCACTTTGGAATCCCATATCTTGTGATTACAGATCAAGCTGACAATTTGAAAAGTTAAATATTATTTGTGGATTTAAACAATGCACGACCACAGCCTATCGTACACAGCGCAATAGAGAAATTGAACTTGGAGTTCATCTTTTGAGAGCTTTTGAGTAAAAGAATTATAGATGCTAAAACTATTTGTAAAGGATCGTTTATACTGCTTAGCAACAGATATCAATTGTTTCCTTGAAATATACTAATGCCTCCAAATTAACCTTTAATTCATCACAATATATGAAGCGTCATTCCTTTGGTTGCTTTTCTAAAAGACATCATTTTGATTAGCACACATGGTACAGTACATATTGTATTGTGTATTAAAACAAAGGTACTCGAAAACTATCTGCCTTAGGAGGGGTGCTTTGGACGGAGGATTAATTAAGAGTTTCTAACGCGCATTCAAATTACATCTGGAGAAAACCGCCGAAAACACCTGATCGTTGGATCGACGGGTCGCAGGATAGGCCCGAACCCGGAAACTTCGCACCTCAGCCATTACCTATCTACCATGTTCAGTGTCTTCATCCTCTCGTCATGATGTGGCCGTACAGTATCAACACCAAACATAAATTTACCAGCATACATATTCGGACGGTTGGGACAGCATCGGACGGTTGGACCGACAGACGAAGAGATGGAGGGACAGACGTACCGAAATCATTAACACTCTTCAATTTTGTTGGAAATTATTGAAATGAATATTTTCGAAAAATGAAGAACATTTAAACATTATTTTTCTTTCTATAAGTAACAGAATTTTAAACTTCATCCCAATTTAATTAAAATAGTTTTTTATAGGACATTTTTGTAGTTTTATCTGAGTAACATGATGAACTCGTGTTTAGATATTTAAAAGAAATAATGACTTTAAAAGAATAACGCTACGGTATTTAAAAATTTTTATGGGATTAAAAAATATTTTAATGTATTACTTTTTAATATAAATCAATTTTAGGGATACCAGATATCATATTTTATCCTCTGTAAATTGTGTGGCAATATTAAAGTTTAAGATCTTTTTAGTATTTTTTTTTCAATTTTGAGTATTTAGAATAGAAATGTTTCTACACTAAGAAACTCTGCCGTAATTGTATGTATATACATTCTTGTTAATAGCTGTTACCAAACAATTCATGATATCACAGAATTTGCACATTTGCCGCGATATGCATCATACAAGAGGGTACTTCGTAATGATATAACACAAATGAATCTCTTGATCGCACAATGCATCATCGCAATATAGAAATTATAGATCAATTTATTATCATAATATAGAAACTTCAGATCAATTTATCATCGTAATGCAGGATTTACATTACATAACATTATATATTTCCAATACGCAACATTCGAGCTCTTAAATGTTGAAACCTATTTTACTGTTTTCAATATGGAGGTAAAATAGGCTTACAAATCGGTGGTTGTAGAGAGATGACATAGACGTTTTTTAAAAGAAGTAGTTGGAAGAAAATACATGTTTAGAAATATATATACTCTTGAATATTTATTCGAGTGTGTATATAAGTCCAAATAATGATATATTTCAGGCTTATTTAAAATTAAAAATTTGAATTAGGAGAACTCACACAACGAGGTCCCAGGAAGGAAAGCAGTTCTATGTTTTCCTGTGAAGAGGTACTCCCAGAGAACGGCAATCAGTAGAATGAGACCAATTTGCTAACTGCGCAGCTAGGGCAGCAATTTCAATCTGCTATTTTTGGGCGATTTTTGCTGATTGATTCATTCATAAGCGTAAAGTTTTAAAAATTATTGGGGGGGTCGGGCCCCACAACCACACATTTTCACGTTAGTGGCGTAGACAAAGGGGGGGTTAGGGGGGCCACAACCCCCATGAGGAATTTTGTGCCACACAAAATGTATATACTTCACTCCCTTATCATACACCCATATACATATATGGGAGTTTCAGAAGTCGTAAACCCCCCATGAAAAATTTCTGGCTACGCCACTGATTCAGGTACATATAACTTACTCATTGCTGCTAACTACTACGGAATATAATTAACCACTTTTTCTACATGATTTTTCGGCTTCAAATATAGCAAAATTTTTGTGCTGCGCGCGCGAGCTGGTTACTATTTTGAAAAAAATAATTAAAAAATATACTGTTTACAAAACGTGGTTAATTATATTCGTAGTAGTTGGCAGCCATGACTTACTATATATAAGTGTAAATTATTGGTGGCGCTCGAGCTCTATGGGTCCATAGAATTCTGCACCCATGTAAGGTAATTATCCATGTTAGTATCTTCCTACCATGTTATAAGTTAAAAATAGAAGTACAGTAAAAAATCCAAAGGAGGGAAAAAAAAAACATTTTCGATGAGATAGAACATTTTAGACACAACTGAACTTTTCTTCATTTCATACTTTACATTGCATAATCTGATTTTAATTAACCAGAGCCTGGCGAGGGCAGCTTATAGTAACATTGTGTGTTACGTGACGTCACAATGAATACTAAATCATGATTGAAATCAAAAGAAAATTTTTAAAAGTGTAAGTAAAGGTTTTTTTAAAACGTTTGTAAATGGCTTGAAATACTTTTTTTTATGTTAGTATAAATTAGTTTTCTGTATTTAGTGGTAAATTATTGGGTGGGCGCAGCCCCTATTCACAATTTATTGGGGGGCTCGAGCCCCACGGGCCCATATAACTCTACGCCTATGGATTCATTCCTTCTTCATTGTACTTTATAGGAACATTCTAACGAAAACAAAGGACACATACTTCTTTACATTACAACAACAATTAGTAAATGCTCGAATATGAATAATTGTCCTTGTTTACGCGTCTTTTTCGAATAATGGTGCCTGTCTTAACTAGAATCGAGTCTCTGGGCGGAAAGTTCTGGCGGTATATGTTGTTTGTGATGAAAACGTACGTTTTTTTATATTCTTAAAACACAGTAAAGGAAGAAGTTAATATGTCAGAGATTATAAGTTTAATTACTCATTTACTGTAATACTTTCTGTTTTATTTGCTATTTTTCCGAGTTTGAATTCGTTTTCGTTTCAAATTTCACATTAAAGAAAAACAGGAAATCACTTACCAAAATTTCCAATCTGGAAAACCAGATTTTGTAATTAACTACCGCGCGACAGTCTAGAAATAAATTTCGACAGTCGGGATTAAAACGTAGCAAAACTCGTTATCACTCAAGAAACCAATATAACCCGAATGGTAAATATTGTTACTTTCACTTACGTTCTGCGACAAGTATTACCCTAATAAATGCAAAAGTAGATTCAAATGGAAAACTTTGGAAAATTTCGATCAGAAGTAGAGTTGGCGGCATGTTATGATGTGGAAAAAATGAAGTACTGTCGAAATTATCATTTAAATGTAAAGGTTGAATTACTATTATTTTTTTGTTGTGCTTGTTGTTGCCATCCTGTGACAACTACAATTTTAGAAGCAACAATAATGTTAAATATAGATGCGACATTCCGAGTATCTCATATTGCTCTATAAACCAATAAACAAATTGGGCTTTTTCTTAAGGTATGCCCATTTTGATATCTTGGGTCCGTAGTTCTTCAAAATGTTATCTAAAATACACAAAACAATATTAATAAAAATATTTAATGAGTCTCTATAGCATATTTCGTTTTAATATATCATTTTTTTTGTATTTTTGAATTTCAAAAAAGACTTTGTGGACTTCGTTTTGATGCATTAACGGACATTCGGCTCTTGATAGATTTTACTTTTTCTTATCTTTCTGATTTTTCAGAAAGAAATGTACGGTTCTTTGTGCATTGCATGACAATTTCTTTATCGTTGAAGAGTGGCTTGAATTCCTTACCTCTGACGAACAAGACATTAAATCATCAGCGATCGTATTAAGAATCGCTAAGCAGTTGCAATCGCAAAAAGAGTAATACTGCGACCAAGAGGCGGCCAGCGAAAAGAAATGAACTGGTCATCTCCATTTTTTTCCAAACGAACGCATAAGCATGCAGATATAATATTCAATTCGCATTAGGCCAGGGGGCAGCTGCAATAAGTCATAATTTTGCTTTTAAAACTTCAGCTTGTTTTACTAATAAATATGCTAATTGTTCGTATTTAGTGCCCATTTTTTAAATGTATCATAAGTCATTTCAAAAGACACTCTTTCAGATGTTTACACTACCTTTAGTGAGCTTTTCACGGGTTTTACTTTAGTAAGCTTTTGAAAGGTGTTAAAAATCTACACAGAGTGTAATGGTACTGGTTCATAATTTAATATTACATAGTATTATGTTTTACATATTAAACTTTCAATTATTGATAGCAAAAAGCGAACACAAAAAATAACTATTATGAAGTAATCATCAACATTGTTTTCTTTTACTAAATTAGTACGAACTTAATAACTTTAAGAAAAACTAAAAAAAATAATTGAGATTATTTTCCACCTTCATAAATATCTGTAGAGAACAATTTTGAGACCTCAGAAACGAAAACCTGTGTTATATAAATATGCATCATTTTTACTAATTTATCGATTTAACGGATAACATAATTTTTAATACTATATTATTAATTTAACCTAACAGTTTATGGACTTTCCTTGTTCGTTCGAAAAAAACCGAAAATTCAATAATTCTGTTCACTTTTGACCACTTGCCAAATTCTGAAAAATAATATAAAATGAAAGTTATTCTCAGTACAACATGCTCTCAACATATTCAACTGATTTTAATTTCAGCAAGTATTAGAGATAAAAAGTAGATACTATCTTATAAACGGAAATTACTTTCTGATTTAGTTCGTCTGGCTGCAGCTTTCTTTATGAGTTTATAGAGCAAATTACGTACCTAGGATGATTATATTTTACTAGTTTTAATAATTCTAAGAGAGATTGTGCTTTTAAAACATTTTTACTTGTGTGTGAAACAAATACTTTTTATAGCACTTTTAAAATTAAATATTAATAACCTAAAATTATTAACTTTTATGAGTTACGTTTTCTAAGTTTAAGAAATAAGCAAACTCCAAATACACTTTGTCTTTTATCTTCTTTTATATCTTCCCAATTATCCATTAAATCTTATACAGCAAAAATTCATTATTATTTTGTGTTATTTTACTTAAAACAAAAGTGGATTAGTCTTCGAAATAAACTTCTTCCGATGCCGATTTATTTTATGCATCAATTATGAAATAACGAGGTATATCCTTGGGCAACTTTTCACACCACATACGTCAGACAGAATGTTACTCCGGCGAAAATGAATGTTTATGAACTTTTTCACCGAAATATTAAATAAGCACCGGGCAAAAATCATGAATTATATATAAGAAGCCCAGAATCAATGTTCAAACTGACACGAACTAATCCCCGGTCCGCGAGTTTACGATTGTGGTTTAATAATCCATTGGAGATGAGGCTTAACGGACGTCGTGTGTCTGTTAAATATATCTTTATTAAGTAGCTCATCTATTGGATGAAGTATTAAGGGGCAGAAGTTGAATATCTGTTCATGAATAAATTCGATATTAAATTAAGATTTCGGCTTGTCTTGAATTCGTAAGAGTGTGTAAGGTAATAATACCGAAGATGTGTTTTTGCCCTGAACAAATCGTAAAAATTTGATTAAAAAATAATTGAAAACTTTCAATTTGTTATATTTATAATGTATGTACCATAACTAAATAAATATCTTAAATTTGAGTGGAAAACTTTTATCAAAACTATTTTCTTTTTTAAAATTTCTTAGTTTAAGCTAAGCAAAGAGGAAATTTGAACTAACGTTGCTTTTTTTATATTATTGTTTCATTTAATTAATAATGGAAAGAAAATATGCATAATTTAATTAATTATTCTAATTTTTCAATGTTTTCATTAGCTTGGTATACGTCAGACAGAATGTTACTCCGGCGAAAATGAATGTTTATGAACTTTTTCACCGAAATATTAAATAAGCACCACGCAAAAATCATGAATTATATATAAGAAGCACAGAATCAATGTTTTTATGACGAAAGGCTGAAATTTCATTTATCACCAAATTAATATTTAGAGCGCATTTTACTAAATGGGAATTTTCGGGCCGGAACCGTTGGAAAATTTTAATTTGCACTAATTTAGATTAATTTATGTGTATGTCCTTCCTGTTCAAAATTTGTAAACGAATTTTAACTCACTTTCTATCGTGCGATCGAGCTAAAACTTCGTATACCCAGGTACATCCGCTGACACTGAGTACTGCTGTTTTTTAATTTTTCGATGCTCTTCGAAAAACAACAATAAGTATTTTTCTCTAAAATTGCGCGTTTTCCCATATATCAACTCGTTCACCTAACTATTGATCAGATATTTGTTATCTTTGCATCAGAAGAAAGATCTTCCGATTCTGAAAAAATAAAAAAAATAAAAAATAGACTGAAATTTTCTAATTTTTATTTTTTGAAAGCATAATCAATTGCTAACTTCAGATTCTTTACATCGTGTCAGCGATAATAGGGCCCTAGATAATTGCGATTTGATTCGATTTATCGTGGAATAAATCGCTGACTTGTCTCAATTGTCTTTATTAAGTATTTGATTTAAACAAAAATATATTAATATGCTTTGCGTTGATTATGTGTTAAAGAAGCTAAAATTTTTATTTATATGGATGAAAATTGTTGAAAAAAAATTAAATTAAAATATTCAGCATATTAAAATATATCTCATTCATTTCGAAGTGAAATACTCAGAGTATAATTTCATTTTCAATGATTGAAATGATCAAATGAACTAAGAAGGTGGTTAGAAGTTTAAAAATCGTTTGGAATTAAAATAATCATTTTGAAATAGGTAAGGCGATAAGCAGATTTATATTGTGCTTTCCATTAAAGGTAAGCTATAAACAACTTGCCCAAAGAATGTTAGTTTATTTTATGCAGCATATTTAGAAGTATATACTTCACACAATGCTACACGATAGTAAAATGCATCGTTAAAATGCATAGTTTATCCCAATATTTGATCAGACGTTTAAAACACGAAAATGTTTTCAATATATTCTTAGGCATTAGTGAATAACTTAAAGCTTAAAACTGATGTAAATTTTAAGGATGAGAATTTCTAAATACATCGTAAATTTGCTATAGATCATAAAATATTCGTTTTGTATCAGAAGTTTTGAATATGTAGTAGTACCATTACTTAAAACCGATTTTCAAGGCCAGTCAAAAACATTAAAAAGCAAATATTTATTATGTAGCATATCTTAAACTGAGGGGGGGGGAAGTTAGATTATGCATTTAAATCGTTAAATATTGTATTTGAACTTTTTAAATCTGATAAAATTCTATAAAAACGACATGTTTTGCAAGAAATACATGACCTTTAGGTACTATAATTCAAGTTTGAAATGCTGCATTGTTTTTGGTAATTGCATCAAAAGATAATGTTTAGAAGAGATTCCCTCTTAATCTATTATATAAATGTGAAAGTTTGTTTGTTTCTTTGTCCGGGAACTCCTCCCACACCGTTCGATCAATCGGCTTGAAATTTTGCACATACACGTGAAACTACATAGAATAGGCCGTAGGCTACTTTACAATTCTGGAAATCCACCCGTTCCCTAATTTTTAACGATTTTTCGCAATTTTCAAGGTAGAAAGCTATTCAAATGTCCGATTTCAGCACATTCGCGAGCATGCGCCGAGACGGTTGGTCGCAGACCTACTGAATTTTGCATACGGCTTCACTAGAACAGATCCTAACACGCCTCGGAGCGATTTTTTCGAAATTCGGATTGGAAAATGTTTTATTTTATGTTTTGTCCGATTTTTTGCGATTTTTCTCGCTTAATACTTAATAAAGCCGGTAATTACACTCGCAAGAGAACAATATCTACATCATAAGATAGAGTAGAAAATTTTCTTTTAAAAACTGTTTGTTCGGACTGTGTAACATAATTTTCAGATTTTTCGGAATTTTTCAAATAAAATTAAATTTGACGCTGACTTTTGTAAAATATTTTTAAAACTGCTGCATCTTGAATTCTATCCGTCATAACTTTTTTATATTTTGTCAAATGACGGAGCATACATTTCGCCCTCTTTTAAAAGAGAAACCAGAGGAAAATATAAATTAGGAGATTTTTTACGATTTTTTAAGAAAAGAAGGATTTTTATTTCAACAGCAGCTGCTTAAAAATTTCGGTATGATATCCTGCGGTTTGGTTGTCTTGGAGACAGTAACAATGATTAAAATTGCCACTTGAAAAAATAAATAAAATTACTTTAAAATAACTGAGTTTTCGCATGATATGTGCGCGATTTTGATGTCAAGAGTTTAAAACACCTATTGATACTCAATCGGAATAACGGACTCACAAGAAAAACATACGCCAAGCGTGAAATAATTCTATATTTTATTTTACGTTGCCAGAAAAAGAATTGAATGCTGTTTTTTCACCCGTGAGTTATCCAGCATTATTTTCAATTAAGATTTTAAACGGGACAGGTTTTTGAATCGCAGGAAATATATTGCGGTGTTAAACAGGACCTGATTATGACCAACAGGTGGCCCCGGGCATTGAGGAATTTGGGGCCCCCCATCTATGAAATTTGTTTTACTTTTCATAAAATTTTGTTGTTAAAAAAAAGAACATTTGAAATTGGGGGCCATTTCGATCCGGGGCCCCTGGACAAAGTCCCGATTTGCCCGTGCGATAATAGGGCCCTGGTGCTAAATACGCCAATATGACAAGAATTATGCATAAAAATTTATAGAGAGCTGATTTAGGGGCAACCATAAAGTGAAATGATTATCGTTTATGCTAATGCGTAGATTGCAAAGAATCACCAAAGGGTAAAAAAAAGACTACATTCGTGGCAAATATCTAAACCGTTTCTTTAAATTAAGCATTAACGGTTGCAAAACGAAAATACATTGTATTGGTATCAGTAAAAGATAGTATAAGTTATAGTAAGTAGATATGCTAAGGCAATATTGACAAAGCACAATATACCGCATTAATAAATATTTCGTGAAACTAAGTCTTCTATTCATGTTTCAACAGCCGTATTACATCACAGCTAACTAAACATTAAGTAATTCTACGTCGCGTTAATATATCCCGCGGTAGTTTTAACAGAAAAGACTGTAACAGAACTTTCTTTTTCTTTGAGATTCTGTTTTGTCACAAGTAGTTATGATCACGTTTTGGGAAAATGTTCTCTTCTTGCCTTGCGAAGAGCGGGTACACAACTATTTAGTTATAAAATAAAACGGTTCTCCACATCATGCAGTATCTAAGGTATTAATGGCAAAGCTTAATCTAAAAGAGTATATGTAGAAATGAGACTATTTGAAATTAGAATTTTCACTGCAAACCGTCACGCTTTTCTTTTCTAATCGCGAATGACACCGGCATAGTCTTTTGCGTCATAATATTAACAAGGGTCTCAGGTCAGTACCTATACTAACTTTACGACAAGAGTCAAATCATTTTGCTTATTTTTAGATTCCAAAGCACTGGAATCAATTCGAACTATACATGTAAGAAAAAGTTTCGTTCCCTACCGTGAGGAGAACGGGCACGCAGCTAGTTCTTTAATAAATGCTTGTACAGTCCTTGCTCAGGAAACCATCATCTGAATACTGCAAGAAATAAACATTGGTTAATTTTCAGATTTTTGTTCCATAATAATGGATATTGCATATTGCAAACTGCATAGTCTCTAAATTATATTTGAATTATGAAAGTCCATTTGATTGTTACTTTAAAAGACCTATCAACTATTTATCCGTAAGACCAATGTCAGAAAGTACAGTGTGAATTATAGAAGTTTGATTCTGACTGCCTGCATTTGCAGTGGTAATGTTCTGACTCTTTTTTGTACATTTTTAAATTGATTTTTTTATGTTGTAATCAGGTTAATTCTGTATTCTGTATTAAGGAAACGGTACGCAAGGTCATCTGCGTATGGAAGGGTGCCTTGGACGAAGATATTTTAAGGGGATCTGATGCATATTCACGCTACATCTGGAGAAAACCGCCCCAAAATCTAGACCACTAGACCGCGTGATAGGCTCGAAAAAGGGAGCTTCGCACTTTAGCCATCTATTGTTCCGTGTCTTTATTGCCCTACCAGTGGCTGATAGGTTCTGCTATCAAAATTGGAAGGCAGAAGGTCCCATGTTCAAACCCCAGTCGACCTAGACGTTCGGAGTTTTCCGAGGGTGGCTCCGAAAACTCGCTTAAATACGGGCTAGGATCCCTTAGAAAGTTTCCCAAGGAGGGCATTCCTTTATAGGCCTAGGACACTAGAGCAGTCAATCGGCCTTAATCTCCATACTAAATGAAACCAAGTCAGTGTCATTATTCATATGGCGATGGTGGGGCCTGTATTTAAGTTATAGTCGTATTTGTCTGCGAATGTATAAACGATATGTTCCGATTGTTTTATATTATCTAATAAATTTTTACAGAAGAGCTAATTTCATTTTTAACAATTTCTTTTCTTTCGCCCTTTGACAATACTGCAACTTGGATATTTGCTTTTATTTGCTGAATATTTAGTTTACACACGTCATGGGTTACTCAGGAAGATTTATAATATCTGAATGATGTTCTTTAACCCTTTCATGGGCACTGGGAAGATTACTTCCCACCTACATAATCTAACGAAATATACCTGTGGAAAGCAGAATACCCACTAAAATGTATTGGCCTTGCTTTTGCAACACTGGAAAAACTAATTCGCACATCTATTTAATTCTGCCATGTTTGTTCAAGAGATTCGGACATTAACCCATTTGTTTTGAAAATTCAAAAGCATTTATTAGACATGAGGTTCTAAGATTTGAGTTGCAGTTTTGATGTTATGTTTGTACTGCTCAACAATTCCACATCACCATAACATCAAAAGAATTGAAGTATGGATAGATATGCATGGACTCATACATGAACTGCCTGAAGTAAAAAACTGCTAGATACTTTCTATCCCCAGAATTAAAATGTAAGCATAACATTTGGCAAATAAAAGATGTTTTCTTAAATGCTATTTTTTAATTGATAATAACCCCCCCCCCAAAATATGAGAAATTCAAAAGATAAATAAATGGCCCATGAAAGGTTTAAACTCATTACTACACAAATTTATCCGAAAATTCTGTTACAGTTAAACTAGATTTTCTATTTTTGCTTTGTCTCTTTCTGTTTCGCATTCATGTTAACCTTTTAAAAGTAAATTATTTTATTAATATCTTTGCAATCATCATTAAAAAATATGAGCTATCTATCTGTCTCATGTCTAAGAATTCAAAGTATTCTTGAGAAGAAAAGTTTGTCCGTACTTTCTCTCTTTCCGACTCAGGTAAATCTCTTTTATTCTTCTTTTAAATGATTAATCTGATCTAAATCCGATCAGAACCACGATTTCAATCTCCTCTATAATTTCCAACAACAAATTACAACTATTCAGCAGATCTTCATGCACCAAGTCAATAAAACTCATTAGATGGATCCTGTACAGTGGTTGCATTGTTTTTACACTCTCCAATGATAGTAAGTTGGGAATATTTTAGCATCACTGGAGAATCTCAGGATTGTGTTAAATGCCCTGTAGTCAATTAAGGCAGAAGCATTTGGTACTTCTTGTCACCCTTGAAGCCAAATGTAGTATCAGGATATGCAGTACGGTACCACGAATGTATCGCATTTTATAAGTAAATACATCCAAATACAGCTGAAACAAACAAAACTGAATTTGGCTGTATGAGAAATAATTCTCATCCTTAACTATAAAATCTGAGTTTTCCGGCAGATTATGAGAAAGTAGTGTATATTGGTCATTTTGCACCAACTTTCCTTATCCTTCTCTTTTACCAAAGATTGTTTAAGATATTGTTAAAAAATTTTAATTCTCTGTTTCAAAAATTGCATTTTTAAAAGATCATTGCTCTGATAGGTTTAAGGAGATTAAGAAAAACGGCATCCGCGCAACTCTGATATCGCATTCTAAACTATTCTGCTAATAGCAGAATATCATAATTTATGTATGATAATGTCAATCAAGCGGATTTTTTTTTTGACGTCTCAAACATTTAACTCTATGCGATTAGTTCCAGTTATGACAAGTACAAGAAAAGCTATATTTGAGTCACTTTGTTAAAAATATAAAAAAAGGATATATATGTATTTTTGAAGCTATTTCACAAAACAGACGATTTTTTTTTAATTTCATGAAGGAAAATTACAAATTAATCTATTGGTTGACAAGGAAAATTTCAATGTTTATTATTTTAATGCAATGAACTTCTAGTTCCAGTGTTAAATTAATGAAATCATGAATAAATCCCGATTAAAAGAAACAAATAAACTCATGAAAGACATTTTTTTTAAACTACTGCATTTATTTAAAACTTCTCTAGTCAAATCACGAATCAAAAGAAAGCCCAAATTAAAAGTAACATTAGGAACGACTAAACTTTCATTAACTCGCATACGTGTTTTGGATAAAAATTTCCCCTTTTCCATTTTCTTTAATTTAAACTATTTCGCGGTCAGATTACTTTTCAGCTTGTATTAACGGGTTTACTTCAATAGCCACGGTATCTTGAAATCTGTTGCCACAAAATCTTTATCGAATAAAAGAAAAGTGTTCAGTTCTGATATTGAGATTTTAGAACACTCCACCTTAGAAGTTCACAGACACGAAAACTCAATTTAATGCTAAACATGTCTTCTGCAAATGCTCCAGTATTAAAGAAATAAATTTTTAATTTGTTTTCAAAGTTCTTGTCATTCATTTCAAAGTGCCTCGTACTGAATGTGCTTGAGAATACCTTTTCAGAAAATTTCTTTTAGAGGTGAATTAAATTAAATGAGAGACTTTCGAAATTTTAATAGATTTTTCAATTTAAAATGCATGAGATCGAGAAAATACACTAAGGAGATAATGGTATATCAAGTGAACTGATAAATTTTACATGATTTCTTATTCATTACTTAATCAAGGAAATACGGAGCTTTTTGTTACTGTTTGCGACAAAGTAAATTCATTATAGAACGAATTTGTAAATACAGCAGGAGTGTAAATTTGTTTTAAAGTAGTTTCCTTGAATTTTGATATTATTATGCCTTTGAAGAACTAGACTACCATATTGTCAGTGTAACTTTGTTTTATAGACCGTTTCAGTGCAAAAGTCTATTCCAGAGATGTTAGGTAAATTGCATAATTTTTAAAAGGTTGGTATGCATAATATTATAGTAAATGAATAAAACCATACATTTTATAGTTGGCTTACGATTGTAGTTTTTGAAAAATCCACTTACTTGTGATAGTTTATAGCTGGTACAGATAGTTTCTTTCTTTTAATTTAACATTGTGCAGTTTTTTTCCTTGTTTTCGTGAAATGCGTTAATTTTCTCAATTTATTTGGTTCATTGTCACTGCTATTATCATAAAAATGTATTATTTGCCAATTCAGTAAAAATATATGTACAATATTATGTAATAATTAATGATATTTCAAACGATGTGAATGGATGAAACCTGTTCATCAGATGAGGATTTTACAAAACGTGCATAAGTTTGCTATGACCTTTCAATTAAGAAACCAATCTAAATTCAATTAATTTCTACGACAATAAATGAGAAACCACAAGCAGCATGGGAAATTAAATAAATGTGTGTCTTGAATGCAAACACGCCCGACAATATTTTTATATGCAAGAACCATTACGTGCATTACTATAAATTACTCCTAAGCACACAAATCCAGTCTCTTCTCATTGTGTATTCAAAGAGAGCCATATCTCTTGAAATTTTCAGACTTTAAACTAGATTTATAGTTCTTGGTTTTACGACCACCTTGAAAAAATTTACATTCAGTATATTACCTGGTGGCATACTCATAAACTAAAGTGATTTCTCTCCCTTAGTAAAAAAGTGGACCCGTAAATCATGTTTGTTCTTCCCTTGTTTACAAGGAAATTTCATGTGAATAGGAAACGAGTTATAAAATAAAATTTATGAAGTTTTACCTTTTAATATATGAGTGCTCAGGATAACATTCAATCCATAGACTTTTACAAGTTTCTGTTTTGTAGTGTAATTAATTAAATACATTTCAAAACAGATTTTTTAGAGATAACAGTGAACAAGAAAGAAATGCAAAGAAGAGATTAAGGGAATTTATACACATTTCTATAAAATTTGAAAAAAATAAAAAAAAATAAAAAAATTCATTATGAATTGATTTAGTTAGTTTTAGATTAAAAAAATCATAAACATAAATGAAACAATATATAAAAATACTGTTAAAATAATGCTACATACTCTAAGTAGTACTAATATAAGTATTAGGTTGTAACGAAAGTTTTCCGCCACTGGAAGTATTGTCTCCAATGAACACACTAGAAAAAGTCAACAGTTACTTAGACACTTTTTTTAGGGATAATTCTCTACCTTATATGAAGTCACTTTCATTTTCCTTCCAATTTCGAGTATATATACAGGGTGATTATAATTAAAGTTCTACTTTAAAAGAATCAGAAAACGAAAACTACTGGACCAAATGTTATCAAACTTGGTAATTGTGTAAAGGTAGTCAGGGGATTTATTATCGGCGAAAAAAAGTTCAAAAATTCAACACCAGGGCCAAGGACGTATTTAAAGGGTCCAGGGGTCCGAATCTCCTCCCTCACGAAGTTTTGTTTTTTATTACTAAAATGATAATGTACAGTGTCCTTTTAAAAAAATACTGCCTTTTTTAATGTTTGGACCGCCTCCGAAATCTTTGAACCCCCTACACAATGTTCTTCATCGGGGGGGGGGGTGTTTAGGGGTGACTCCTGACCCCCCCCCCCTCTTAAATAAGTACTTGCCACTGGTGTTGAATTTTTGAGCTTTTTTTTCGGCGGATAATAATTTCCTGACCACCTTAACACAATTACCAAGTTTGATAACATTTTGTCCAGTAGTTTTCCTTTTCTGAACATTTTAAAATGAAACTTTAATTATAATCACCCTGTGCATATATATATATATATATATATATATATATGCGCTAATAAATGTTAATTAGAATTTTACTTTCATTTACTCAGGTTTCAGTTACAGGTTTCAAACTGTCTCAGAAATTCTAATGTACTCTGTACATATTTCATGTTGTTCTTTTGACTAATAACATAGAATACTGATCTTGAATAATGGCAGAATTGCAATCTTAAAAAGTGTTGTAATCTTAAAAATTCGCATTAAAATGTATTCGCAGAGAAAATGAAAAAACTTTATTGTGTCCTTTAATTTATCTGTATTCGCGCCACATTCTGAGTGACAGATAAAAGAGCTCTTTTAGAAATGGTTAAACAATGTAATTTCTTTTAGCCTCGACTTCTTGACAAAAGAGCGATAAATGTACAGCTTTTTGTCAGAGCGATAAAACAAGAAATAATATTGCTTTTGCAAAGCAATGTTGCGTGCTGCAGTAAAACCTACGTAAGGGAAAACTTTTGTATCATAATAAGAATATCATTAACAAAAAGTATTGCATTAATGAACTTACTGTGCTTTGTGTTCTGCTTGTTTCTTTTATATGGAAAAGTAGTGTTCCACGAAGGAATCGTCTTTAGTAAAAAATAGGTTGGTGTGTATATACATATATATGCACCTAATTTCCTTTACTCATTGCGTGTAAAAAGAAAAGTAAATGAAGAATCGTTTTATTTCTGTAATAACGGTCGTTTTAAAAGTCTCTTGACATTTTCTTGAGAAAGCATTTTCGTTTGAAAATGTCTGGTACAAATAATAACAAAACATTACGAGTATAAATATTCCCGTACTATTTTGAAGCAATAGTGATTCTTTTGTTTTCCAAGATATTTAAGAATTGTTTACAATAAGTGTTGGTGTGTGCGTGTGTGTGTGGGGAGGGGCGCAGTTCAGCAGACGATGGGCGCCATACTCTTTTCTTCAATACCTTTGCATATTTTTAAGTACAGTTTCACAGTCGAACGTGTATACTTGGGTGGTCACAAGTTAAATGGGGAAAAATTTTTTTAATGTTATTTTTTGGGGCACCCCACCTAAAAGTTGCCAATTGACTAGAAAATGAGATTGGCTAAGTTTTAGCTCAATTGCATAATATTAACCCGTGCCGCATCGAGGTTGAATTCTTGAAAAATTACGATTTTTGCCAAAAATATCTAGTTTTTCCTTCATTTAGTATAAACTATTTGCTCTACAGACCTGGTTCTTGTTTTATTTCATAAAAAATGTTGTTGCTTTGAACTTTTACTCTGAACAAAACCAATCTTTAATGGCATTCAGTGTTTGTTAGGTCAATTTGTGAATCATACCACCAAAATCTGCATTTTAGTAAAATTAGTGAAAAAAAAGACAAATTAAGAATTTTAAGTAATTTTGACGGTCTTTTGTATTATTTGCATCAAAAAATAAAAATAAATCAAAAATTTTCAAAACTTAAACTATAATTCGTGAAATAGTTTTATTTATTTGATATGCATTTCTGTGCTTCAGAAGAAAGATCTTGATTTGTATTTCAAGCACTTCTAAGACAAACCTCTCAAATTTTCTTTATTACAATGCTATTTTTGTTGTCTGCTATTATTTGCTTTTAGAATGGACATGGGTGCCCATACGTATGCGCAAGGAAGTGCTATGCCTCCCCTAGCTCCCTTATTGTCGTTATGATTTACATACTGGTATAACGTAAAAGTGGTTCAACACCTAATATCTTTCCGGTGCAGGACCCTTGACGTGCAATAAGACTCCGAAGACAAGAATTTCGAGAACAAAGAATTCATCTTATCGAAAGCAGATTTTAAAATTCTGATTTAGAGGGTACTGTTGTTCACTAGGATGAAAAAAAAAAATGCATCCTCATATTTGAATAAAGAAAATGTAGAGATGCTAGCGATTTTAATTAGCTGTGGCGACGAAGAACAGTTAATAGGAGTTCCTGAGATGTAAAATAATATGAGAATAACTCTTAGGCAAAAGCTGTATTTACAGCTGTTGGAAAAATTCAGGCAATGTGTTTTGATACCACTTGTTGCCTTAGAGGAACGTGCACTTTTTGCTGCAGCAATTACTGGATCGAAATCTTCTATATTTACCTTGTCGCCATCATATTTTAAAAATAATCCTAAAATCTGTTTTGATTTCAAAGTGGGCGAAGCTCTGCTCTTCATCCAGATATTATTTTAAAATTTCAGATTGGGTGGTCTAAGTTGCACTAGACAAAGTACAAAACTGCTATTGAAGATGAAACTATTACATAAAAAACGCAAAATTTGGAAGAAATTTCAAATTTTCTTGCAGAACATTTAAGAAATCAACAGTTTAGCGATAACTATAAAGAATTAACCCAACATTGTTTAATTTTTATAGTAGTCTCCCCAAATAGACATTTTTTTCAGAGTACCTGGTGCTGTTCATTACGCCAGGTGGATGTCTAAGGCAATTTATAGTCTCAAAATACTTCTTTACAGACATCAGGTCTCATTAACAGATTTAGTAAAAGGAGGTATTACAGACATTTGTTTATTTATAACTAGCTGCGTGCCCGTTCTTCGCACGGTAGGAAACGAAAATTTTCCTTACATGTGTAATTCGAAATTATTCGTGATGTGAAAATAAAAAAAAAAGAGCAAAATTATTTGACTCTTAATGTAAAGTTTGTGTCATGAGTACTAACCTGATCATTGCAGTATAATGACTCAAAAAACTACGTCAGTGTCATTCACTATCAAAAAAGTGGAATGCTTAATGGTTTGCAAAGAACTCCTGGCTTTCAAAATGTCTTATTGAGGGGCGTAGCCAGAAGGGGGGATATCGGGATATATCCCCACCGAAATTTTTGGATTAGTGATGAAATTCCGTCTATTTATGCATATATAAGTTCATATACTCCTCGAAAAAATTTCCAGGCTCATATCCCTCCCCGAAAAAATTTCCTGGCTACGCACCTGGTCTTATTTCTACATCATACTGTTTTTTAGGCTCAAGTTGTAGCATTAAATACCTAAGACACTACATGAAATGGAGCACCATTTATCTCTTTCCGAAGATGTACCATATAAGGAAAGTATTGTAATCATGAAAAAATTCGACTTCCGAGATTTTGGTGTATTGACACGCTTTGAGGTCTTCTGAATTCATTTATGCTATTTTCAAGAGATGTTTTTAAAATAGCTGCGCACCCGCTCTTCATACGGGAAGAAGGGAATATTTTACTAATAAAATCATATCTGCATGTGACAAAACAGAATTTCCTTTTTAAAAAAGTTCAAGTTATCTCCTCTGTTGAAATTACTGCGGGATATATTAACGCAAATTAGAATTACTTATTGTTTAGTTGGTTGTAAGACAACCGTTGAAACAGGGCACTTTTAATTTCATGAAATATTTATTAACGTGGTACATTGCGATTTATTCATATTATCTTTACAAATCTAATAATACTACCTATTACGTACATTAATACTATCTATATTCGCTTCTCCCTCTTCGAGGCTCCCTTTAAAGAAACAGCTTAGATTATTTGGCCTCAATGGGATCTTTTGATTCTGTGGCGATTCTTTGCAATTTACGCATTAGCATAAATAATAATCATTTCACATAATGGTTGCCATTAAGGAAACTCTCCATATATATTTAATTTATACATAGTTTTATAAGATGGGCGTATTTAGTGCCGCAAACCATTTCATCTTACTGTGGGGAGAAAATATCCAAGGGGTGCCATTTTAACTATCCATGTATCTAATATAGCGATATCTTTTATATCCTCCATAGTCCTGTCTCCTGAAAAAACATCAAACTGTGTATCTCGAGG
Source organism: Cheiracanthium punctorium (assembly GCA_038373885.1). Lineage (NCBI taxonomy): Eukaryota > Metazoa > Arthropoda > Arachnida > Araneae > Cheiracanthiidae > Cheiracanthium > Cheiracanthium punctorium. Next base: position 47,769 of record JAWZYV010002153.1, read on the forward strand.
AGCTACTTATTCCCACTTTAATTGTGACAGGGCATTAGAGTTGCAGAGTTTACAAATTTCACACAAATTTTTTTTATTTATGACGTCACTGTTTGACTGCCTATATCTAATATAGCGATATCTTTTATATCCTCCATTAGAGATGAGTTCGGGCGATTTTTTTGAAGCCCGAGCCCGCCCGAGCCCGAGGACTTTTAATCCGAGCCCGCCCGAGCCCGAGCAATATTATTAAAGTTGGAGCCCGAGCCCGCCCGATCCCGAAATTTCGGCTAAAGTCAAATAAAATTAACTATTTCATTAATAGGATACAATAAATTTTTGAGCTTCACACACCTTCTAGTCCCCCGTTCCGCTATTTTTTTAAATAAGTACGTCTATTTATCCCATGAATCACTTTTTAAAATTTGTTTCAAGGAGTATGTTCAACAAAGGAGAAATTTTTCACGAGCCCGAGCCCGAACGCAATCGTGAATTACAGAGCCCGAGCCCGAGTCGGGCCCGGGCTCGGGCTCGGGATTTCAGGCTCGGGCTGAGCCCGTCTCATCTCTATCCTCCATAGTCCTGTCTCCTGAAAAAACATCAAACTGTGTAATCTCGAGGAGCTACTTATTCCCACTTTAATTGTGACAGGGCGTTAGAGTTGCAGAGTTTACAAATTTCACACATTTTTTTTTATTTATGACGTCACTGTTTGACTGCCGTGAAGGATACCCCGGTAGGTTGAGGGAGTTAATTTCGATATTTCGCATAATTGTTTTCAAACGGTATCATTAAAACTTTGCATTATGTAACCTTTATGGAGGAACGTAATTCAACGTTAAAATAAAATTATACTCGCAACCTGTATGCGTATGTTAGGCAACGCCTGCGCTAAATTAAATGCCAAAAATAAAAATAGTAAATAGAAAAAATTTAATATATCGCACTTTGAAACGAACTTTGTAATTTTTAAAATGAACATTTTCAGCGCCGTGAAAACATTTCAATTTTTAAATAAGCACCGGATTAAAATACCACTTCTAATAATAATAATCGTGAATTTCTTAGTTTATTTCTACAGTAAATTTTAATCAAAATAACGTCTCTGTTGAAAATAGAGCTGGAATAAATGAGTTAAAATTATGGAGTAATTTTTACGTATCTTAAAGCATTTGACGTCATAGATCCTCACTTGCGAATTGAAATTCTGATATCCCATTCAAAAACTCGATTGGTTGAAAAAATCCTTTTTTCTAATCCTTTCTGTGCCAACAACCGAAGATAAATTCTCGTGCCGTGATCGCAATGTAATGAATGGCGTAAGATCGCGTTGATGCTAATAAATTCTAAACATTAGGCTGCATTAAAATTCGTAAAAAATCATCTAATTTACATAATTTTTTCGTTTTTATTTTAAAAGCGGGAGAAAAGAATGTTTCACGATTTGTCAAAATATCTAAAAGTTATGACGGATAGAATTCAAGATGCGACAGTTTTAAAATTATTTTACGAAAAACAATCGCGAAGCAGATGCTTAGTAAAAAAATTCCTAAAAATCGGTAAATCATGTTACGAATTCAGAACAAACTGTTTTTAAAAGAAAATTTCCTCCTCTATCCGATGATACAAATGCCGTTTTGCTGCGAGTGTAATTTCCGCCGTTATTACGAATTAGGTGAGAAAAAATGCCAAAAATCGCATAAAACATAAAATAAAAAAAATTCTAGGTCGAATTTTGAAAAAATCGCTTTGAGGTGCACAACTACATATTTACATCTTCCCGAGTACCAAATTTGGTGTTTCTAGGTGTAGCCGTTTGTCCGTAACGCTGCCGACAGACACACACACAGACAGACACCTTCTTTTATAATAAGTAGAGATAAATATTTATGTAAAGACATGGTTAAACCCTCCCACTCAGACTTTAGCCCCAATCAAGACTTAAAATTATTGCAATACTGAAAATTTGATAAAGAGGCTGCAAACAAAGATCTATAAAATGATAAGCCATCTTTGGTATCTTAACTTGGAGCAAGTTTCATTTCATTTTTTGATGACAGTTGGGCAAAAAATGTCAAAATAAGCATGACTGTAAAATCAATTGCATTTGAAAAAAAAATGATGATGATGATGTAAGAGCCACAATGTTTCAAAGAAGTTAATTTTTTTATTTTATTTCGAACAGAATTTTTTTAAAGACATATAATTTTAATATACAATTTTTGAATACTGATCCCGATGTATGGTGTGAAAATCAGTATTATTTGAAAGAAAAAAATAACTGAAAGCTTTTAAGGTTTTTAATGACTCAGATGAATGGGGAGTAAAACTAATCCTGGGAATCAATTCCTGTTTAACTGAGGATGAAGAACAAAAGCAGTTTTTACTATAGGTAGTATCCGAATGTAGAAAAACTTTTCCAGACTCTTCGAAAGAAACATTATCTAAGCCTTGGCACTTTAACAAAAAATTGTAAACAATAATAATTGATTTTCTTTATAATGTGCTTCCTCTTAGATACATAACTTTAATAATCAAATATATCTAAACGTAAGTCGTTCTCAATTTTATGCCTTCTTTGACATTATTTTCTGTTAATTCTTTTACTTAAATTTCATGTTTTTTTAATTTCAGATTTTTTAAAATTACGACCTTTATTTTGTACACAAAAAATAAAGAAAAACGAAGAAAAACAAAAGGAGGAAAGAAGAAATATAATTTTTGAACTTTCATAAAAAAGCCAACTTTTAGGATTCGGATCGTATCTATTCCTGAAAAAAACTTAGATATATGCTTTTTTAGGACAAGATATGATCTGAATGTTACCCTCTGAGTGTTTTGGAAATGGGCAAATAATCTAAAGTTGTTTGCACGGTAAAATTTTCATGCAATTTTTAAATTATAAAAAAAAATAAAATTTTTAGCAGGAAGATTTGCAACTATTTAGAAAAAAAGGCTTCTAAATTACATACAAACTTTAATATCAAACATATAATATGATATTTCAGTGTTACAAATGATTATTATTATAGATGTACTGCAGTGAAAACTGGAATAAAGTGGATGGGATTTGACATCACAACCGCTTGGAGGGTTAAATCTGTAAATTTTTACACAAAATTGATGTGTGACTCATCAAGGCGGGAGTTTCCTTCTGAAACGAGAACAACAACACGTTTCTAGACTCAATTTTATCCATTTTATGATTGAAAAACTGCTTTTTTGCGAAAAACCGCAATTTTTCTAAACTTTAACCTCAATGCGGGACGGGTTAATATTATGAAATGAGCTGAAACTTTACCAATCTCATTTTTGAGCCTATTGGCAACTTTTTGGGGGGTGCTGCCCCGAAAATTCGAAAGTTGATTTCTTGTGACCAACCACCCTAGTGTACACTGTGATGATATACGCAATTGAATAACTAAAAAAAAAAAAAGAATAATTATGTAGCACCACAAACAAAAAACAAATACATGCATATGTCTTTCCTTTCACCCAAGAAAGATGAAGGCTTTGCTTAAACTTTGGCAGCTACATTGAAATTCATTGGTTATTAGGGTGTATCATAAAAATGCATCTTTTATTTTCGATTTAGTACATATGTTATCATATGTATTGGGCAATCCGGAATTATTTTGTACAAAAAAAGTTCTGGGAAAGCAAATTTTGCTACTGGGAAAACAGCTTATAATGATTCTGCTTCTTTTTCAAAAAGTCGACCCTTTCAATGTTTATATCTATCTATTAGCTTAAATGCATGTTTTCAGTTTAATGGATGTAACTTTATTTCTAAATAAATAGTTTAATATACATTTTGCGTCCGGAAGATGGCACAGAGAAATTAATTATACTAATGCAGAAATAATTAGCTATAGTGAAAATGAAAGCATGGCACCATCTGGAGGTATCGTTCATCAACACGACAGCCCTTTGTGGGTCCTGGCTTTCTTCAGAAGTCTTTTCCATTCCACACTATTCCCTGTAATGGACCTCCAGTTTCTTATTTTCAGCTTGGCATCTGGAGGTATGGCATGCTTGATCTCGTAGAAAAACTCCCTAACTGCAGACTTTTTATTCCTTTCTGCTGGTTTCTTATAAATGATCTGCCATTCTGTCAAATCGTTGTAAAGTTTGGTGGACTCAATTTTTTAAAGAAAGACTGGTGTGGTACAGTTTTCCAAATTCGAGATTCTTGATAAAAAAAAATTGAATTTGAGCTGGTTCCGCTTCTGGAACCCGCACTGATATCAAGGAGAATTCTGCTAGTCAAATGAGCGCTGACAGCATAGCAGCACTACCCTAATACCACAACAGTCCCCTGTGACTGAAATGCGACCAAACAATACTGTCACAATAGAGATACAAACAGTCGCCGCGACTCCGCAGCAAAGTCACGCCAGAGTCGCTATGTCTTCTCGCTGTGTATTCACATTGCGACTGTTCAGAGAAGTCACGATGGGACAGTTTTGCGACAGCGAAAAAATCCGGGGAAAAAGAGTTACCGAAAATATACACCAGATGGCAGCACCAAACTCTCAGGCTAGAAAAAGTTCAGGTCCAGAATCGAACCCTCGCGCCAATGGTTAGTAGGCCAGCAACTTACCTCAACGCTCAGGATTCTTTAAAAGCTTCCTTTAAAAGCTTGCTTACGTTGCTCTGGATCCTTTAAAAGTAAACTGATTGCTGCAAAAGCTAGTTCTGACGGCTTCTTTTGGAAATTAAAAATTTTTCTGTGAGTATTTTATAAATAAATTTTATATTCTGTGAGTATTTTATAAATAATATAAAAAATATCATAATTAATAGATACAAATTAAAAATATTGGAAATCTTTCTTTTTCCACATAAATTATTTTCAGGAGATAATGTGCTGTTTTATTTAATTATTCATCCGAAAAAAAAACTAATGATTTATCGAAATTTTTTATTCGGTTATGAAATAAATTTGTAATGTGCGACATGTGGGGTTTGATATATATTAATGTATGAGGGATAAGATTTATATTTTTGCTATATTTTGCCTAAAAGGGATTTCATATAAAAATAAATAAAATTAATTGAAAAAACATGCATTAGATAAAATGAATAAAGTATTTTTGACTTAGACCCATAGTTTTACCTCAAATTTTTCGTAGTGGAACTTTCAAACATACCAGAGACGTATTTAAAGGGGGGGGGGTCTGAAAACTTAAAGCAATTATTAAAAAACAGCAATTTTGAGACATTTGTATTTACTCTAGTAACAATAAGGTTGAAAATACCGGATACCCCCCCCCAATCCGAAATTTAATCCTACATACGCTATCAAAACATATATGCCATGGGGATATGAAAGAAATTGTTAATTTTACTCTCAGATAGTTAGTTTTCACCATTGTGATTAGAACTCTCAACTCTAATATTTTTAAGAATAATATTTTTTATAAATAATATTGTCTTGTTTAAATGAAATAGTTTAAAAATTAATAAATTAAACTAAATTCCATTGCTACATAACTGCGAGATGTTATTGAATTACTATTTTCGGATTTATTTATTAAATGTTTCACGAAAGAAATTGCCACAAAATATTAGAAAAAATGAGTCTGTTTCCAAAGTCGCAAAAGCGGCTAGTGTGACGTCATTTTGAAGTCCAAAAAAATCAGTAGTCACAAGATAGTCACACAGTGACTTCACAGTGGAGTCACTGAGCGACCAATCACATACTAGTCACATGGTGACTTCACAGTGGAGTCACTGAGCAACCGATCACATACTAGTCACATGGTGACTTCACAGTGGAGTCACTTAGCGACCGATCACATACTAGTCACATGGTGACTTCACGGCGACGTCACCTGGTGACTGGTCACAAATAAACTTCACAGTGACCACACAGTAGAGTCACATCACTCACAAGTCACAATGTGAGTAGCATGTGACAGTCCTGCGACAATTGTGACCCTCTGTGACGTCACAGCGACTCTTTTGTGACCATCTGTGCTATTAGGGTAGTAGCATAAAAGAATTTTCGATTCAGTACTTCATAAATAACAATGGTAAAAGGCAAGCTTGATCCTCAAGTAGCAGCTCTTTCTTGAAAGTGGTCAACTTTTCCACAGTAGGTGAATTACTTGTGGCATGAGGTATTTGGTGCTTTGTATGAAGCCTGATCTTGGAACTGAAGATACAGAGATAAAAACCCCTTTCAATCTGCGTATCACAAGTTTACCTATCTATGTCCTATGAAATTATGGTCAAACATGAGATCATATATGAGCCTTCACATCTAATAAAGTTATTTAAACTTTAGCAGAAACAAATTACAAGTTCAATGGTCGCTCTTCTCCGTTTTGATGATAAAAAACAGTCTTTGAAGTTGACAAAATAAAAACAATCAAGGATGGAAGTGAGCAAGCCTGTGCAATCATTAGAAGCGGTTAACCTTGATGCTTGCAACCTCACCGAACTGATTACTTCGGAGGAAGAGACCATCCTCTAACCAGTTTTCACAGAAAAAGTGTATGATCTAACTTGGTACATTGGAAGTTGCCCCCCTGTATTTTCCTACATCTTTGCTATGTACTCAAAATTACGTGAGAGCAGTTAAATTGCTAAACGAGGTTGCTGAATCAGTGTGTTGTTGGGGAAAGATAGCTTTTAGAGAGCTCCCCAGCAAACACACACAGGTTCTTTGAACGTCTATTAACGTTCAGAAAACGTCTTCTGAACGTTAATAGACGTTCAGAGAACCTGTGTGTGTTTGCCGGGTCAGTTGCATAATTGAGTAGTTATTACTTCTTTGAAAGTAAAGACAGACTTTTCAAAACTGTTCCTAACTTAGATAAAAATTATATCAGTAACTGTGTGCTTGTTTCTGTACACCGAAAATGTATGCAGATTTGCTCTTTGTATACTTGTAACTATGTCTGCATTATATTAAATTATTATTATTTTACTACTGGCAGTTGGTAAGTATGTTTTATTTTACTTTTATTGTACATTTGAATTATTAAATAAACGGTTTAACAAATATTTGGAAACTTCAATTAAAAGGTCAATCGTAATGTGTTATAAATGTATATGATCGATCAATTTTAATTGCTATTCCCCTGTAGGTATATCTCAATACTTTACAAAAATAAAACCAGAAATGAACTTTCCATATAAAGATGCACAAGATTCTAAAAGTGCTAGACAATATAAGCAATGTTTTTTTTTTTTTTTTTTTTTTTTTTTTCACTGACACAAGACATATCATATTAGATATAACAAGTAATACTTATTGAAACTAATAAATTAGTATATAACGACACTTTTCAGGAGGGGTTTTGAAAACCATGTAATATACATTTAAAAATAATATGAAACTTTCCAACTGCATAGTAGCTTTTATCAATTACTAACCTCCTCATGGCGGGAAGATTTTGGCCGTGTGTTTTTATAAAGACGGGAATTTCTCGAGCATGCTTTCCAGTGACTCTTCAAAACAGTTATTCTTTACAGTGACTTTTCAGACGAAACTGTTCATTGTATAACTTTAATTGACGGATTATCTTTTCCCACCCACGAAGTAAAACGAACTTCTTGAACAAGGGGATTTCCTTTTCGTGTATATTTCCCTGTTTTGAGAGTGGGGCTCAACTGGATTGATGGATTGATGCTGGCATTTCTTCACGACCGTCTAATACGGATGAACAATGACAGAGGGGGAAACTATTACTTGGTCGAATTGTTAACCATGCCCGTCTTTTGAGATGCTCCAAGGCTTGGTTGAAAAATCTACCTTCTGTCTTCAAAGGTTTAAAAGTTAATCGTTTATTTAAAAATTAAAATAAATAAATAATATATTTTCTCTTTGCAAAATATTAAATGTTGTTATCTATACTTTTACTTGAATATCTATACAATTAGTTCAAACGCTAGTAAAAGTAACTGTTACATCGTTGAAATATCAGAAAACTGCAATATGATTTCTTTATGAACTTAAAGATATTTTCTTATAGCATCATTGTTATGAATATCAAATTCTATATTTTGGTTTTTTAATATAATTTCTTTGTATTGTAATTCGTCTTTTCCAGGGATTTTTCGATGATTGAATCATGAAGATATATTAAGAGCCTACAAGATAGTGTTTTATTCTAAAGAGACTGACCAAAATTACAGAAATTTTGTGTGTTAATAAATGTAAAAAACTATATCTGAAAACGTATCTTTTACCGAGAAAACACTATAGATTTTTCAATCGAAATGTGAATTTAGCAGCCCTATGATTACTGATTTTTATTTTCGAATCTACCTAAGCCAATTAATATATGGTTGAACATTCACAGTGTAATTATCAATGTTCTTATGTAAAAAATTAAATTCAGACGAAGAACAAAGAAAAATAAAAATATTTTACACTTTTAATTTGATATCTATAAAATTAGATCGAACATTTCTGCTCTTCATGACAGAACTTGGAGAAAAAATTCAGTTAACAAAGCACCGACAAGTAAACAACTGTGCAAATATTTGCCTTTTTCATAGGATGACAAATTTCTCTTTTAAACTTGTGAAAAGCTATGCCTTTCTTTCACATCAGCATTACAAACTGAATATTATTCTTTCTTATCATGCCCCATCTAGTTTAGAAATATTGAATTCATTTTTGAGTCAACAAGAATGTTTTAATACACATTCTAATTTTTAATGAGTGTTCAAACAAAATAAATTAAAATAACATGCATTTAAAAATAAATAAGCATGAATTACTTTTAAAATAGTTAAATTCGTGTACAGATTTTCATCTTCCGTTAGTTTTTACTAAAAAATGTTGTCGCCGACCTTTATCCTTTTTGATGAATTTCGATATCAGTCACAGTGCATTCCCACCAAACACCCCCAAAGAAAATATTTAACTTCAAAGCCTACCTTATCTTACACCCGACTCACCAAAATGACAGAGAACCATTCATCAGGACCCTTTCAAGTTAAAAACAAGTGTGTTCAGCAAAAATATGTTTAAAAGGGATAGATATACCGGACGTGCTGGCAACATCCGGGAGAAATATGTCCCAACATCCGGAAAGATGATGGATTAAACGCCTGGATGGCTAACAGGATAGTAAAGTTGCCTAAGCTCTTCTGCCTGGGATCGAGGCAATTTTGATGAAGCTCCTATACTCTCCGATTTGAATTATTGGATATTTTCGCAATGATGCTCTTTGAAAGAGCTTTATTAGCATCTATTTACTAAAATTATTAAGGGTTATGGAAGTTCACGTTAAAACCAGATAAGAAGTATCGCTATTTAGTTTAAATACGATGGGTGTAATGATAAAGATATGAAAATATGAAAATATTGAGATAAAAAATAATCAGTGCTATTTGGAATATTTAGACGTTGTATTTTTATATATAATTTATTGCCAAAGTTTTTTGAAAGAATATACTCCATAAATAAAAAAAGAGAAACAAAAAACAAACAAAAAAACTGTCTTACATTTTGTATCTTATTTCAAACAAGCTAGTAAAAAATGTACAGACGGTTCTAAGATGAAAGTCTGTAGTCAGAAAAAGAAATGCCCCTCAACACAAATAAATACCAATATAAGTATTTACAGTATCAATATAAGGAATAACTGGAATATTTTATAATTACAATTTTTCAAAAACACAATATAAATAAAATACTACATTAAAATGTATGGATAGATACATTTATTGCTAATTCAATAGTATTAGAAATGATTTGAAAAGTTTCTCCTGTATATCTGACACATTTTTAATGGCAATTATGATAAAGCAAAACTAAAATTGTTTCATCTTTAATAATTATTATTGTACTTTTTCAGTAACATACGATATTTTTATATCATATATTAAGGGGATATGCACAAGAAGCTGATAATTATAAAGCAACGTTTAATCAATATCTTCAGAAGAAAAACAAAATTTAATTTAAATACCTTTAAGTAAATATTCTGATTAAAGATACTTAGATTTAATTATTTTGTATTAATTCCAAATGTCATTTGAGTTTAATTTTTGAGTTCTCTAAAATAAGAAAATTTGAAATAATTTAATGCATGTAACAAAAATAATGAAGTTCGTAATTAAGAAAGCTTCCATAAAAGAAATTAAGAATTTTAAAAACTCCACGTATTTATTACTTAAAAATCTATTTACAGTAGGGATAATTAAATTAAATTATCACTCCCTCTGAAACCTCGGTAACAGTTTCTTTTGAAAAGAAAATGCACGTTTATACATATCTTATTAACTATTTCCAAATCAACAGAAAAAAAGGATTTAACAACAAAAATGAAGTAACTGAGTAAGTTAAATGCATGAAAATGCTCTTCAGTTTTTTATAGTTTGCATTATTCACTGTAAAAATGTGTTCTAAAAATAAATGAGAGTTTTTGGATTTGTGTTACAATTTCTACATCATGAGACACGGGAACTTTGGTTTCATTTTACAGGGTAATTTCTACGTAAAGCGCGAACTAAGCATAAATTAAAGAATTTTGCCTGTTTTTAGTTCACCATTTGGTTTCAGGTGATATTGATTTAACGAATAATATTAGTCAGTACTTGCGAGATTGAGAGCACTATGCTGGAATTCCAATCACCCCAAGACAGCCAAGTTTTTTCTTGTTATAAATTTTTACTAATTTTCATTTCTCTTGCGAGATTGAGAGCACTATGCTGGAATTCCAATCACCCCAAGACAGCCAAGTTTTTTCTTGTTATAAATTTTTACTAATTTTCATTTCTCTTGTTAGACATGAAACTTCACTTTAAAAATAAATTTTTTATGAAATTCTATTTATATGTAAGAGTTTTAAAAATCATTAATTCGAGCTTTCATTTGGTTTAATATTCATATAATATACTGCTTCTCGAAGAAGTAAATCGTGACTAGCGCTTTAGAGGCTGCAGAAAGTTACAATCGAAGTACTGACAAATTGATACTATTAGATTAATCAGTTATTATAATTAACAATCTTCTATATAAATGCCAAATAACAATCAGATAATCTGGTTAAAGTGAGTTATATTTTTTAAGTATCAATCGATTATTATTAATAATGACTAGTGGTGTTTGGCGAATGAAGTTAGAAGAATATCTGAAGACTTAACTGCTCATTTATTTTAAATAGCTGATTAAGGTAATCACATTAACAACTAATGATGGATTTTTGAGAGGGGTCACCACAACAATTTTTTAACAAAGGTCCATTGGTAGTGGATTTTTAGGGGACTGGATACCCTTTAGCAGAGGAAAGGGCCTCTGATATTTTTTCTTTAATTAGCACAAGCCCACTAAGTGATGTATCTTCGGGAGGGCCTCCAACAGCAGTACCTGGATGTCCCGAATTCTTTTTTTATATTATGGATAGGCTACCAATAGAGGATTTTCGAGTCCTCCCTTACGAAGATAGCCGGACCCAGCTTATTTTTTTTTAGGATTTCTAAAAGACTACTAATTGCATATCTTTGTATTTTTCCTAATACTTGGACTTCATAAAGCTTTTGTAGGTTAGTAAAATGCCACTGAAAAGTGAATATCAAGGAATATTCCCAAGAATTGTGTTACTGTTAGAGGCCATGATTAATTAATCACAATGACCAAACATCCAGGGGTGATAGCAGTCCGAAATTTCCGAAAATTTGATGCAATTTGTGGCGAAATTTTGACGCAGCTTAATCTAAAAGTATGTTCCATGCCATTTCGAAGGGGGGGGGGATATGTAATAAAAATCCGCAACAATTTATTTTAAACCTTACAATAATGAAGAAATTTTACTGTATATATCTTGTCTCTGTACAACAATACCTGAGCAACACAGCATAGCACTTCCTGCGTACATTTCCTGTTTATGTCCTTTAAAAAAAAGTATGCCTTTGACAATTGTAAAATTACTTGCAGACAAAACGAATGCAAAGTGTACGTGGCTAGCTGAAGAACAAAAATATTGTAGTAAATAATAAACACCAATAAATATAACTTTGTAAAAATGTTTAACATATTTTTAGATGAATATTTTTTTGTTAGCTGGGGGGGGGGGAGACACCTGTAGTTACAGAAAATTTCACTTGAGTCTACTATCACCCCTGCAAACATCAAAGGTTAATTGTGTCTAATATACCTTCTTAATGTGATTAAAAAGAATAATTTATAACATTAATAAAATGTCAGTTTTTTTAGAAATAACCGTTTGTTATTAATAATATTTGCATGATTATTAATAACTGTAAGATACATAATATATATATATATATATATTAATTTTTCTAGTAATATATTAAGCTTTTAAACTATTAGATATTCACTTACATCTAAATAACTGTATGTGTGTATATATTTATGAAAATAAATTCTTAAAAAAATTAAATAGCATGAATACCTATTTCAACAAGCAAGTCAATTTTTACTTACAAAGATTTCTTTTCCGAGTAACATGTAAACAAATAATTCAATTGTTAACCTGAATGCTGGTGACCACACGAGGATATATTTTAGAGACAAAATAATTGACGAAATGAGAAATCGTTTATCGCTCTCCGCAAAAATTCCCCTCCTTATTTATAACTCCTGTCACGTTCCTGTAACAGAAAAAACAAGAAATAATGTCTCCACATGAAATAATCATCGACATATTTTAGTGACAGAAAATGTGATGAACAGTAGTCGTAAATACTTAACAGAAAATAATCGATGAAATCCGTTACTGCAGTAATCGATGCTTAATATTTTGGACTTCAGTATATGTGCCAGGTAATTCTTTCATTGTCTCCCTTTAGACGTTTGCTACATGCTCTTTGTTATTCTACTCACTAGATTTATATTAATGCGGTCACTGGAAATAAGTTGTTAAGTAGTACTCTTAAATGGCAGCACTTTTGTACCATTATTTTTTTTCAGTAAATCCGGTTAAAAAAATTGTTGATATCAATCTAACTCAAACAAATTTCTACGAAAACACTCTGTAAATTAAATGGTACCAAGGAACTCACTTTCTATTATTCCTTTAAGCAATTTTTTGATCAAACGGTATATTTCCTTTAAATACATATCTTACTATTTAAACAATTTGAGTTGAATTACCCCGTTCGACTTAGGTTGAAACCAGAAAATACGAAAACCGTTTTTTGTTTCTTTTCGTTTTACATGCGTTTTAACCGAAATCTCGGTTTTACAGATTACGCTCGTGCTACGATTTTCTATAGTGTTAACATTTAAAATTCCTCAGAATTCTTTCGCATATCGTGAACTACCTTCTACCATTTTTTCTTCTTGTTAATTCATTCATTGAGAGTTACAGGTCGCTATCCAAGTAGTGCCATTTAAAAAGAAGCTTTTTAAACCTATTTTCTGTTTACTATATGCAAACATATTTGAATATATGTGTTACGATCCTAGAAGTTGACTTACAATTATGCAAATGTGTATTTTAACTGACACTTTGTATGATGAAAAGTGCATGGATCTTCTAAAGGAAGTTATTCGTTTATCGCTTTGTGTATATTCAAGTTCTAATAAAATCAAAATGTTTAAACAAGTATTTGCTTTCTAAATTTAATCAAATTGTTGAGGACAGTTGTTAAATTAAAGCTAATACTCTTTTTGAAAGATTTAGTTACTTTACAATGTGTTTATTCTATAAAACCGGTGATAGGTGGAAACTTTCAGCAATAAAGGTTAAAGCCTATTTTGAAGCTATGAATCATTCCTACAGCGTGTTTTCTGCCTTTTGATGGCACTTATCAGAAGTCTTTTTAGTAAGAAAATAACTGCACTTATTTAATGTCAATAAGGAAAGCAACAACTAATTATTAACAAGTGACCAGTGTGAAACGTAGATAGGGCAAGTACAAGAAGCGGATAAAAAGACGTTCTAGGTCATCAGCGTCTTTCATGGTACCATATCATCAGATTTTAAAAATCTGAAAAGTTCGCACTTATTTAAAATTCCATTCTAACACATTGCTCGCGGTTCATGGATAAGTACGTTTAGAAAAAAAAACACTAATTAAAGAGAGCTGCATGGAAAACGTTTCACCCTCATAATGAAAATTCACGCCCACAGTGAAATCCACAATATCAGCAATAAACTTCCGGAATTGAATAGAGCAGTGTATTTATCTAAAAATAGAAAATGTAGCAAAACGACCATACAAGCAATACATTTCAAGAGTACAAATTTCATATATCAGTTTTAGGAGCAGAGGTGGAGATACATTCAAGATATACCTCAATTCTGGTTACTCTTTGCATTAAGTTGCCGGCGTACGGTGAGCTAATATTTTTATCTAATAACCGGGAGTTACATATAATAGTAGTTAAAACAGTCTTACTTCTAATATGTGAGATATTATGTGCAATGGCTTGATGAGGTTAGCGATTCAGTTTCAATAAAATAATAATTTTCGAATAAAGTTAATATTATATAATATTGATATATTAATTTCTTTTTCCGTGACGATGCACACAGTTAATTTTACAAAATAAATTTATTTACTTCTAATAAGCAGTGATATTAAACAACAAAGACCGTATTATTTATATTCAACCGAAATGTCTTTTTGTTTCAGTAATCTTTCAGGTAAAAGTCGTACAATCAAACAAAATGCGTTAAAACGGCTTATCGGCAAATCTTTGGAGCAATCCATCAACGACACACATAAACTGCTATCACAACAGCTTCTTTTGTTTCATTCAGTACGCCGTAGCATGTCCTCGCTTTTTCGGACCGGGAGGTACAAAGCTTTCTGCTCTTCCAAATAATGCGTTAAAAATTTGAACTCAAGCCGAAAAATATTGAAGATTTTATCAGGAAAATAACATGTCACGCAGATAACTAACTGTACGTAATATGAAACTTTCACAAAGACCGTTTAAAACAAATCGAAAACAGTTTCATTATTTGAGTTTTTCTACGTAGAGGTTTGTTTCCCATTTCTAGGAGATATTTCTGTTAGATAATAGGGGAAATTGTTCGGAGTTATGCATAGAGGGTTGAAACTCTCCGAGCAAAGTTTTTCTCATTTTAAGCTAATGAGCCGAAATCATCCATTTTCCATTAATGTTTTTGAAAGTTTCATTTATCATCATTTTTCTCCAACACATTTGGTATGCAATTGGTGTTATTGTGTAAAAATTCCCTTCAAAGAAGTGTATTTAAACTATTAATAGTGAAATAGAATGCTCGTGATTAGTATTCGTAAAATCTACATTGCCATAAAGAAATAGGGGTGAAAAGATATATATATATAAAAGATTCTTATAAAAAATATATAGGGGAAGGTGGCCTAAAATGATTCCCTTAAGGGAAAATGTGTAAAAAAGAACATAATTTTTTAAACATTACATCTTGACAGTTTCAGTGTTAAACATAACATCTTGATTTACTGAAGTTTTAAAACCTTTGTGAATCTTTACGTAGCAGAAACTGCAATGTCTGTTCAAGCTTTTAAGCTGTATATGTCAATAAATT
Organism: Cheiracanthium punctorium; assembly: GCA_038373885.1. NCBI lineage: Eukaryota > Metazoa > Arthropoda > Arachnida > Araneae > Cheiracanthiidae > Cheiracanthium > Cheiracanthium punctorium. The sequence goes on from JAWZYV010002153.1 coordinate 63,218, forward strand.
TATGAAATTCTATATTGTTTCAGCGTTTCATATATTACTTGTGTGTGTGTGTGTGTGTGTATTTAATTTTTACAATAAAAATACACTATTTAAGGGTATAAAACAAATTCTAATGGGGAAAAAGAACAATTTAATCTTTTCAATACATTGGTGTGCACATCGGTAAAAAACAATATCATGCAGGTACAAATAATTTTGTAACAACTTATAAGTAAATGAGTTCCGTTTTAGAATATATGTACAAACGCATAATGAAAATGCTGATTTTGAGGAGGGAGGAGGGGGGGAATATAAAGTCTGATTAGTAAGATTTTTAAAATCTGATTTAATCGAATAAAACCTAAATGTACTTCGCTATGTATCATACAAATTACATTCTGAATTATAATACACAGTATAGGCAAGATGGAAAATTCCAATTTCTGTAAAATACTTCTACTTTAGAAATAAGAAAAACATCTCAAATGTACCGAAACAAACTTCAAGCACCCACCCTCAAACATTTTATACTAAAATACAATGTTCCTGCTTCACATAAGCGAAAAAGCTTTCTTTTTGTCCAAAACTGGCAGTTTTGAAATAGAAAAATGTATCTAAGTACTCAGCATGTCTCAAGGAAATAAACCATTATTTCAGAACGTGAAAACATGAAGTACGTGACGTTATGTTTTCCTGTTCTAAAGCAATAATTACTTACAATTTTATTATTGTTTCCTTAGCTTACTTGCAACATCAACTACTACTCATAAAACGAAAAGTTGAGAACAGTTTAAAGAAATAAAAATTTATTTACGAATGCTACTCCTTTTCATGAAAATAATAACATTTTATCGTAGTCAAATTATTTTTTACCATTCAGTATTTAGCTTTTTAGTATATTTACTATGTATTTGTCTTTATGTTGAATAAAAATTTAAAGTCCATTTAAATATAGATTTATTGATGAATACACTTTAATTTCTGAACAACTTTAGTCGGACAGAATTATTTTTGTTTCATTCTTCAAACAATTAATATTATTTTTTGAGCACAGTTCAGGAATTTTGAATTAAAAAAAGAAAAATACAAGCTACCTATATTCCTCAAAAATTTAATCTTACAATGCTAAAAATGTAAGTGGAATTATTTGCGTTTCCTTTAGAAAGTTATACGTTTCAGTGGATTTTCTTCATTTTTTGCGCATGCAGAAGAGAATTAAGCTCAAACTGTCGCAAAGTAAACGCGCTGCATACAAATATTTTTTTTTATTTATTGTCTGCGTTGATATTTAGAATGGATATTTGAGTTAGAGATATTAATTGTAAAATCCACAACTGTATCAATGAATTTTAGAATACATAAATACGTTAACGCATTTTAAAAATATTTTTGAAATTTGCAACACATGTAAAATTGATAATTCATTAAAAATGTTCTTAAGTTCATGTTTCTTTTTTTTTCGGTGAATAAAGCTTTTTTTAACTGGGCAGGGAAATCGAGATATCAAATGAAATCCCTTTTACAGAGTTTACTTGAAATTTACTTTACCTTATTAGAGTTTTAAAAAGTTCCATACTTCTTCTCATAGTAGAAAACATGCTATAAGACTGGCTTATTTCAGCATGCTTTCTTGACATAATTAATACTTTCGAAAATGAGTTTTTCGATGACGCAACAAGTATACTTCATTTTGAAACAGTTTTCAAAAGATGTTAAAAATATATAAATAAAATGGATATGTAAGGTGCACATGTTTTGTGCAACATTTCAATTTCATTAACAAATTTTGTTGGGATAGAAACAAAATACATTTAGGCAGATAAAATTATTTATGGCTAACCACGCATGTAGCTTCCCAATTCTGATGCAGGAAAATTATTCCATATTAGTAGTCGAGTGGTAAATCTAAGTTAGTTTCCCAACCAATGAAATTGTAAAAATATGTATACCAGATTGTGTTTACAATTATGATATATATTTTAATACTGAGTATATAATAGAAATCAGCAAAGTAAGTTACAGGACTTCTTTAGTAAAATTTAACACATGAATTATCATTTTCTTTTACATATAATTACACTACCTACTAATATAAAATAAAAACATGTTGTCGCTTGAAAATATGTTCCTCCATGTACGAGGGACACTATTTATATTTAGAGCCTAGTAATGAAAAAAACATTAATCGGTTTTCGAAAATTATTTTATTGTTTTTCAAAAAATTATCCATCATATCTAAACATTTTTGCATGCGTTCGAACCACTTGCCAAAGCATTTTTTTTTCCATTCCGCATGAGATATCTCCAAAACATGGTTTTAAAATTCATCGAAGGCTTCTCCTGCCGACAAAAATCGTTGTCCACGCATTTTCTTTTTAACGTTCGTTAACAAAAAGAAGTCGTTGGGTTCCAAATCAATACTGTACGACGAATGACCCATAAATTTGATTTTTTGAGTGTTCAAATATTCAATTGTTAGACGAGATGTGTGCAAATGATGCGGCGGTGCTTGTTTGTTTTCCTTATTTCACTGAAGACTTCGGACAAGCAAACGATTGTGTACTACTCAGAATTGACCGCTTTACGCTCCTCTAAAGGCACTGTTGCCTCATGACCAATTTTCCCGAAAAAACAGGCGGCCATTTGTTTCGAAGTGCTTCGAGTACAGATAACTTTTGGTAGATTTGGTTTATCCTGACCAAATTCCTGGCCAAACCTGACTTTGGTTTATCCTGACCAGTTTATCTTGACCAAACAGCTGTCTACCCATACAGTAGACAGCTGTTTACTCTCATACACATAGATCCATGATTCGTCACCTCGTTGCAATGCTATATGCATATTTTGAAGCACCGTTATTGTATTTATTGAGAATTTCACGCACCAAGTGTCTTTTTCTGAGTTTTTTAAACAATGCGGGATCCAAAGAGAACAAACATTTTTCACAGCTAATTGATCATGCAATATTTTATATATGCTAGTCAAACTAAAGCCTAAAGTTGATTCAATATCGCAATATGTCACATGACGATCTTGCGCTATCAGTTTTTGCTCAGCATCAAGGTCAGAATCAAAGTTTTCTGGCACAACAACTGATTTTTGAGGGCCTTACGACTTTCGAGGGGGAACGGGCACGATTAAATTTGTTATACCACCGTTTCACAGTGCAAAGGATGGAGCTTCATCACCAAATATGGAAGTAAGTTGATAAATATACTCTTGACTTGATAACCCACGTCAGAAGTCGTAATAATTCATCGCTCAAAAACTTTCTCGGGTTAATTCCATATTTTAGAGACTAAGTTCTCAAGTCGCTGCAAACAAGAAAAATCTTGCTTAAATTACAGATGTTACGAAGAAAATTATGATAAAAGCTGTTGAACTTTCTATTGGAAAAGTCAGATATCGTCTGCCAATGCTTAGTGTTGCCTAGGCTAAAAACACATAAGTAGTACCCTACTTACAGAAAAATTTACGTTGAGTTTTTATTTCTCTTTTTTTCAATTTTCCAATGCAACAGGCACAAAAGACATTATCCTTGTTCAGAAACACATAAGAAACAAAACACAGAATGAAACAGAAACAGACATATGTTTCTGTTTCATTCTGTGTCATCTTTCGTCTAGCTTTCCGATAGCGGGGGAAAAAACAGAGGACAGTTAAGCAAGTGGTCAGCAATCATCAGTTTGGCGGTACTGCAGAGAGGGCACAAGAGGCTATTCAAAGAGTGGTTCTATGGAGATGTGCATTTTGGGTACCTTTCTTGAGAGCAGGCAACCGGCCTTATAGGTTTACGGTTTCGAAAAATGCCTGCCCTCCGACTGATACCTAAGAATCTTCCAGACTTTTTTAAGATTAAATTTTTTTTCGTGATAACCAGAGCTGGCAGTACACATGTCGAGGGTAGCTCTTTTTAATTGCAATGTTCTTTATATATGTATATATATATATATATTGGTTAAATATTTCAAAATATGTTTTTGAATAGGTAAATATTCAATGTAAAAAATAGTATATAAAATAAAATATATATAAAACTATTTAATTATTGTTTATTTGTCTTTTTAATGAAACTGGTTTTTTCATTGGTGAATTTAATTAATGTTTTAGAGACTAAAAATCAGAAAAAGATCAGTTAACCCATGAGAGAAAATATATATATATATAAATATTATTTTATTGTTTTATTTGTCTTTTTAATAAAATTGTGTTTTTCATTACAAAGAATTTAATTAATTTTTTAAAGACTAAAAATCAAAAGCAAAATAGTTAACCCATGAACCTATTAGTTAGTAAAGCCATGACAGGCGGTAAGATTCCCTAATAGTAGCTTTGGTCATAGTCTGAGTCCAGATCTGCAGAAGCACTTGGAGGAGAGGGGTTTACGAATTGAGATTATTTTTGTTTTTTTTTTTCCCAGATGGATGACTCAATTTACTCCCTCGAAGGTACGGCCTTTCCAAAATATAGCTGATCCAGGATACGATTTAATAGTGTCCCGTCGCCAGTCTAAAAGTTTCGACAGCCATCTCTTGTGTATTCGAGTAAGCGGAGAATGGGGAGGTGCCAGATTTATCCTTGCCATGTTATTCCAGCTTAGGCCTTAGAAGATGTTTCTTTTTCAAATTTATGAAGTGTGGAGCTAATCTATAGTCAACTGAGCTGCAAGAGGGTCGGGTGACATTAGCGGCTATCTTTGCCAATGCATCTGCCACCTCGTTACCATAAATCACACAGTGAGATGGAATCCGGTGAGAACTATTTTCTGGCACCTTAGCAATTCCAAGAGAATGAGTCGACAATCCATATCGGCACTGGAATTAGATGTTTGAACAAAATTAACAATTTCTAGTATGGCAAAGATTCGGAGACAGACTGGGCAAAACTGAAAAGACGTGTTTTCAGAAGCTGTAAGGAGTCCGTTAAGAAGCTGCAAGGAATGCGTTAAAGGCAAGTGCATAGCTAATAGTACCTCATGCTCGAAAATGTCTGAATTCCGATTTAGCTCATCATTTATTACTTTTAGTAATTTTTTCTTCAATTTTAAATTGCTTATTAAGAACACACAGTTTTGTGAAGAGTCAATATTTTAATTCATTTATAAAAATGATAGTTAAATTCAGAAGTGAAAGGTACATTCAGAACATTTTCTACTGGCTTTCAATGGGAATCGTATATCTTACACATATTCTCCATTTCGTACAAAAATCTTTGCTCGTTGAACTAACTCAAACAGTGATCGTGAAAAAATTAATAAGGTTTGCCGAAATAGTATTTTTTAAATAAACAATCATCTTCCAAGAAAAAAGAAAAAGAAAATCATAAACCAGGCTTTCGAAACTGTTGAAGCAGAACAACGTCTGAATACAAAAAATACATTCTTTTTAAATAATGCTTGTCAAAAATTTCAAGACTGGAAGAAAATAAACGGAACAGCCGAGAAGACAAGAAAAAAAATGTTTTGTTTTGTTACGGTGATGTGTAACTGGTTTCGTAAGGCATATATATCCGGGAAATAGAAATGCAAAGCAGGCATGTCTTACCGTGCAAGAAAATTAAGTTTTGCCACTAGGGAGAAGACTGCAACGCTTTGAAGGGAGTTGGGGAGAAAATTAGATTCCTATGTGAAATAAGCCGTGTACGAATCTGCTGTGGAGAACGTCATGTTTATGTAGGAGCAGCAGCCAGTTCCACGCATTTGTTTTGAAAAGGAAATGTTTTTGTAGGTGGTGTCCATATACGTAATTTTTTAGTACTGAATCTTTCGCGGCGTTATTGCCGCTTCTTATGTTATTTAAATAAATTGCTTTTCATGCCCCCCCCCTCTTCATTTTAAACATTAAATGCGGATACGTACTTTTTAAGTAAAGTAGATGAACTCCTTAGAATGAGAGGAAAGCACCTTTAAAAATAACGCGAGCTATGCTTGTTTCCATAAGAACTCAAAGTGGAGAGTACATAACATTTTATTGCATACTTGATTCATTTTAATTTCTACAGTGTCAGAAGTGCGGCGTTTCATCTACCCTGCTTAATCAAAGACAAGACATGGAAAACAATTTGAAAAAACACTCTGAACTTATTCAGGTGCACATTAAAAAGTAACGTTTACTGGGAACTTTCCGTAAAAGATTACAGAAATTCTCCATTTATATTTGAATGCAGGACAATTTCCATATGCCAAGGATCAGCTCGTCTGTGGAACAGAATTTCTTCTGGAGTTAATTGGAATAAAATTCCATAAACATAAAGAAATAGTGCTGGCGTCCCATTTGTCAGCCTATTTTACGTATTTTCATGCTACTTTTTTTACAGTGTATCTATTAGCTTTGTATTTTTACAACTCCAGTGCAAACTTGGAAGTAGAAAGTATAATATGGTTAAATTTCTATTTAAAATATTTAAAACAATAGAGGTTATAAAAAATGTTAGAGCTCACCGATGAGTGAAAATTTTACACTTAAAAAAAACCAAAATATTTCATTTGAAAAAATGATAAATAAAGGTAACCAAATGTGAATCAATACACGATAAAAAAATTTCATTTCGATAATTAAATGTATATTCACTATACGTCATTCATTATACCATGTAATTCATTTTCCCACAGTACAACACAGACCAAAATATGTCACGTCGCACTTATTTCTATTAAGCAAATTTTATGGGATATTTAGGTTTAGTTTAATGCCTATTTACAGATATTTTTTTTTAAATGGCCCATACTTTTAAAATAATTCAAATTTTGGAAGTATTGCCATATTTATCCTGTACTTTCCTTTGTTCCCAGTTCGACACATCTAATCTTGAAAACAGTAGTATAATATTAATGTTCTAGATTGCCCATAAATCTATAGCGTTCTCACGTTTCAACGTGCTTTGGATATTTATTAAGATTTTAATGATTATTTCTTCTTCCAAAACGAATCGCATGTGCTGTATCCAAATTGAATTTAAGAAAATGTAAGTATACATTCAGCCTCAGTTAATGCACCTGGATGATTGAAAAGTTACCAAGCTTCTTTTATTAATGATAGAACGAAAAACACTTAGAAAAACTCAAGTAAATTTTCTCAGTGTTAACTTTTAAAATTCGGTCAATGTGGTGGTGGGAAAAGAATTGATTGTGTTTATCACCTTTCGGATGATTATCGATTTTAGTGACATTTGTAACCAGCTGTTTGTCACAGAAGAAACGAATTTGTCCCTCTGTATTACATTAGCATTTGTTAATTTATAATGAGTAATTATTGTTATATTCTGGAATTCGTTATTAATCGATAAAAAAATCAATTTTCTTTAAACAAGCAACAATTTAATTTAAATATTTCAAAAGCCATACTGAATATGTACTGATTCCTTATAATTTATGCATTTTCCTTTGTTTTATGTATTTCCAGAAATATGTTTTATAATAATACTTCATGCAATTAAAAAGTTCTTCATGTAATGAACTTATGTGGTATTAATAATTGTTAAAAAGTTTTTTAGAAGGTTTTTTTTATTTAGGTTAGCTCTATAAAATAATTTTCTCTAATAAAAACGTCTATAAAGTTATTATCTGAAATATCTTAATTTTCTACAAATTACTTTAATGGACTTTAAAGTAATCTTTAAAATATTAGAAGTTCCCTTCTGTTTTGCTTTAATTCTTTACAGACCGTTTACATTTCTTTCTTTTTCCTATATGCGTATGTACTACATTAGGTGAGGTGAAATTTTTATACCGATCATCATGAATCCGAAGTAATCAAAGTAAGTGGCGAACGATAATGGTGTCTAAAATAAGAATATAGCGCATTAAATTACCATCCTTTGTTCTGTCGAACATGCAGGTGAATAGCTACTATCAGGAACTAATTCAGAAATAATCATTTAAGATTCGCCGTAGAAGATAGTGTTTTATCTTACCGGAAAGTAATTATCCTGATGAACCCGAGAATTTTCTTCCAGTGATTCATCAATTATACGGAAAAGTTATATATAAATGGAGGTTTTAAAAATGATATCTAACAGGAACACAGAAGAAGAAACAGCGCCCTCTGTTGGAGAGAAAGCTAGGTTACAAAAATGCAAAAAATTTTATAGTTTGTGGTGGTCGTATAAAACTTTATTTCAACAAGTATGACTTGAAAATTACAAACGGGTTTCAAATTACTTCACCATAAATAAAAATTCCGAAACAGCTTGGATATTTGTTACCAGTGGCAAATTTAATTCTTTTATGATTTGTGCATTCACATAATATATAATAATTTCTCATTAGGTCTTCCATTAAAACTAATTTCTCTCTATTCTTATACGTCATTCTTGGCAAATTGACGTAATTAGTACAGCGAATATTTCGTCTCGACGACATCATCTCTAGAGATGGACGCGAGACGGCTTTTTGCGAGACGAGACAGAGATTTACACCTTTTTTGCGAGACGAGACAAACATTTTTAACATTATGATATAGGGATTTTTGCGAGACGAGACAAAATTTTCGGCTTTTTTGCGAGACTCTTTTACTACAGATAGACTCTTGACAATTTTTCGTCTCGCGTCCATCCCTAATCATCTCGTGTAGAAAACATCGAAACCGTATCATTATTCACAATGTAAAATAGTAGGGTTTAGCAGTTACTCTCATCTCCAAGCTGGATTCAGTTCTGGGTAGTTATTACTTTACGCCAAACTTTCGGATAAATCGTCAAAAATGGACAACCTTGCAGACTTTTCATACGTAACTACTAACGCTGTTATTTGCGCCCCTGTTGGAAATAGTTTAAAAAGCAAGTCTTTTACGATTTTGGGAATGATGATACCATCTAAACGTGACCAAACGTTAATATGAGACCATGCCTGAGCTATCACCTTTCTGATTAAAAAAAAAATGGCAATATGTCCACGAGGTTAAATATTACCGCTGTACTACAAGAAACTTTATTTACTCCGAAGAGCCATTACTTTCTTATTCAATAACGCGTTGCGCCTCCTTTGGCCTTCAAAACATCTGCAACTTGCCTGGGAATGTATGCCACGAGTTCTTCGAAGATACTGGAGACAGGTTTACCAAATATTTAAGGGGGAGAAGCTGTTCTCCAGGAAGACGGCGTTCTCTGACACGACCATCGACGTGATGAAGGAGAAACCGGGATTCATCCTACCAGGCAACTCTCCTCTACATATCCGTGGTTCGATGTTCCCGTGCCCACTGTGTGCGCAGTTGACTATGGCTGCATTCGTAAACGAAAAACTCGTTGCACGAGTTTTCGTAAGAAAACTGGAATGCGTGTGTTGAGTGCTGCCAGTGGTTATCAGTTTCTTTTGTCTTTACGAACAACTTCAGTTTATTGAGTTTCGTCGCCTAGGAGACGTATTTGTTTACAATTCGCGAATACGTTAACTTTGCTGAGGAGAGTTCTTAGCACATACTCAATATAAAATCAACAGGATTTTTAAAAGAAAGAATGGCCATCATTGAAGTGCACAGATTAAAATTTAGAAATTTGATCTTAAAGTTCATTCTTTCAAATGTATTTAGCAAGAGAAATTCAAATTTCGCAAATAACGGTTTAAATCAGATTCAATCTCGACACTAAAACACGCATTTTTTAATTTACTAAAATGAAAACTACAAGAAAATAATTGCCTTTGAAAAAGTATGTACCTTCGTAGCAGTTTCTAACGTATGCCTCAATTTCCACCTCGAAAAACTAGTATTTGCAGCTTCAGCAAACGTAAAATACTTTTCATAACATCATACTATTCGATAACAACGGACGCCATTTCTAAACAAAAACAACGCGCAGAAAGTAAAATTCAACGAACCTAATTCATTCTCAGTTTACTTCGTTTGAAACTAATTGCACCCAGTTTTGTATACGAACGCTCTAGTTTTTAAACTGAAAGCACTCAGTTTCCTTTACGAACACCTTAGATAGAAACTCGTTTGGCGTTTACGAATGCGGCCAATGACGCTTGGTAATCACAGGCACACGAGTGGGATGTTTGCTCCGCAGTCCTATATCCAACAGTATACGCTAAATTGTGCGTTCCAAAACGCTTATAATTGGACCTCCATTGTATTGGGCTGTCAGCTGAGCCACTGTCTGCCGCCGATTTTGCTTTACTAGGCGGGACAGTCTCCGGCGTCCTCTTTCTTTGATGATGGGCGGGCGCCAAAAATCTTGGCGTCTATTGCTGATTTAACCGTCATTAATAGACATTTTATAAATACTAACAACGACAAATCGTGAACAACCGACCAGTCGTGCGGTTTCAGAGATACTCGTTCCGAGTCTTCGGGCCATTACAATCTGCCCTCTATCCAATTCGCTTAGTTCAACAGCCTTTCCCATCACTCACAAACGTAAGAGAAAGAATGATTCCTTACCTCACCAGCAACACTTGAATACATTTATCACTTAATTAAGTGCTTCCCATGTCATCCAGACGATCTCATTGAAAACTGTCTGGGTGGTCACAATGTAATAATGGCTCTTCGGTGTACATGCGCTTTAAAAATAGTACTTTTTTTGAAGACGAAAAAAAAAATGTAATCAAGTATGCAGATTTTGTTGAATGTCAACAAAAATGCCTTTAAAAGTTTCTTTCTTAATCTATTTCTTTCTTTTTCTCTTTGTCTACTCAAAGAATCACGAATTTTTTTTAATTATGTAATATTTTTGAATAATATATTACTTATTTACATTAATATTAACTTCATGTATTTTGCTAAAAAGCCGCTCATGGATGTATAGTTGATATATGCAGTTTGCATGTCAATTTAGCGAGTGAACTTTGATTAAGGTATTGACGTACTTAGTCACACCAATGTGGTGGATCACCGTGTTTCTGCTGAATTAAACTCGAACTGCTTCCACTAACTGAGGGAACAAAAATTCTTAGCGCATGTCCTGGTAAAGAGCGGAAATTACCTAGATGGAAATTTTTTTTGCTGTCCTCAGATAAATCTCCTTCAATTATTGTTTCAATATTCAATTCTTAGGGCTGAACAAATTAACTATAGAATTCATATAACACTATTCTCTTTTTCAATTTAATGTGAATCACCCTGTGTACAACATAAACAAGAATAACTAGAAAAACTTTTCAAAGTAACCTACTTACAATATAGTAGGGAAATGCACTGTGCTCGATTTCTCTAAAATCCATATATTTCTGTTGAATGTGTGTTTGGGTATTTAAACAGTCTCGTTTATTAACAATAGAATTTCTGTTACCCTGTTCCAAACTGCATCGCATGTCACGTGGCTTCTTTATGGCATAAATATTTCATCGCATATACAACGGAGGGGATCTCGAGCGGAAGATTAACTGCAAATATCATGAAAACGCATACACTGACAAAGAGAATTGGAGAATTATTATTCAATAACCCCTATAAAAAGAATTCGGCCATCGGAAGGAATCGGAAATTAATGGAAGGTATTTCCAGTAAAAAAATATCTCAGGATGTATTAATCAAAAGATGAATATATTTTCTTGACATTTGTGACAGGTGGGTAGTAATAACGGTTGCTTTTAAAGCTTTTTTTTTCTGCTTGGATAGATTAACTGTAAGTGATCACTATTTTGCTAATTTCTTATAATTAAAAATTCAGTTATTATATTTAAAGCATGTCAGAAATAGTAAATATTTGTGAGGATATAAAATTACTATAAACTCATTAATTTCAAAAAACTATTTGAAGTGATTGCTAAGGCAGATTTAAGAAACTTAGTACTAGAAAATATAGCTGATTTTTAGCAGAAAACGCGAAAATATTGCAATAACTATCTTCTAAGATATTTCACACATCGGTTTTTATTCAAAAGGATTATTTCAGTGTCACAATAAAGCGATTTAAAACATAAAAAAAAGTCACTTCAATTTTGCCCAGTCGTTCGTTTTGATATGGCTATTATGGGAGAAAGAATTTAAAATTAAATGTTTTATAAACAGTTATAAAAATACTATACGTATACAAAAATTACACATTGATACGAAAGTAGAAAAAAAAATCTTTAAATTTTGCAGTATTTTTCGTCTTCCTTTGGGTTTAATGCACATTAAAACTATTTTTCAACTCTTTCGGTGATAATTAAATACATATTTTACAATAGTTTCAGTGAAAACATACTAGAAAATAATCTATTTTTGACATTTCACTATGGAGTGGAAATAACCTTATGAATTTGATTTATCTTCATACTCTCTACCTTTCAAGCATGATAATCTACGCCATAACCACTATAACTGCACCTAATTTTGTCAAGATCTAATAAGCGGTCTTTGAGAAATTTGCAAACAAATGAAAATTTGTTTCAGTGACTATTCCTCAACGATATGACCGATGACTCCTCGGTACCGTTTACGGCATTGTCTCTATCTTTGTATTAAATTTGGTCAAGATTACGGAAGAATTAGCAAAAAAATGGAAAATTATTTTCAGATATTATTCATGAAAGACCAGTCCGATCCTTACCATCTTGTTTGGGAAGCCATCTGCATTCTAGCTACTATCATTGTGCCAAAATTTGTCAAGATCTGATGAACGGTCTTGGAGAAATAACGTTACAAAAGTCTCAAGATTTAATCATAAAACTTCTCTTCACCTTCTACGCTCAGCAATATTTATGTTTGCATATTTAAGAGCTTTCTATTTTTGTCATATTTATCATGGTTTTACAATTCTGAAATATATATGCAGGCATTATAACTGTTTTTGAAGGCATCCAATACATTAATGTAGGAGAAATAACTTGAATGAAGTTCTTTTTAAAAGTAACACTGGTAAACAAAAAAAAAAGTTTCGGTGGATATCTTGGTATCTAACACTTGTTTTAAGACAATTGAGACATGCTGATTAAAAATATGCAAACCTCTATCACCCACCGTTTTTGAGATATTTGACATTAACCATTTATATATGTTTAACATTGTGTCAAGGCAAACAACTCGCAGACAAGTTACTGTAGAGCACATATTGCTGAATAGAGTACTAATTAACATAAACTACATAGCATCAGCTAGTTTAAGGTATAATACACATATAAAATACTTAGATATAACATAAAGTTCCATAATTTAAAGTTAGTTCGGTTTGAATTTTTTGGTTGTAGACTTACGTTTGTGCTGAGCATTTGGCATGTTGCGCTGAAGCATCCAGCAGTAGTCAGCCAATATTGCTGCACTCCATCGACCCTGATAGCGTGACTCTATCACCGAGATGTCCTGGTGAAAACATTCGCCATGTTCATCACTGACAGAACCTAAGTTCTCGGGAAAGAAGTCGAGATGTGAGTCGAGGATATGAATCTTGAGAGACATGTTGCAACCCATCAAGCTGTACGCACTAATGCACTTCTGCACAGTATTTACATAGTCAGGAGATTTATTATTTCCAAGGAAATTGGCTACAACAGACTTGACCATGCATCTTTTTCAGTACTTCCGAGTATGTCTTCGAAGTGACTGTCTGCAATGATCTTCCTTATTTGTGGACCTATGAACACACCTTCTTTCACTTTTGCATAACTTTGGAAATTTGCTGGATAGGTTCCGAAAAGCATCTGAGTTGTTGTCTAGTGCCTTCACAAAGTTCTTCATGAGCCCCAGCTTTATATGAAGTGGAGGCATAATAACTTTTTCACACTCAACCAACAGCACACGAAGGACGTTTTTACTACTGGTCTGCATTTTATCTCTGATGGGCCAATTCTTCTTTATATAGTGGTGCTTCCTATCTCTGCTGTCCCACTTACAGATAAACCAGCAGTACTTGGTGTACCCTGTCTGCATTCCCATGAGAATAGTGATTACTTTTAAATCACCACAGATATTCCAATTGTAATCGCAATAGCGAATTTTTTCAAGAAGTAGCGACATGGTTTTGTACATCTCTTTTAGATGGGCAGAATATCCAACCGGTACTGATGCATACATGTTCCCATTGTGTAAAAATACAGCCTTTAAACTTGCCTTGGAGGAATCAATAAACAGTCGCCATGCTTCAGTGCTATGTTCTACCCTGAGGCTTGACATAAGACCTTGGATGTCCGTGCAGTAGCACATATTGTCACTCATTGCAAAAAACTGCACGAGTTTTTTGTGTCTGTATCAAAATTGTGAAGTTCTTGTACCTGGTGATAGCAAATTAAATTCTTTCAGACGTGAACCTAGCAGTTCAGTTTGGCCTTTTGTTAGTGCCAGGTCCCGTACGATGTCGTAAAGATCCTCATTATTAATCAAGTGAGTATCTTCACCAGGATGGTAGTCAGAGTCTGAGTTGTTGCTAGAAGATGGAGAACTTTCTTCTTGTTTCCCTTCATTGTATTCTGTAGGTGGTGTTGGTATTGGATAAGTGACGGGATCATGTGGAATTCGACTTTGAAACTGAGGGAATATCTGGATAGAGTATTTTTTTACATTCTAGCTTACATATTTTCACTGGGGTATTAAAATTCCGGAGGCCTCTGAACTGTAGTAAAAATTCCAATGAAAGGGGGTTAAAAAATGTATGTTTTTGTTGATATCTCGAAAACCTGACTTGATAGGGCAAAACGGTTTTCAGATTCGTAATCAGCACGAAAAACTGCATTAGAAAAAGTAAGCATCATGCCAGGTATCTATGGCTTGTTATTGTGTGTAATGTTTGATTTGAAACAAAACAAATAAACATTATAAGTAGTTTTATGTCAATTATATCACATTTGATGGCATATAAAAGATCTTCTATGAGTACTTTTCAATGTTTAGTATGCATATTAAGGTACTTTCATTAAATTAGAGCTATCAAACGTAACTAATAGTTTGTCTGTCTGTTAGAGATGAGACGGGCAAAGCACGGGCCCGGATTAGGCTCGGGCTCTGTAATTTACGATGTAAAGGTGTAATTTTCTTTGTAATCCACGATATGCTCGGGCTCCGGCTGGCTGGAACTCCTGAGAAATTTCTCCTTTATTGAACGTACTCCTTGTAAACAGATTTTTAAAAGGTAATTCGTGGGATAAATAAAGATTATTATTTGATAAACTTGAATATAAAGAATTCGAAAAAGCCTTAAGAGTTTGCTATTACATTTTTCTTTAATTGCCACAAACGGCAAAATTTATGGTATTCTGCTAATGAAGTAATTGGCTTTTATTTATCTATTAGCTGAAATTACGCGATTGGGCTCGGATGGTCTCGAGTTAAAAGTAATCGGGCTCGGGATTTAAAAAATGAGCGCAAACTCATCTCTGCTGTCTGTATGTCTTTCTTTCAGATGCATTCAAAAATGCCTACAAAGTTTTATAATTGTCGTCACAGTATATATAGTATATTATTGTTATTAAAGAAAAGCCGTACATTGGTCATCAAGTAAAAGAAAGAAAAAAAGAAAGTAGAAACAAAGCATAATATAAGAATTTTGTGTTATATTGTTCTTTTAAGGATTTTTACATTAAACTAACCTGAATGAATTGATTTATTTTACATTTATATTTTCTTAAAGACAAGGGAAAATATGTAGCATATCTTAACATCATTCAACTTTAATTTAGATAAGTTTTCTTGTTTTCTCGTTTTTTAATAAAAAACTTCATAACTTGACCTAATACAATATTTTCTTCAAATCTACTTGTATAAAAAAACATGTTTCACACATTTTTATTATTATTTGCAAATTTTCGTGTATTTTAAAATTTTACTTTAACATAATTTTCTTTCAATGTAAATTAAAATGTTTTGATCACCAAAGACGGAGTTTCATTAACACAATACACTGTTATTATCGTTTTCGACTTCAATTTAATCAATTTAAATTAGCGTTGTCGCAACTCACATGCAAATGAGTAAGAATTTGTACATTATTAGAAGACAATTACAATACACATAATCCAAACTTGTAACAAATGACTAGCTCCGTTTGGATATAATTATTTAGCATGGTTTAATGCAGATAATATTTCCTTACATAAATAAAGACCTCATTATAACTTTGCTTTGGGCATGTGGTTATTCTCTCATTAAAATCTATTCACTTTTTTGTATTCGTTTTGATGCGATCAATATCAAAGATCATTAGAAAAGTAAGGCATACTCCGATATAATTAATCAAAATTCTCTTAGAACCATATTAACGATTTTCTCTTTGTTTTATATTTTTATGCAAAACTTTGGTGTTCTTTTAATTAAAAACTGTTTTTAAAATTCCGAAACACCAGTGAAATACTTCTAAAGGTTGTGAATTTGTTTAAAATTTATTTTAGTGGAGTTTTTTAATATTAAAATTTTAATTATCCCATGTTTTGTATTCGAATGCACGAGATTTTTAAAGTGAAGTAGTTTATTTGTTTCTCATTTTTCTTTAAGATATGTAGCTGACTTGTCTTAAAATACGATAATTTTTCTTTTATAATTAATCAAAACCTTTCCTTTTTTTATTCGTTATTACAAAATATTAATGCATGCTCTGCCTGAAGTCTAATAACTCTTTCATTTTAAAATGTTTAAAAATAGAACAAAGAATCATTTTCAATAACATAATTCATTATTTGAAACTAATTAATACACTTATAGAAAATTAATTTTTTCTTACATTTATTTTAGGGGGGTCACTTTTCAATGTTTTATATCTCCTACATATTTTTATCAGGTATACACTAAAAATATGTTATTTTTACTTTCACGTTCTTCTGCAGTTACAAATTATGTTGTGCTGTAGTTGCATTCAATTCCAGCAGGAACTTCCAGTAAAACTAACGCATTTTTTCAGTGTGTGCACATAACACCCTACTAGCAATTTTGCTCGGGCTACCACTGGCCACGCAGCCAGCCGATGACGGCCCGAGCAAAATTGCTAGTAGGGCAGACAGCACTTTGTGTTACAAAATTTACTTAACGATATTAAGTAAATTAATTTTTCCAAAGCATGTCGTTTTGAACAAAATAATCAAACTCAAAAATTCATCAGTGAGTTCACCATACCTTTAACTTGTTTTTTGTTATAGGAAACCTTAAATATTAGAATTAGAATCATCTCAATCATTACAAATATCAACTATTTTAATGTATCTTATAGAACAGTTTTTAATGCGATTGAGAATAACAAAAAAAAGAATATGTCAGATAAAAATAGATATGGCTTAATATCGATATCATAATCCTGTAGCAATAGTGCTCAGCATTTGAAAATGTATCGTAATTTGTATACTGCAGCATCAAGCCGTATAAATAATTTAAATCATCAAGTAATCTGTATCGAGTGTGATCGTGGCTCACAGACTGTTCTGGATAGCGTAACAAGTGACCACCTTAAATGCATTTGCTTTGATAGCAACAGAAAAGTCCACCCCACTTGTAAAAAATGCAGTGACCATCAAGCTTCACCTGATCACATTCTGAGTTCCATCGGACTTTCTAAATTGGACTTAACATCCGATCCCCTTATTATTATTAATTGTTTGGCGGTCAACAACCTGCTGGAGCTGATCTGACATATGTCAGATCTATCTAAAATAAGCATCAACAACAACAAGTAATCCGCATCTCATTTAGAGATCATTTGTAAGAGAGATATAATCCGTGTTTACTTTAAATTCTGTTTATGGGTACCTAGTAATCTGCAAAAGCTGCAAAAAATTAATAAATATGGAACAATTATTGAACTAATTTGATTAGTCTCTCTAGCAACTTTGCCAAATAAATAATATTCTATCACATAACATTCTACCAAATATATCAAATAGACTTTTTTTTTATTTCAGGATTACTGGCTATCAGAAATTTGCAGGCAGGCCTTTCCACAAAGAACGAATAGTTCAGGACTGTTGACGCAGAATGGTAGAGCCAACCAATCATGAAAATGTAGGCATTACGTCTCTTTTCATCATTGAAAGCATTTATCTAACAGACCAATAGACAGGAAAACGATGGTTATTTTCTTCTATTGCCGTTTACTTTGGACGCCTTCCCATAAACTGCAGTAAAAGATATTTTGTAAACATTTTAAAAGCTATAAAGTGAGAATTTTATGTTTTCGTAAAATTGTATTGAAATGGTTCTACTCGCTTTCGCACACTATAGTTCATTTTGCTTTCACATTTTCTCTGGTATGGCAATCGTGTATTAATAGTTTAAAATAAGCAGAAAATTTTCTTTTCCCCACATTTTATTTCTATGAAAAGATTGCGCATACTTATTTATAGTAACTAACAAACACTTATTCCAATCCATTATTAGTTCTGTTTGATGAAAATATCTAGGCACTAAGGATACCATTTTTTTTTCGAAAAGAATAGTTCAAGAATTTATTTTTAACTTTACTCCTCCTAGTAAATACTTGAACAAAAGATTTTCAGCGATTTATACTACAAATCTTACAAATTTACCGAACACCAACATATTAAAAGATAAAAATATTTTATGCATACAAAAACCTGATATAGAGTGTAATTTTCACCAAGTTGTTTACAACAATGTACCTATCTGAAGAAGATGTAATAAATACTTGATACACGATCACATTTGCAAAATTTTAAATTTTCATGGTTAGATTTAGTTAACTTATTTGCTACTGTGATATCAGATCTAGATGAGCCAAGTAATAATGCAGGAAAATACAAATACGTTTGATCTACGTAATTTGGAACGTTGTAATTTTCTGAAATCTAGTGATAGATAGCTGTTTTAACTGTAGAAAAAGTCGGTGTATTTATTTGAGCAAAAGTTTCGAAATAACACATTTTTGATTTATCTGTATCAAAGTACGTGTACTTATTCTTTGTACACATGCTTGTGACTGCTAATATCTAATAGTAATTACTCATGTAAGAGCTGTGTAACACAGTTTAACTGGCCTATAGTACTACGCAGCAAATTTATTCTTAAAAACTAAAACAAAATCTGCACATTTAACGAACTTAATGTTAAAAAGGGCAAAATATTTTTTTTTAATTATATTAAATATCTATGGGATTTATCACAGCACAGTACAAATTATCCACTAAAAGAAGCTTTTTATAAAAAGAAAGGTTTTAAAAAATGTGCATAAATGCAATCATTTCAATAGAAGAAAATCTTGAAATGAAGATCAGTTGTATAAACTTGTGATCATTGAATATTTGAAAAAGTACCGTATATGTAACTGTAAGTATATAAGCTTGTAAAAGCACAAAATCATTTTCTCTCTTAGTACATTTTACTTTAAAGAAATTTTAAACGAATCATTGTTTCCTTACCAAGTACCCGAGGCTATTTTTACGAAAATTCCTGGAAACATTAACAAAAAATAGTCATTTACTTGGCGAAAATGCATATCTGTAACTTTTCATGAATAATGAGGATATATTTTTTCAATATCTTAATGATGCCTTAAATACCCATTTCATAAAAAATTCGATGGTAAATTAATATTCAAGCACATAATTTGTTTGTGGAAAAGCACTTCACTATCCGTTATAACTAGATTCAATAAATTACTTCTTTTAAATATTTTTCAAATGACTTATAGCAAGAAGAATAAATTTCTATGAAGATGTTGCAGTTTTATCGATGCAGGCCAACTAATGGCCGAGTGGATAAAATGCTGATCATTGTTAGTGAACACTGTTACTGAAGTGTGCAAGTACAGAGTTCTGACCTCTGACACGGAAGTCGATCAAACAGTTCAGAATTTTGGTTAGTATTTTCCAGATGAAACGTAAATACGCGTTAGAACCCTTTAAAAAGTACTCCACCTAAGGCATCAACTTCTTCCGCAGATATCATTCGTGTAGCTTTGAAAACGCATCCATGTATTCAGTATAATCAACGTATTAGTTTCATTTTCCACTGTGGTTACAAATTATTTAAAATGTTAAAATTTTAGCAAAATATTACTAGGTTTAAATTTATGTTATAACATTAATAACCGAAAATTCTTTCGAATAACACTACCACTGTTCTCTGAGAGAAGTCTCTAGTTCCTCCTGCAGCCATAACTGACAATCAAATAGGTAATAAAAATAGCAGATTTTTATATTCAAACAGAAACCTAATTTTACAAGCCTAAAACAGAGCATTCATTTGCATAAATCCAATTTGCCTGCATGTCATCTTCGTCTAAAAGTCGTTTTTTAATAAGTAAAAACAAGTTCGTCTTAGGCTGATTTCTTCGCTCTAAAAAGTACACGCAACAGATGCTTTTGACAGACTTAACATCTTGAGATAGGGTTTGGTTGGTAAAATTCTGTGATGGAAGATTATTATGCGCATAAAATGCATTAACTTTGAGTTGTTTAGAATTCGAAAGGAAATTAATTGATAGAAGTTAAAATAGGAATTTCATGCACTGGGGAAACTTGCGAATGATAATTAAATGCCTCTATGCTTTGAGAGTATAGTGTAAATAGCGATAATGTGTCGGTAGGTTTATTTTAATGCTTTTCCCCTCGAAATATTACAAGTAGTGTTTTACTTCATAGTTTTAAAAAACTTATTTTGAAATCATAATAATATGCTTTATGGTAATATTGTTGTTATTTTAAGATTTCTTTGATAGATTACTTGTAAAGAAAAAAGATATACATACACTAATGATAGTTTGGACTTTATTTGGAATAGACATAAAACCTGTATTATCACCGTAAATAAAGTGTGTGTTATAGCTCTGTGGCGTCACATTACATCATTGAGGATACACAGTGTTTTCACCGTACTAATATTTTCTACAATCCCTGTATTACGTGCCTTAAGCACGGCTGATCTGTTCAATTCATCTACGTCATTCACTTTTATGTTACATAATGTTTTCTATTAGAATACAGGATAATAATTAAACTGTTCTCAAGTTAGTATATACAGATCTATTCTTAAGCATGTGTTACAAAAACTTAAGCGTATAAAGGTTCTATCACGCTTGTTTCCAATGTAATTAAGACTTATTACGATTAAACTTGACTTTAAACAAAGAGAAAAAAATCGTCTCGTTTTTTTGCGCGTTATAGCGCCACACACGAGACAAATGCTTGATACTAGACGAAGGCTTCATACTTATATTAGCACTTTTTGTTTTGCATTCAAAAATGAAAAGTTTCATATTTAAATGTTGCTCCATGTTTCATGACATTGAATTCAGCATTGCCACATTTTAAGTACAATATTTAAACTATGAAATTTCGACTCTGACAGCAGCACCTCGTTATGAGAAAGGATTGGCAGAGTCCAGACAACTAGTAATTTTTAAAGACATAAAAAACATCCCCTGGATGACTAACAGTCATAGCATCTGATTTCTGAAAGTTGAAAGCAATACTGCTGAACAATTAATTGGTAATTTTTCTAGATGCGAAGTTTTGGTGGCAACAGAAAAAAATGCTCTCTTGAAAAATTTTTGTGACATTTCATTGTAGAATATCTTATACTTTGGGGTATAGTCTCGTAAATTATACAGAGTCAATTGCTTATTGTCATTGTTAGCAGGGAGAAACACTAATAACACTTAAAGTCGCAAACGTCAGAGTGATGTCCATGTGTGTCACACAAATCTCAGTCAACATGAGATGTTGAATATGATCAATATTTGACGAGGCAACAAGAAATCGTAATGGGACTAGATGTTTGCTTCCCTGCGATATCAACGAAACGAATGAGCCGTTACACTTTTGGTTGCAATATCACCAAAAACACATCAATGCATTCCCAGTACTTCACATTTAAACTTTAAAGCAGCGTGTTGTGACGTTATTACTGAGTAGCATTCTGATATCACATGGACTTTACAATCAGGTCCCAATGCAATCAGTAAATCTCTCCCCTTTAAGAAGCATCTTAAATATTGAATTACACTTTTCAGAACATAATACTTTATGTTTGGAAATGTGAATAATGGTTTGACGTATTTTGCATACATGTATAAGGTAATTCGTTGGCAGTCGCCATATATAAAGATGTTTGGCTTAGTAAAGCCAGAATTTGAAATGTTGAGATAATGAAAAAATACACTATGCCCTTCAATCATTAATTGGTTAAATGTACTTAATTCTTTTCAAAGTGAGTACATGTTTGACAAATTCAATGCTGTAATTATGGCATGTTCCCCCTACGTATGCGGAGAAGATGCCACCAGTTATGAAATAAGATGCAGTATACCAGAAAAAGTTGAATTTTGAAACGTCATCTGGTTAAAAAGATAACTAAGTAGGGAAAGAAAATCTGTAAGCTGTTTAATTTTTTAGTTTTTTTCTCCAAAATTACTTCACCAAATCTAATAAGAATAAAGTTTTGAATGCTATTCTGCATAACATTTCATTAGATGCGAACGATCGCCATTGTAATCCTCATGAAACTGATTTTTGAATTTCATGCATTGAATCCAATGATAGGGATTTTATTTGGCGTAAAAGTATCGCTTACTACAAGCGCAATTTTAATTCTGACCAATAATTTAATTATTACTTGATTTAAATTAGGTTCTGACGAAGAATCTCGATCCGCTTTCCTTTTGTAATTTCAAAGCATTGTATGCATGTATGATAATAAAATGTAATTGTATTTGTGAAAAATTATTTTTATCTTTAAAAACGAGTATAATACGACATGTACAACCGTAATACACATCTATTATAGGCAATGTAAAGTATTATATAAAAATATTCTATATTAAGTTCATTAAAATAATATAAAAATGATAATTAATACAGTATTATTAAAATTATTAATTCCATTTATATTTCACAATATTCTGTACAGTACATATAATATAAAATAATTCCATTTAATTTCTTTCTGAACCATATCTTGTATTCGACCAAGACTAGGATAAAGATGCCACACCCGCTTATTTTTTTATTGCTGCAAAGTAATGGAGGCTTCTGCTTACCGTGTATTTGCAATAGAATGCGGAACTCACTTATGTTGCTAATACTCAAATTTAAGTAAAACATCTGTTTATGAATTTTGAATATCATCAACGAAATATGTAAAGCCTTTATTCGCCACGTTAAATGTTCGCGAGATCCAAATATAACGACGATTAAAGGCAAAATATTGTAAAAAAAAATTACAATCCACTGGGACACTTGGACAGGACTCCTCATATAAGAAGATCCGTTTTTCTATCTATTTACACACAAAAGTGCTAGCAACAAACTTGCGTCTTCCCCGATTTATCTTACTAATTATTACAGACTTAACCTAAAATAGGTAATTGATCACTGTTGATCTGTCAAAGAAGCTTAGCCCGTTACTTTTCTAAAAGTGGTATAAATTAAGAGAATTTTATTGGGAATCTTAAGAATAACAAAAATCCGGTATCTCCAAACGCACTAGATATTGTAAAAAAAGAACAGAGAAAAATAGATTAGTCCACCACAAAACGAAGAAAAAAATCCCAAAAAATCAGGATATCATCTGATTTGTAGTGACGGTAAAACAGAAATAATGTACTGCTCTCAATTTTTGATCAGTATTTGTGACTAGTTTGAAAATCAAATAGGAATATATAAGTAACTATATAACTAAATAGCAGCTGAAAACTGTTAAAATAAACATATAAAAAAGCGATATGCGACAAAAGTACAGAACCGAAAGGGCATTTAATATTCACAAATGACAGCATTGCAGTGATGTTGCAGCCATAAATATCTTCTAATACTACACCTAATATTACAGCATATTCCTTAGCAAAAACTACAAATTACCTTTTCAAGATTCCATTCTAACATGTAATTGATGTATTGTAATTGTTTAGGGAAATTAAAAATTACTGCATTATGGAGTACCTTTGAAGTGTGTGGGTGCTTTCAATAAACATTATTTATCCATATAGTGTGCTGAATCAAATGCGTTCGTTATCTATAAAACATTCCACACAAAAGTACTTTATCAAATGCGCATAAAAATTTATAAACTGCTATATAGTTAACATTTAAAACAATTTTATCATTGGACATGAATTATACCTTTCCTTAAAATAAATTAGTATTTTATTTTCTATTCAAAAGGTGAAGAAAAAGTACCACACTCATTTAAGAATAAATATGTACAGATATAAATAACTAAAGTTAAAGCGTATTACACATTGACATATAAAGCTTTATAGCTTTACAAACCTCAGATAACACAGATACATACTTTTATTTTAATCAAGTAACAAAAAGAGACTACACTTTTAATTAATTCCATAATTTACTTCCAACATAAGTTAAACATTTCCTCTTGCATGATACATCTTTCACCGGGGATGATTATTTTTCTTAGAGTAAATATTTGACATGTTAATTCTCAAGATATATTTTCTGCCAGTGACGTAGCTGAATCACGCAATTAAACAAAAATTGCTCTATGCCATCATCTAAGTCATCTCCGAACAAATATTAATGCTAAAATCTGGTATATCATTTATTCTGTCACCTTAATACTTAAGCATCCAGTTTCGAAAAGAACGTTGGGTGTTCTTTCCATTTTTCTTCATGAAACAAAATGGAAGATTAATAAGCTTGTCTTACTTCTATCATAGTACAATTAATTTAGTAACCGAAGTATCTATTAACTTTCTATAATATCCATTATAGAATTCGGAAGTTTTTGAATGTTGCGGACCTGAGCATTCATTTTTACAATAAAGACAGTACTCAATCTGCCATTCACTGTAATAATTAAGTTTTTTCAAGCAAGTTGGGTAATGGCACATGAATTCTTAGTAGCATGTTAAAAATTTAAAAAAAAGAACTTTTCAATGTACGTGTGCAGATAAAATTGAAGTAGTACGTTTATAAAAGAGAATTACAGTGATGTCATGTAAAAGCAAAATAGAGAGATGTGCAGTCTTTTAGATTGCAGGATATTCTACGGCGTGAATGGATTGTCATTTATTAAATTAGCTATATTCCGCAATCACTTTAGATGTTCAAATTTAATAGCCCATACAATCTCAGTACATAAAATCTCAGTCCAGTAATAATCTTACATACATAATAATAGCAATTTTTCTTTTTTTATACCATGAAGTATGAAATCAACAAAAGTGCTAAAGTGCTCGGTATTCCCTAGTAATTGGTATAAATTTGTAAATGTTACATCACAATTTTACTTTATACGTTCTATTAAAAGAATATGTTTTGTCACAAGAAATACAATTGATAATTACGCATACTTTTATTACGCGAAAAAACTTTATATCTCTCATATAAGACAAACCATTCTTTCCGAAAACCTTTTACAGATATCAAATAAAATAATTATTATAAAGGTGAACGTCGAAGAAAGAAGATCTGATTCTTGATACGCACACACACACAAAGAACAAAAAATAACTGCACCACGGACTCTGAAAAGGCATAATCCTTTATAAGCTGCACTACACACTGACATACTCTTAAATGAAAAAACGGGGCCTTTTATGAAACTTTCAGAAAAAACTCTTAAACATGGAATTGCAAAGTAAAGTTTTTCAAAGAATGACATATAATGCAAAGATTTTGTTTTGAAGATTTTTTTTTCTAAAAGTGCAATAACGAATATTCATTTATCAAAAAATACTTGAAAGTTCAAAGTCAAAAATATATTACTTTTGACCTTTGCTCGATTGAAGACATCTACTTTTTGTTACAGTGAAAATAGCTCACTTTCTATCACTACTTTTCGGAAGTTAACTGCTTTCGGAAGTCGCACAGCTAAAGCTTATTTCTATTTTACTGCATTCTTAATTTGCTCATCTAGATCTGAAAATATTAATTCAAAATAATTTGACTAGATCCATTCTGGAAAATTTGAAAATTTTCGAAGATAATATATATAAAATCTTCCTGTATGCAGGTTGTCCCAAAAAGGTGGGAGCACGCTTTAATTTTTCTCCAGTAGAGATAAGTGGGCAACATTAATTAGAAAATAAATGTTCAAAATAAGGACTACGATAAGAAGGACGATAAGAAAGTTTTCCTCTAAGATCTATACGATATATATATTTCTATACGATAAGAAAGTTTTCCTCTTGTTAAGTTCTTTGAAAGTTACTCTCTTTAAATTTGTATACAACTTCGTACAAAAAATTTCCCAATCTATAAAATGTGCCTCAGTAAAAAGTTCCCAATCTATAAAATGTACGGCAGTAAAAAATACGACGCCGATATGCGTCGCTCTGCATTTAATGGTTAAATGCAAACGTGCACATGAATAGATGGCAGGATTTTAGTCGGAAAAGATTCAAGGATAATCAAAATAGATAATTCTTTCAAAATCTGAGTATCAAAATTTTTCACAAATAAAATTTTTCCTCTGGTTTGTATAAAGAAATAAGTATAACGCTTTAAATTGATAATTGTTTTAAAAACATATAATCAATACCCTAGTAGAAATTTAAGAAAATTTTCAACTACCTGAATACAGGGACATACAAGTTAATGATACGACGTAATAAGAAATGTACTACACTAAAGCCCATGATAAAATAGGGTGCCCATAAAATAACATTGAATGTTTTTAGGTATCTGCATGTAAAAATGATAAGCGTAATGAAAATAAACTTTTTTTACATACTCTGAAGGACATAAAGACACGATTTTTTTTAAATAAACAAACAAATAAAAGTACCAAACGCCGCTTCAGTGCTACTCTGACATACGCACTATGACATTTGAACAGTCCACGTAGATTCTGCAATTTTTCAGGTTCATACGCGAAATCTGTGTTGCTAGACACGAAAAAACGTCAAAGATTACAACGAACGCACGGAAAACGGTTATGTATTTTTTCGTCCTTCAGTCAGAAACCAAAGAACAACTGACTGAAGTTTTGCTCTCCCTTTCCAAAAGGTTCACACAGGAAAATTTCATTTAAAATACCTAATACTTTCTGAGATAAATGATTAGGCGTTAAGGCACTTTTCTCCATAGCAAAGCATTGGGACTTGAATCTCCGCAAGCTGACTACGGAGGTCTTTTAATGTCAGCAGGCTAGAAAATTTTAATGAAGAACAAAAACTAGTTTTGTCTTTAAAAGGTGAATTTCAGTTAACCATACAAAAAGTATGGCTCTCTGAGAGTTTCGTGCAACATCCTACCCCCCCCCCTCTCCAAAACGAATAAAAGAGCTTTATCGTGAAATGATTTTTTCCCTCTACCAAAATTAGATCAAAATAAGATATAGGATTCATTAGACTCTTTACGGTATTTTTTTACGTTCTTATCTTTCAGGAAAATTAAAAAATACTAAGCAAACTAAGTAAATTATCACTATGACTCTAATTTTCATATTTCTTCAAGTTTTGCCTAAATTATCAATTAAGAATAATAATTATTATTATAAAGTTAAACTTCATAGTGCTTAAAATCTCTTACTTTTTCATACCTTTCTATGTTGACAGTTTTAAAGAATTTCAAGCTGAATGAAATGTCGATCCCACGGAATTGCTAGATCCCGCAAGAACAATAAATCTCAATCCTGAAATCGCATGGAACGAAAAACAGTGCAGGGTTGGATTCCCTAGTTAAGCTAGGAAGCGTTTTAAACATCCCATATAGCACTGTGACGTCACAACATGACTTTATGCGGCAACATGTGTAAGTCGTAGCAAGGTTGTGACGACAAACAAATTGCTACCAAAGACAGTTTTTTTGGGACGTCCCATGGACGTCTTAGTGACCTACATGGATGTCGCCGCATTACACTTCGACGTCACTCTGCAGCGTCACATGTTTGACACGTAGGGACCCCACTTAAAGCATATGCTTACGTTACATTCGTGACATGACGCACGGGAAGAAGTATTGCGTCGACATAACGT
The DNA here is from genome assembly GCA_038373885.1 of Cheiracanthium punctorium. Taxonomy (NCBI): domain Eukaryota; kingdom Metazoa; phylum Arthropoda; class Arachnida; order Araneae; family Cheiracanthiidae; genus Cheiracanthium; species Cheiracanthium punctorium. The sequence continues at coordinate 90,929 of JAWZYV010002153.1, forward strand.
CACTGCAAACATGTTTGCTGTATGGAACAAATCATCAGTCAGCCAAAGAACTGCTGACTGAAGTTTTGATCCCCCTTTCCAAAAGGAGAGTAAGTAGCACTTCTGTCACATAAGCTCTAATAAACTGATACAATCGAGGTAGATTTATGCTTACTTCAAAATTTCCCGTATTGGAGAATTCTATTTTTTTCCGAAAGTTCTCTCCTTATGTATTCTACAACCTGTATAAATGAAATTTACATTCATTTCGATCATCAAAATTCAGCTGCAGACGCCTCCAGACACATAAATTAATTTTATAATAATCCTGTGTAAAATAGAAATTAACTGTAATTTTGGCTCAGTAATGTTTAAAAAAAACTAAACATAATACCGAGACACAATGCGTGCTATTTGCAATATCATTTTTCAAAGTTGGAAAACTGAAATGCTATCTATGCAGTACACTGTCTTTTTTATTAAAATCTTTACTTCCTCTTTGTAATATATAATAAGAATAAATTAAAATGTTTCCTTATTTTAAATTAAAATTAAAATGTTTCTGTAATTTGCTATTTCCGCCAACAGTAAAGTAAGTCTCAGCCACAAATGTCATCAAAAGCAGCGGATGGAATTCATATGTTGAATATGTAGTTCTCGTTTATGGTCTTCCTTAATTACAAAGCTGAGATCAAAATGTTCTTGGTTAAATATTTATGGAGAAGAAATTGCATTTTTAGAATTAATAAAAATTTAATGCTAGATAAATTGAATCATGTATTTCGATGGCAAAAAAAAACGTTTTTTCTCGTTTTAAATAGTACACTAAGAAGGACATTATTAAATTTTAAAAAATGCATGCATTTTAACAGTCTTTTTAAAACAAATTAGCGAAACAGATGATTGGTTGTTAGTCGTGGGATTACGGTCAATTAGCTACACGAGGGCTCTAGGCCGAAGGATGCGGTGATCTCCGTATGGGGACCTTCCTAATCCTTCCATCAATAAACTTGCTAGATACAAACTTAATACATTGTGCGTACACATATTTTTAAACAAACAACATCAATCATTATTTTTCGTTTATACTTTCTTTGGAAATACAGAAAATATTAACCACGAATTCACTGATGTAATTTTTTAACTTAAAAATGCATTATCAGTGCATTGAAACTGGTTAACTCATGTTCTGATACGCCGATTAAATGTGCCCCAAACACAAAGCAAATTTGTTTATTGAAAGTCAAGTGACTTGATAAAAAGTAGCAAACTCAAAACGTGAAAGCCATTATTATTTTCCATTGATGTGGAAAACAAAGGTTTTCGTTTAAAGATGAAAGATGCATTTTATAAGAGCATCTTCATCACCGTTCTTTACATTTGCACAATAGACAATGCTTCTTTCATAAAATGAAAAATTATGTAATTTGAACAATTTCTATTGTTTTAGCTTAAGTTATATTATTTAGTTTTAGATTGATTGAAAAAAAGATTCATTTTTTAAATTTTAACAGAACACTTTACACTACAATATATAAAAGAAATTTAAAACAAGAGGCTTTTGAATACAATAGATTGTTCTACAATTTTATTGTAATGCGTCAGTCAGTAAAGAATTATACAAATAGGGGAGGATGGGGTAATTTTCTCACTTTTCGTATGTTTAAAATTAACTCTACTCGCAACAATGCCATTTAAAGAAATTCTTTTTCAAATAAAGTGGTCATATATCTCTTATATTCACATTCTAAGGAAAAACTAGGAAAAACTTTATTGAAAATCATCGTTTTCTGTTGAAATTCGGGATGAGACAATTTACTCCATACAGGTGTTGAACATAGGTTGGCGGTCGGTTGTTTCTAATCTCAGATGTATATTATAATCAAAAATGTCTTTAAAAAAGAACCTGTACGGATCTCTATATCTCGCTGTTTAACCAACAGTAGTTAGAAATGGAAGACTTAGATATGATTGATGCAGAAATCGTTGGTTTGGGGAATGAAAAAGTATATATATATATTTTTTTACATTCTTCTAAACCGAACGCCTCATTCTTTGTTTTAATCTCATCAGTATCCGACCCCTACTAGCAATTTTGCTCGGGCTACCACCGGCCACGTAGCCAGCCGATGATGGCCCGATCAAAATTGCTAGTAGGGACAGTATTCTGTGTATTCTTAGTATGAAGCATTTCACGAAACTCTTGCCTAAATTTGTCTTCAATTTTATACAATTTTTCTTTTACCTCCAGAAGGTTCTAGGTATCAGAAATTGAGCTTTTAAATTGATTCGTAAAAAGAGTATTGATTCTCAGTAGCTGGCGTAATCCTGAAATTAAGATTTCTTTATAAACCAGTTTAATTAAGATTCTTTATAAACCAGTTCCTATTTGAAGTACATTTCTTTTTAGAAATCAAAATAAAAGAATTGCATTCGATTATAGTTCCTTAAATAAATAGAGATTTTTTAATTAATAAATTTATTTATTTATTTAAGATGGGGTGTCATGTATTGGGTGAGAAAAAATGGATTTTCCAGCAATTGACACTTACGTTAGTTACTAGTGTTTTAGCAAAGTTCATGATAATTGCATTTGACGTAGTAAATAGCTATTGAGAAATTTATCTTTCGATAATTTTTAATATATAGAGAGTATCCCAAAAAGGAGGTAACATGCTTTAATTCTTTATCTAATGGAACTTTTAGGGATGGACGCGAGACGACTTTTTGCGAGACGAGACAATGATTTACAGCTTTTTTGCGAGACGAGACAAACATTTTTAACATTATGATATAGGGATTTTTGCGAGACGAGACAAGCTTTTCGGCTGTTTTGCGAGACGCGAGACACCAATTTTTCGTCTCGCGTCCATCACTAGAACTTTTAATCAAATGTTCCTATCTAGTAACAATTTAAGCATTTATCTTCATTTTTTTCAACTTTTTTTCATCTCCCGGGATTCTAGGTATCATAATTTGCTTTTTCTTCTGATTATCTGATACTGCAATAGAAATTTTCAGTAGTTGTGAAGTCAGTACTTTTGATATGAGATATGAATACAATTATACAATACTTAGTATGTGTAAGTCATACTTTATGAGCTATTGTCGAAGGCAATATTAGAGTAAAAGGAAAAAAATCAACTATATAAGTAACTATGAATACGGATCAATAGATTCAATATTAATAGGAATTTAAAGTGCATTAATCTTACAATAACGTATAATTTACTGTTACCTTTCTCAATCTCTCTGTACGCTTGTGAATCGTTTTCATTTTCGCTCCTTAAGCACTTCGTAAATGTTTACAAAGTTTTAGTAAATACATTGAAATGAAATTTCTCTCAAATTTCCTATAATTTATTTTAATGGTAAAATACTCAGGGAAAAAGCATTTTAATCTCATAAAAATTTAAACTGCAAAGTATCAAACATCAACTGCCATTTCTATCAGTTATGGAGATCTAAGTAAATAGTTTTCGTGAAACTTTTAAAACTCTGACATTTGACAGTTTGCGAAAAAAGAGAAAAAATATTAAAGTGTGTGCTCCGTGGTTTTATAAATTTGAAATTGCAGTTACTTATTTTTTTCAAACCCATAACAAATTTTTAATATTCATTTATGCAGCATAAATTTTTCATTTGAGATATTATAGAATTCATTTAAAGGAACCAGTTATTCACTTTAAAGGTTCTGGTATAACCTGTGTCTTCAAAACAAGCTGTGTTATATAGGGATCATTATTTTAAAAACGATGTTCCATGTACTTTTTTTATTTATTTTGTATCGCATGTAGAATGCCTGTACAGCATACGGCCTGCCAGCACTTAGATTTCGGCCCGTGAATTCTTATAATAATCAACAAATTCATTTGCGAATGGAAATTATTGAACTACATTGTTCAAGTATCTACAAAAACGATCATATAAAATTGCATTTACAACAGTTTTATAAGAATTTTGATCGTCAAAAATGTAGACAACTTTGAAATTGCCGCGGAAACTTTACATAAGTCTGGAACGACATACCTATGTGAGCAAACTTTTTTTTATGGACCTAAACTAAAACAAGAGCAATGCTTATGTTTGACTAACGATTATTCGAAAAATATTTTGAAAACAGCAACGGCACATATTACTCCTGAATATGATAATCCTGCAAACGAAAAAAAATAGTAATCGCAGTGTTTCTCAGTAAGTTTTTGAAAATTGATACTATTTTGTCCTTTAGTATGCTTTCACTTTTTTAGTATGTATTTTGCAATTTTTAGTATGCATTTTGTAATTTTTAGTATGTAGCATTCCTCATTAAATACGGGAAGTGTTTGCAAAGTTTCTTGCGCCAAATGGTATCGAAAGCTGAGGTCATATCCAAAAACACTATAGTTGTCTTTTTATGCTGTCTAGCCTGTAGACCGTGAATAACAGATTGACAGAGGTAAACAAGTTGGTCTTCAATTGAGTGTTATCTCCTGTAAGCCGTCTGATAAAAGTTAATTTTCTTTTCCTTTAAAAGCTCCATCATAAGCTTGATGTATACAATTCTTTTCATTACCTTACAAGGAATGCTGGTGAGTGCAATGGGCCTATAATTTTTGCATTCATCTGCTGATTTGCCGGGTTTAACAATGGGAACAACAATCGAGGTCTTCCATGCCAGTGAGCTCTTTCCTTCATAAATCTTGGCAAATTGAACGAAGCTAGTTGAAGAGTGCAAACTGAATTCTAATACTGTACAAAGCAATTAAGAATCCCAGCTAGAAATTATCACAAATAGTGGCATGCATATTTGTAATACATGTGGCAATGCGATGCAGGATTAGAACGCTCTTGGCCATTGCTGATGGTTCTCGTTGCGTGTTTTATATGTTTAAGTGTTTTATCAAGGAAATATCAGGCCGTAATCCATCCTCCCATTCAGACAATACATACAGCGCAATTCCATACAATGTGTTTCCCGCCAGTCATGACTGATTTTCGGCTTGCTGGCGATCAAGATGCGCTGAATAAGATCCTCCTTCGATAAAACGGAGTGATTTAATATCATTCTACCGCTGAACACTGACAAGGGGGGGGGGGGGATTACGCAGTCTTCCACAGAAGTTCTTTACAGATACAGCTTCAAGAGTACACGTCTGTGACGTTTGAGATGGCGTAGTACGATACAAGTCGTTATTGGTAGAATGGATTTCTAGTTACGAGTTTGAAAGTGCTTTATTATTGTACATTTAATTTTCTTTATTATTAATTTCTTTAAAAAGATTTCTTTAATTTAATAATTGATGAGGTTGGGTGATGTAAAATAGGTACAAAACAGGCATTTTTGAGTTCATCAGCTGTTTTCTCCTGCATATTCAAATATTCAACATTTTTTGTTACTTTATGCAATGTTTTCATCCCCTTTGAAACTGAACAGATTTCATTAATCTAAGTTTTAAATACAAAAAATTTAAATTTTAAGCATTTTTTTCAATAAAAGTGGAGCAAATTGGTAGCAGGGGAGATATAATGGGCAACAGATTTTTTAAAAAAGCCAAAAACACATTACTACACTTTGTCAAACTATATTTGTTTCCTCTCGTGGCATACAAACTATTAAAATTTAAAAATATTAAGGCCAGGGTGTTAGAGGTTCTAGAGGGTTCTAGATGGTTTTATATAGTTGGATCTAAATAGCATTCTGACATTTCATTGATAGAGGGTAAATGATTAGGTATTCTTTTTTTTTATCAAAAATATAAATAGTTTGTTTTAAAAGATTTTCAGGCTACATTTTCAGGCATTGGTTGGCAACATTTATACTCATTAAATAGTTTATTAGAAGCATTTCAAAACATAGTACAAATAAGCCTGACAGCACATCAATTTTACCCCGTCACACTAATACATATATATATATATTATTCTAACTTGTTTCTGATAATAAGCTGTTTAGATCTTTTCTAAATTGAGAATAATAACAGAACTTCTCTTAAATTTTCAGGAATCTATTAGTTTCATGAAAGCTTTTGGAGACGCACGGAAAGAATATGGATTCAAAGATAAAAGATTATATTATGTTTCCAAATGCAATACATTTTTTAATCAGTATAAATCTTGCCAGCTAACGGCTGAAAATATAGGCTGAATAATTAAATTGAAGAACAATTTATTCATATTTTTGATCAAAAAGAAATATCAATTCATTTTACCACGCCATGCTCCATAGTTTCGAGTAATTTTCTGCATAAAATTTGTGTTCAGTATCCAAAACTATCATTCTTAAAAAACTCCTTAAAAATATTATTTTCATATTTTTTTTTTACTTTTTTAATTCTAGAAAGAAAATACACTAAATAAAATGTATTACCAAAAATGTGGAAAATGAAATCGTGAAATTGTAGGGAAGTACTAAATATATCCAGAATTTATTTTTAAAGTATCTAAAACTTTTCAAGAACTATTAAACTCTTTTTTATGATTATACGTGTCCGACACACAGAAATTATGATGATTGAAAGAAATAAGTTCTAAAAATGGAGCATTTACGAAAGAGATTAGTCGTAAAATATTTGAGCGATCATGACTAGAATTTCAGGAAAAAATTCACATTCAGTCGAATAAATATCCTCTTTGGTTGTCTTGATGAATATTCATTTTCATTAAATGCGTCATTATTTGTAAATTACTTTTTAAAATGTTTTTTATAATAGTTTTTCCAGCATTAAACTTCCATTTGTACGGTATATTATATTCAACCACATTTTTCTGAAATATCCAAAAGTATTTTTAAATAGACGATTGTATGTGAACTAATTGCACTTCATTTCTTTTCTTTGAACGATTCTTTAAAGGGAATTCCTTCATGCTGTAATTAACATTTTTCATATTGTTCTTGGAATGTTTGCACTTCGGTATTTAATCTTTTAGACAACAAACAATTTCGCATCGACATAGAACAAGTGGATATACAAAATGACCTAAAAAATTGTGGAAACGTGCTTTAATTCCTTGTCTATTAGAGATAAGTGAACTATGTACATTGAAAAAAATGTTCAAAATATGGGTGCAAAAAAAGACTACGTTAAGAAAAAATTCCTCTCGTTAATTTTCAAAAAATTACACATTTTAAAATTTGTGTACGGCCCCCTTACAAAAAAATTAAATTTAGTAAAATGTCCCTTATACTAATGAGATGATGTTACAAAATTTCAGCCTTTCATGATAAAGCGTCGCAAGAGATATCTTTAAAAAAAGATTATGGGAGGCTATACATGATTCTGAATGTAAAAGATTATTGCTAGAGTGGAAAAAAAAACTTATTTTCTTTTGTAATTTCCTTACAACTCCTGAAATGCGATCATTCGATGTGCTTATTCTCCCTTCGAGAGCAATTGAAAAGTGGATTAAATCAGCATTTATTTAATTTCCTATCTCTCACACTTTTTAGAGTGGAATTCTCAAATTTAGTACATAACCTCATTAGTGCATGGGGCACATTTGACTAACTGGGAATCTTTTTGTACGGGGATCGTAAACGAATTTTAAAAATGCAACTTTTTGAAAGTAAATGAGAGGTGTTTTTTGTAGCATAATCTTTTTTTCTACCTTATTTCGAATATTTTTTCAATTTACATTGCCCATTTTTCTTAAATAGATAAAGAAACGAAGTATGTTACGACCCTTTAGGGACATCTGTATTATTATCCAACACTCAAAATATGCAGCATTTGCAATTCCTCGATTTAACTATCAACAACATGGCGGTTGATCAAGAAGCCAGTCATGTACCTCAGAGCTAAAGAACAGCTATGTCAAGAATGTGTCAAGCTGGCTCTGTCAAGAATGAAGGCCACACTGATTAGGATTAAGTTTATGTGTGTTTTGGGGATTAAAAATTAAAAGAATGTATTAAACATTTTTGATAAAAACATTAAAAATGGGGGTTTAAAAACTAAAATTACTTAAATTAATGTAAAAATTCGAAGTATGGCCGTGGTACTTTTGCCCTACCCTAAACAAACGTACGGTGCTATTTTTTAGTTAGGTCTGTGTGCGTGTGTTCAAAGTTCTTAATTATTTTAATGCTAAATATTATTGTTGAAATCTTCATTACATCGGATTATAGAGATTTTAAAACAATATTTTGAGAAATAACTTAGCATGTACTATAAAAAATTTATTCATTTAAAATTAGAATTTTCTTGCGACGTTTAAAATAAGTAAGCAATTAGATACACTGCTGAAACACTCCTCATATAAAAGGAAATCGCTTGACTTTCTATGATAAAACAAATATAATTGAGCTGTATGATACATGAAATATGCCATAAATGATTAAATGAATAAATAAACGAAATTAACAGTCGTATTATTTTTTTCCAGGAACAGCTGTCTAGACGCCTGTAGCGAGTATACATTATACATGCATCTAGCATTTGCAATCATATTTAAAATCGGAATAACTGTACTTAATTGAAGAGAGTATACACGTACAGTATAATAATTATATGTTCCTGAATGTTAAATTTTCAAAAAAAAAAATATATTTTTCCTGAAAACTTACAAGAATATAAATATTCTTTTCGTCACTGTTATAGATATAAAAAGTTTTTTACTGAATAACTAATAAAATCAAAATTAAATTAAATTAAATTAAATATTTTTTTTTCTTTAAGCCGTCATTTTAGTATTGGTGTCGCTGATAATTCATCTTAAAGTAATTCCTCTTTTGAAGGATTAAATGATTTGTTTACAGAAAATAAATGATTTGAAAGAAACCATTAGTTATTTTTATAAGTTGAAAAACACCATTGTAATAGTGTAAAACAATAGAAAAGACTATCAATCTTTTTTGTTTTTGTTGTTATAGATGTGTACAAAAGAAAAAATATAGTATACGTTTGTTAAAAGAAATCAGTTATTCAAAGACCCAGTATTGATTTTAAAGTAAAAAAGCTCTAATAAATCCCGCTTTTTAATATAGCTGGGCCATTTTATATAAATAAATTCTATTTCGCTTTGATCGAATGGATTTTCTAAAATAAAATTGCAGTTAGATATTATTCTTAGTAACATAATTTGTAAGAGTGAACTATTTTACTATAAAGAGTTTTTATTTAAGTACGATTAGCAAACTTAATTTTATGTATGCACCTTCTTTCGTAATGTGAAATGATAGATTCATTTAAATTGTTGAAATAAAAGCTGAACGAGAATTTATCACTCATTATATATTTCTGGAACACTTTTGTACATGATTGTATATTTTTTTTATAAATTATATTGAGAAGTGATTGATATACCTATTTATTTTATAATTTTTCATTGTAAGTGTTTATATTTATCACATTTCGTGTGCATAGACCACCTACCTGCTTAGGATTACAGTGTTTCATTATATAAGGGAAAGACTATTAATTCCAACCAATGTAAAATTAATCTTAGTTATACAATACAATAATAATGAAAATGTATAGAAATTTTCAACTTTATTTCATAAAAATAACAGAAAAATAAATATAATATTCACACATATTAATATTGATATATATAAATAGCTAGAATAATTATCAACATTTAGACATATAAAACAAAAGGCAAAAGTTCTTTCGTTGTAAGAAAAGATAAGTGCCAACAAAAGCTTTCCTCCTTAACGTAGATGAAATGCTTTCGGGAGTTTAGCTCATTTAATGACAGATTTTAGTCCCAATGGAGGAAGAGGAAGCGATGTCTATTTATCGACAGAATCATTAGTGCGTTATATCAAGCATTAACACTCCCTTTATGCTATAAAAAGTTTTCTGCGTTAGTTCCCAGCTTGAATATTTTAACTGACTTTCTTAAATAAATGCATCAGTTAGTAGTAAGCACAGTGAAAGCTCTTAATTGATTATATTAAAACATAAACCTTGATAACTTTTTAACTGTTGCCAAGATTCAAGTACAATCTAATTGCTGAATTCACTACTTTTTTAATTCTTCTTATGCGCACTACAAATTTTATTGTTCATATTTCAAATGAAAATTTCGGAATGCAGTTTTTTCTTGTGTATATCGATCGTAAATACTTACTATTCGAACAATAACAATCCAATTTATGTTAAGAAGAAAGTTTCGGTCGAGAACATGAAAACGACAACTGGTCCAACAGTTACAATAATCAAAAGTTTGATTACAAAAAGATTTTGATTCGATAAAATAGTAGTAAGAACCCTCACCTCTTTAACCCGTTGTTCAAAATTTTGCTGTTGTTCTGCTTCGCATCATACGCATTGATTGCAAAAATGTAGAACTTGTCATGAGCTAAATCTGAATATATGTAGTTACTTTTAAATTTTTGCATTAAATTTTTAAATCCCAAGCTTTTGAGAAACTTAATTTTTACTTACTATAGATTAATAACTGCCACCCTGTACAAAGTATCTATACAGAACAGATTAAAATAAAATTATATTTGTCTATTAGGTTGATAAAAAGAACCTTTATGTTTTCTAGGATAAATTGTGCAAAAAAGGTGTCATTAGGCAGTTCCTTAATTACCTTGAAAAGTCTTAAATTCAGCTTACTTTCTATATACTAAGAAGAAAAAAACATTATTTTTTTCGATTAGGTTCTGTGTGGTATACATTTATGACTATTATAAAAGGTAAACTTCTCACATATTATGGAATATATTCCTCTTCGAATATGGAATCATCTTTGTCAGATGAGAAGGGTTTCAAAAACTTTTGAATTCGATTTCAAACAATTTTTGATCATAAATTAAGCATAGCAGATCAATAAGGACGAAATATGAAAACAGAACTAATCATATTCCGAAAATGAAGCGTTTAAATGCAAAAGTCACATTAGCCACTTTTTAAAGTATTAAGTTAATCATACAACCGCGTTCGTCTTTTTAAGGAAAGTCACACTGTAATAGTGATTTGCACCATAATAAACATATTCCCTAGTAGCACAAGTTCAAAAGACGTCTTTTGAACACCCTTTGAACGTCTTTTTAACTAGTTGTACTACTACGATTCAGGCTGAAAAAAAATATTGAAAATCTTGTTTTGATGCATAATTCATAGTACCTAACAACTGTTTTGCCAATAAATTCAGTCTAGCAGGTTTACTAGTAAAGTATCATGTTACTGTTTTTTTTTTCATCGGTCGATGCCTCTAAAGAATATCAAAGAAATCCTTTTAATAAACGTTTTTTGAGTGTTGATTTGTGTTGTTTATTATACACCAAAATAACATAATGAAAACTAATGTAATTAAATATGCATACATATATATTGTTTTAGTTCTTTTCGTTTTAAATTCATATTTATTTTTATTAATAACTAACATAACCTCTAAAAGTTTGCTACAAAACTCACATTTTTCACATTTAGATTTAAGTTCCAGCTTTACTAGAATTACAGCATGTTAAGGACTATGTGCAAGTTGCTTTAACGGAAACAAACATATCACAAAAAACAAGCTGTACCAATACATCATGTTTGATAATACTGACCAGTGTTTTGCATTTTTCGAACTTGAAAATTATAGAGTACGTGTTATGTATCCACACCTTTAGAATATAACAAAGTATTTTCATAATAATTTAAATATATAATGTCTCCTTCCCAATTTAAAAGAAATATTTATATAGCTCTAAAATTACGAAATGATATTGTTTTTTACTGTTCTCTATAATGCATAATGTTACGGTTTTTAATTTGATAAATATTTGGATAAAGATTTGGATTTAAAGCCTATTTATAATTTCTAAAGAAAACTAAAAGTATTTACAGTTTGACGAAATAAATATAAGAGTTTAATATAAAGAATAAGGATATCTGTCTTTTTATTTTGAATGAATTAATTAATATTAAAGATCTGCAAAAGAATATCGTATATTTCTCTGAAGGAGCATCAAAAAGAATACTTTTAAATTCTGATACAAAATCAAAATGATCTTTTTGCCGAATGAAATTAGAGAAAAAAAATGTTTACTTTCTTGAAACTGGGCAAAATTGATTATGCTATGGCTTTCATCAAATTTTCTTTAGGTGTTTCCTTGAATGATTATGCAAATGATTACTTTTCATTTTAAATGCATTTTGCTTTTAGCATTTCTTTTCTAAAGAGATATTTCAGTGGCCCACAGTGCTCCTTCATCACTGGAAAAGTTGTTTTTTTCCATAAAAATTATAACACATGCCGAATCCTCAAAATGACGTAACAATTTCTTTTAAAAATACAATAAAAATATGTTGAAAATGGAATATGAACTAAAATTTGTATCTGGAAGATAAATGTAAATATTATTGAAAGTATTTTCATTTTCCTTTCTTTAATCTCTTCTTTGAAAACAAACGCATATAATGTTAGCGTGTTTCCCTTTGTGAAATCAAAAAGGAAAATAGAAAAGAAAAGAAACAAAGAAATAAAAAAGAAAACAACATTATTTCACAAGTTGAATTAGTTGATCACTGAACGAACAGAAACTTATTTGACTATTAGTACTTTTCCAATAACTTTCAAATTTGTTAAAATTAATGAAATGTGTTTAGCGTTGAAATATTACACTTTGTGAAGATACATTTTGTACTTTTTCACTTCGTAAATAATTTGTTAATTATAAAATTTTAGCAATTATCATATTTTTGAAGTACATCCTAAAAAATACTTCGTTATTTTACGTAATATGCAAAACATTTTTTTTTACCTCATATGAAATATGCAATTAAAAATGCGTCTAAATACACATAACACGATTGCATGCACTGACATATTTATCAATTACATTTATCATTTCTTGACCTAAGGCAGCGGATGTAAATTTAAGATCGTTAAAAAATAATTACAGTATTATTAGTTGTGAAAGTGCGAAAGACAAGCCAATGAGGAATATATTGCGCTGTGTACAGTAATTTCTTTAATTACTTAAGAAACCAAACATCGATGATTATCATTCAGAAATCAGTACCAGCTGCTCAAAGTAAAGAAAAAAACTAATTTATGAAGATCATATCAGCAACTGCTTGGTTCTACAGCTGTTTGAAGCAATTAGGCATTTTCTGCGCTCAATTAAATTAATGAACAGATAATTTCAGAACTGAAAGGATATGTATGACACTGATTATTCTAATGATTATTGCAACTTAATTACAGTCAAGTTGCCTTTTGAAACAACGCAATATCTAGCAGTCATCTGGAATCACTCATGTTTTTATTTAAACAAAATAAATCAACCTAATTTTGTCTTCATTCTGAGATGTTCGTTTCATACTTTTATAACTTTTATAACAGCTTAAATGTTATATAAAAAAGGTTTTTCAGGTAATATGTGAAATTTTCCAGGTTGGCCATGTATTATTCATATATCATTGATCTGATTATATCATTTCTTAAGTATTTTTTAAGCTTTGCAAATGACTTTTGACAGATCCTTTTTTTATATATATTTTAAAGTCATTTCTGAACATACATTTATGTCGTTATACTTCAGCTCACCAAACACATTTTCATATAAAATGCGTTGCCCGAAAAGAGGAGAATCATACTCAAAATATAAAGTACTGAGTTCGATTTCCGGTTAATCAAAGGCCAACGCGCATGCGCGACACTTTGAACAATCTGTCGGAAGTTGTTAACTCTCTTTGTTGATTGATTAAGCTATCGTGATATTAAAAGTTCTATCTCTTTATGATTTGGACCTAATATGCAGAACAATATTTTTCGTATTTACAAGTCTTCATGCCTAATATTTCAGACAGTCAATAAATATAATTTTACCGATTTTTTCGACAGTGTAGTAATTTAATTTGTTTCAAAATCTCAATAACGATTCATGGCAACCACTTATGTGTTGAATTAACTATTTAACCTCGATTTTAGAAATAAATCTACGTAATCTCTTAATGTCACTGCAATAAAATAATAAATGAATCATTGCATTTTCATATAATGTATTATAACAACATTGACTTATAAATTAAAAGACATTCCAGACTCGAAATTCCTTACATAATGGTTCACATTTTATAGTTACTACTAAACTACAATCATTTGCACAATGAATAAGTAACACATAAGAAACAAAATGAGAAGGAACACATAGTTCTTAGTGCAGAGCATTACCAATTTATTTATGCCTTTTTATAAAAGCATGTTGCATGGTGTTATTGTTAATATATTTTCTATATTTTACTTAAAAATTAACTATATGACTGCTGTTATGGTAACGATACAAAAGAAAAATCAAAAAGAAAAAGAGAAGATAAGAAATAATCACTGATCTCTCACACATATTTCATCAAGTTTCTTTTTAAAAATGAAAAAATGTAATTCTCTTTAACATGAAACAAAATTTCAAAGCACCTCGTGATCAAAAGTTTGTTCAATAATTTAAATACTGTAGTTTATACTTCAAACAATATTTAACCCAATTAAAAATTTTCAGTTTGAATTCAAACTTAAAAAAAGAAATGAATGCCAATAAAGTCATGTACTTATACTAACCAATTTCTAGGACTTCTCTTAGTGAAGCTTTCCATTTTTCATGGATTTTATAAAATACTCCTAAACAAATACACATAAGAAAACGGGGAAATTTTTCATAATTGAACTCGAAATACATAAAGGCATGTAAATGTATTAACCTATTGTGGCTTATAAAATTTTAAATTTAATTGTTTTATTTGGAAGTATGAATTAAAATTGCAAATTTTCGAAATTCTATTTAAAAAACATCACTATACAACAACATGCATAAAAGATCACACGCACGTTATGAAATAAATCTGATAGTTAAGTTCTTTTATATATAAATGAAATATTTTCTTGTGATGTGTTTTGTTAATCTGATAACCATGGTCTTTGACAATATACTTGTTTTTGTGTTTTACGTTCTGCTGTATTGTACTTCCTTTCAAATGTAATATATTCTAAATTCACTTTCTTGTAAGAAATAACCGTGATTTCAATATGAATATATGATATGGATATTCCAAGCTGAGTTATATACATAAACTTCAAGCCATCTGTCAATTTTAGGAGTCATTTAAAAAAAAAGTCTTTTATTCTACATTTTAGTCAAGAGATAATCGTACCAGAATGTTTTTCTAAATACGTCATTTTGTTTATTTCGAAATACAAACGAAAAAAATAAGTCGTTTTTTAAAAGTGCGAGCAAACTTATGTACTACTAGCTGAAGTACCCGTCCTTGACGGGTTAGGGAATGCAAATTTCCAAAAAGCAAGAACTTTCGTCAGCATTGTAGGAGTACACAGAATGGATGGAGTATGTTGCCAAAGTAAAGAAAGTTATTATTTTTATGTGTTGTTAAAATATTACAGGCTAAGAGAGTCACTAAGTAATATCATTTCATTCGCTTTAGTCGTAATTATGTGATGCGCGAACGAATATTTACGAATATAGAAATAATTTTCGCAAAATCTCAAAATCTAATCAACATCTTTGAAAAAATGGAAGCCTAGAATTTAAGTTGAGTGACAACCTATCATGTAACCCAATTTCGTTTCATTCCCTGCAGTCTTTATTTCGTGATGCTGGAACAAAATTTCAGCATTTTAAAACGATTTTCGCAAAATCTCCAAATGTAATCAAAATATTTCAAAAATTCAAGGCCTATAAATTAAGATTAGCAACTACCTATCATATCACTAAATTTCGTATCATTCGTATTAGTTGTTATTACGTGATGTTTGAAGAAATATAAACGTATTTTGAGAGAATTTTCACAAAATCTCAAAATCTCATGAAAATGTTTAAAAAATTGGATACCTATAGTTTATGTTGAGCAACCATCTATCATGTGACCAAATTTCATATCATTCGCTTTAAACGTTATTACGTAATGCGGGAACAAATATTCACTCAGTTTTAAACGATTTTCGCAAAATCTCGAAATCGGATCGATTTTTTAAAATTAGATGCTTATAGTTTAAGGTGAGTGACCACCTATCATTTCACCAAATATCATTTTTTCACCTTTGCAGTTATTACGTGATGTGCGAACACAAATTTACGCAGTTTGAAACAATTTTCGCAAAATCTGAAAATCTAATGAAAATTTTTAAAAATTCGACACCTATGTTTTAAGTTGAGTGACCACCTATCATGACACCCAATTTCGTATCATTCGCTTCAGCCGTTTTTACGTGATGCTTGAACACAAATTTACGCAGTTTGAAACGATTTTCGCAAAATCTCAAAATTCAATCAAGATTTTTTTAAAATTCGACGCCTATGTTTTAAGTTGAGTGACCACCTATCATGACACCCAATTTCATATCATTCGCTTCAGCCGTTTTTACGTGATGCTTAAACAGAAAAAGCGTCACGGACAGAATGACAGTACGACAGAATGACAGGCAGACAAACTTTTTTTTGAGGGTCGCATCGGATTCCCGGGTGCTTGAAACGGATAGAAATTGCAAAATTTTTGAATTCCAAGTAATGTACAGACAAAAGTCTAATTTTATTTATATAGATACACACAAATAACATTCGTCTAGTCTACCAACTTAACAGAGACAATTATTAGAATTTATAGGATCAAAACACCATCAATTGTAATTCTTAATAAATTAAACTAATAAAGCACATCTGTTTCTTTTTATGCTTTGTTGCAATTGAATACAGGAAGAAATTAGATAATTAATTTCAGCCAATACCAAAGGGAGATGGGAAGTTCATATAAAACACGACATTAATTGCTCTGGCATTGAGAGAACAATGTTATTTCTTCCTTCATAAACTGTTTCAAAACATTCCACTCAACTAAAATAATTGCTGGTTTTTCTTTTCTTATTATTTTTCCTTATTTAATAAAAGTAATGAGTTATAATAATAGCTTATAATTTTAATTTGAAGTTTGCATTGCTTTTTATTTTTCACCTTAAGCAATTATATAAAGTATAAGGTCCTTTCTCCAATTTCTATCGAAAAGGTTAATAAGAATAAGAGTAAATACCCAACTATGTATGGAATTTCTTTTCACTGCTATTGCACATCGTTGAAATCTGAAAATATGCATGCATCCCTAAAAATTATTTTCAGTAATGTTTTACCTTAGGATATCTGTATGTGTAGAATACAGTAGGGATTGAAAATGTTTCAATTACCATTTTAACAGTGCAGAAGAAATTTATCTGGGCTCCATAACAAAAAGTTTAAAGTGTTTTACAGTTTTGATAATATCATTGCCATCCCATCGAACTTGAATTTTTGGAATGTTTTCGAAAATCAACAATTTTTATCGAATTAGAAACATAATTATGTTCGAATGTTTCATTTCATATAGTTTGGAAAACGGTCCAACTGTTTATATAATGAGATACATCCAAAATATTTTTATTACATAATTCTAATCTTCCGCTTTCATAATTCACTTGAAAATTATCGATTTTCAAGAAAAAAACGCATTTTTGTTATGTTTTATGCACTCCAACCGCTTTTTTGTGGTCTGAAGCAAAGAGTGAGGAGGGATATTAGAGCTTACCTGAAGTTCAATATTTATAGTTTAATTCTCATTTTTATTAAATCATTTGGAGCCACTGTGACGACAATGGGCGTCCGTTGTATGGTAGTGCGTTTATCTGCGTTTGGCTGGAAAAAATATGCCAATAGCAATTCGTCGCTTGAAAGTTTAAGTTTGTATTTAAATTACGTTATTCATTCCTTCGATAAGGGACTAATTCATGTGTTAGAAGATAGGGCATCAATATTCAGTACGGGGGACAAATTTAAATATCTTATATTTTTCGACTGAAAATATCTTTCTAAAGTTAATTCCTCTACGTGTCTTATTGTTTCTACTTTGACGTTTTGATTTTGCACCAAAAAATTGGAGTAAAGAATAGTTTTCATTAAATTACGGAAAGTGCTGCAACTAAAATTATGTCAAAAGACGCAAAAGCAATTGCAGCCGTTCCGAAAGTAACTCTAATATTACAAACGATTGATGTATACAATAAAAATCGTGCAAATTGTATAATGCCTTTGAAAAAAGATCACATCATTAAGAATTTTAAACGAACCTTCACTGCATTTCCCCCAAGAATCATGCTCACCCTTGATCCCTGAGAATTTTTGTCTGTTGATTACCGTTGTCTCGTCGGAATGAATCATTTGAAATATTTTACGCTTTTTCCAATTCGATATGAAATGCTTCTAAAAAATTCAGTACGGCGGTCATTTTGACTTCTTCAGAAAAATATTCCTTGCACTGTGAGCGTTGCCATAGAAAGAGTCAGTGACACCAAGATTCCATGCTGCACAGTGGACGAGTTTAGATATGTGTCAGATGCGGTACGAGATACAGTGATTTGTTCCTAGGCTTAAAGGAAAAATTATTCGATTTTCATCGTCCCATTATCAAATCTTTTCTGTTATATATGACAATAGTATTTAAACACGCTTTCTTTGGAGCGAAAAATTAACACGCCTTCATTAATTTGACGTTCCAGGCATTTTTGTTCTAGCACCTCATGCACTAAGTGCGAATCAATTTCAAATTTTCGAGGTGTTGAATTTTCTACTCAGAGTGTGTTTTTTTTTGTTTCCATTTTGCTATAAAGTTGTTTAAAGCACTATCTGATATATTTAAGCATACCGTGGTATATTTTTGCAATCTCTCTCTCCCTCTTAGTATTTTCCTATGTAACATAGACAGGTTTAAGAATGAAGCATTGTTATTTTAATATATGAATGTCTTTCCTGTAATTCTTAACCATTGCTTAATCATTACAACTCTAAAATTTAATCACTGGGAGTTATTCTTTTGTAATTCTACTATATCTATATATATATAGAGAGGGAGAATACATTTAAAAAACCGTCTTGTAATTACTATCGTGTTTAAGGTTATTCACTGAATACTAATTACTTCATTCTTAACAATAGGAAAACATACTTAGACAAATTGGAATAATTCAATTAACATTTAATTTTGCCAATGCTGCTTCATTATTCAAACTCTTATTTAAAGAAATATTTTTAGTATCTTCTTTTATTGTACAGACTCAATTTAACTGAAAATAGAGAAATAAAATACATTTTAACAACCTATCTCTCGAAGGATAAACAAAGTAATTATACTACCGAAATATTCTTATAGTCACTGAAAATAAATGATAACTCAAAATTGATTAGTATTTTATTTAAAGCGAAATTTTAATTAGTTCTGCGTAGAACTTTTAGAAAGCTACCATTTACTTTCTGGCGATATATATTGCTATTTGATTTATCCTGGGAAATTAAGCTTAAGATTTTGATTGAAATGCATAAATGAAAAGTTATTTGTATGAAGTCTTTTGGGTATCTTCCTAAAAATTATAGGAGGTACTCAAAGACATAAAATAAAAATTTTAAAATTTTCTTAGAAGACGAAAATAATATTTGATTTTTAAGTTTCATAAACAGGATTTTTAAAAATTTACTTTTCTCAAAGTACCAGAGTGGTGAAGTAAATTGTATCCATTCATTTGTTGACAAAATTATATTTACTGAATGTAATCCAATCCAATCCAAGACTTCTTGACAAACACTAACTTTCTACTTTTCCATCATTCACCAGAACAAAATTCGAATGAATAAATTTCTTACATTTTTTTTCAAAATATAATACAAACTACATATTAAAAAATAAAGAAATAACATGATGAAACTTTCCCGACATACAACAGTGTACGATGTGTGTGCAATATACACTGGTGTACAATATACACACCAAAACTGAAGTTTAATATAACATAATTAAATATAAAATATGAGATTTTTCAACAAAAAAAATGGATTTAAAACATGGAAATTTAGTAAACTAAAATTTTCTGATGTAAGGCAGAAAATAGTAATAAAAATATTTACACAGGAGTTAAATGTAGGTTGATATGAAAATGAAAGCAACAATGGTCAAAACAGGACTTGTTATAGCTGTTTATTGATTTCTTTAATAATAAGTGTGGCCATTAGAGATGAGTTAGGGCTCATTTTTTAAGCCGGAGCCCGAAATTTCAGCTAATAGATAAATAAAAGCCAATTACTTAACTAAAAGAACATTATAAATTTTGCCGTTTGTGTAAGTTAAAGACAAATAATAGCACTCTTAATGCACTTTGTAATTCTTTATAAAATTTATCAAATAATAATAATTAATGTTTATTTCTGCATGAATCAATTATTAAAATCAGTTTACAAGGGCTATGTTCAATAAAAGAGAATTTTTTCACGAGACCTGTTTGGGCGCGGATCGGGATCGGGCTGAGCTCGTCTAATCTTTGTTGGCCATCTCGTTGTTCAGCTACACAAGCATTACCAAGTTCTCATACTCTTCATAAAGCAGTTTATCAATAATTGTGTTAGTAAATCTCCATCTTACAAAAGCGGTGATTTTAACATATGAAGGTTCAGTGGAGGCAGTTGTGGAGCCACAGAGTATTCACAAATGCTCTGTAAGATAGATGCCCCGAGACGTCGCTAGCCACATCATGGTAAATACTCTCTTTTTCGGGTCAATCACCGTCCCTTTAACTTCAGTTTGGACACCAGAATATAAAATATGTGTGTATTCATCAACAAAAATGTGTGTAAAACTGAGTGTTCTTATTCAAACTATAATGAAGAAAAACTATTTTCAATTTTTAATATGTTTCTATCAAAATCGAGGAAAAATTAAAGTAACCTTGAACTAAACCTCAATGCTTTTATTCTAAATTTAAATTTTCATTAATTATTGTTTTTAAAATTGAAGCAGATATCTTTTTTAGTTACATAATATTTAATTAAAATTTTCACTTGCATTCAACATTCAACTTGTTTGGTAATAAAAAAAGGCTAATAACTATCTTAGTTCATAGTCATCCAATTCTCCTTTTTTCCCTTCGTTTTCTCTCATCGGGATGTTTCTCACCACGAGCCTGTCACATTCTTATGACAGAAGATGAATCATAACAAACTTCAAAATTAATAACTTGCAAAAATCTCGATATTTTCAGTTTTAAATTAAAAGAAAAAAATCTCCTCATCGTTCAGCATTCTTCCTTGCATTCCAAACTCTAGTACGGCGATTTTTAATTTGTTTTAAGTGATGACGTTACACTTAATTAAAAGTATAAGTATTCTGTCAGCTTTACTAATTAGGAAATTTACCTTCTTCAAAGGAATATTAATTTAATGGACACGCATTTACTTTTACCTTAAAAGCTTTGGGATGGTGTATCCAACTGTGATGGAAAAAAGATTTAAAAGGTTATCTTAATGATTTTGTCTTCACGGAGGTTTTCGTTTTTAAATCCATATTAAAATTTACGTCTGTTACCTTTATAACGTTTTTGAAAGTAATAAATTTGCATACTCATACGAATAACTGAAAAAAGTTTCTTCCTTTAACTTGGGATTTAAAGTTATTCTCAATTTATAAACTTTCTAATAATTCTTTTGGATGCATTCACAGCTGAGATAGTTATAAGATAACTTACAGATTTCGACTACATTATTAACAGTGAATTTTGAAGTATTTTTTATAGCCAATTAATATATCGATCGGTGCAGTATTTTCTTGATATTTCTTGATATTTTTTTAAATTAACAATTTTCACACATGTAATTAGTCGCACACCATGTAGGAGGACTAAATCTACAAATTACTAATTTACATCATTGAGAAATTTTACTTTCAGAAAAAGTTTGGACATTGTCTCCAAATTTTTACGCCATGCTATATTGTTTATAAAATGCTCTTTCAGTTTTCAAACACCTGAACTTTTAAAACTCTAAAAGTTTTTAAACATCTGAAAATACGTTACTTTTTACGGAAATACATGTTTTTACTATGGCCAAATCAACTAGTAATAAATAATAATGTTTAAAATACAAAATTTTTATCTTTGCACGCTACTATTATTAAATTCATATGTACTTTCGGATTAAGAAATATAAAAATGCCTTCAAGTGCACTGTTTGAATTTAAATATACAGATTAAATAAAACCTATTTTTTAGATATATGAATATGTTTCATTTAGAATGTATTTCATTACCCGCGGTTTTTAATTTGCACTTGAAATACCCCTTTTAAAAATGCAAGATATTGCCCATTTGGTTTCTTAAATTTTTAAACATGTCGGAAAAACTGTTTGTCATATCTGCTTAAGAAAAAAAAAGTTTCTAAGAAAAATGTTTTAACTTTTTTAAAGTTCCTGACCTTAAATATATTGTAGAAAAAATAATTTTATCTCTCAGCGCATTTTTTATATATTTTAAACATTATTCACGGAAAATGAATTCGAAGACTGTATCCTACACTGGTACTTTCTGTTCCTGACGTGCATTATAAAATCTCTTAAATGTCTTGTAGAAAATATCATCTTCTAGTCTAGTAAATACGATATCCCATGAGATATGATATAGATAACTCTAAAATTAAAGATTTTCATATTGTTTAATGATACATAAATTTAATGGCTTCCATTATTTATGAGAGAGTAAAAATAGTGCTGTTTAGTACGCGAATATCGTGTTCATATATTATCTTTCGGTAAAAGCTGACTAAAAATTTTCTGAAATTTCAACTTTAAACTTTTCAACTTATTATTATATGCAGAGTATTGGTTTTGCAGCTTTTTAAAAGTTGTATAAAAGAAACCTATACAATTTAAATTATTGTATCTTTCAAAAACAAAATTTCACTATGGGGGGGGGCTGTTTAAAATAGGAACTGCTGCTCAAATCGAGACTTTCAGTTTCTCATTGATTTGCACTGCCATAGTAAGTACAATACATCCTCTGAAAAAAGTATTCGAGATTAAGCGAAATTTCCTCTTATGCCTTTTGCAAATAATAATTAATTAGTTCTTGAAAATAGCACAACTGGACAAAATTATGAGAACGTATAAATATGCATAAATAATTCAATGCTGAATATGCATAAAATAATTCAATGCTCAGTACAATGCTGATTCTTATACATTAAACTAAATTGTAATTTATCTCTCGAGGAATTTTTTAAGACTCTCCGATGTGGCGCGATGTATTTAAATATGTCACTGGCGGTTAAAATGCGGCATCGTTGGTATTCCAAAGCAGCGATGACCTCGTTTTGGACGGCATGCAGTATTCTTCCTATATTGTGCTACAGTTATATGACAGACATGTGACAACATATAGGCTGCAGCTATTCGAAGTGTCTTTGTGGCATTTTTAGATACGTTTTATGAACAAGAGACATGTGAATTTTTAATATATCACCTCTGTAATTTACCATGTGCCTTTTTAAAGATGCTTTTTCAAGTGCAAATACTGTGCAAACCATGGTGAATGGGGTTTGAAAAAACCGGGATACATGTATTTAAAAGAGATCTATTCCCTGAATATTTATTTGCACCATTAGAAACCACGAAAAAGAAACTTTAGATAATGCTTTTGAGCTTAAAAAAGCGTCAAGCGATGAGGATGTTGAGCACAAACCTTTTACATCATCTAAACTAATACCGACAGTGGAACTCTAGACTATGCATGTCAACTTTTAACCCTTTAACGCACAGTGTTCCCGCTCTGGGAACACCCAACTCTGACGTTTTGACTGTTGCCAGTCACTAAGAACTGATTTGATTTCCATAAAAATAGTTTCGGGTGTTATAGCTCCACGAGAATCCTTAACTTTTTAGCACGCCATTTCCCGTAAAAAAATGGTCACGATTATTTTTAACAGCACTGGCATCTGTTGAAAAATGGAAGAATGCGGAAACAGCTCGATAGATTGCCCAATGCTGAGAAAAGGGCAGCCGTTGCCATCGCTCGACTTAACTAAGCAAGATGGTAGACGATCGAAACGTTCATCGCGTGCCACAGATCTAGAGACCCTTTTTGACGACAGCTGGCTGTGCGGCACAGCCAGCGTCAAAAAAGGGTCTCTAGATCTGTGTCACGCGATGAACGTTTCGATCGTCCACCATCTTGCTGGTAGTTAAGTCGAGCGATGGCAACGGCTGCCCTTTTTTCAGCATTGGAAAGGGTTGCGCATCAAAGGCTTAAAATTTCGCCAGCTATAGCCATGTCTCTTCTTCGAGAAGCAGAAAGCAGAATAAAAAGAGAAAATGACAAGAGAAGAGGAAAAAACTGCCACACTAACATCGTCACCTTATAAAGAAGTATTGGTCACTATAGACGAGTAGAGAAGCAGAAAGAAGGACTTATGAAAAAGAGCCTTATTTCAAGAAATTAGCAATCCTAATGCTGCTGAAGATCAAAAAGCCCGTATTTTATAAAAAAGGAGAGAACTAGTGTCATCATTAGAATTCTTGATAAATATTTGAATTAAAGCTGGAATATTCATTCTTTTATAGGAATATCCCATTTTACCCAACCGATTATTCAAAATGGGGACTGATCTGATTTTCCAGAAAAATAACTTTCTACCTAATTTTCTACCTCATCGTACTTTTTAAATTTACAACCTCGTATTGTAATAGTCTAGAACCTATACTAGAAAAAAAATAACTTGGTATTTTTTTTCCGGTGTTTTCTTTTCTTTTTTTAGCAGTCCAAAATATGTTAGCGTTCCTCTTTTGGACAACTTTTCCCTATATTTTCTTTACAAAGGAAACTTATTTTTGTTTACTACTGCATAAATACCCAAATAAATTTTTTCTTATGCGTTGTAATGATCTTTTTTCAGTTTTTTACAATGATAATGCATCTCAATTTAAATAAAAAATATTTATAACTTTCAAAAAATTTCATTAAAGGCACTATTTGGGTTATCATGATAAGGTGTAGATCAAAAATTTAAACAGGCTTCAAAATTTTGAGAATTTATAAAACTCTGGTTTAATCCTTTCGTTCCACAGTATCAAGAATTCAGTGAAGATTCTAATTCTGTGTCTATCTGCCACTAATCATTGATAAATACGTGCCCGCAAGGTAGAATTAGTATATAATTATTTGATAAGAGGGATATTTGCAAAAAAATGTTAATTTCAACTGTGCACACTAAAATGCCCCTTACATCAATGCGTCTCAGAAATGTTAAACAAACACTGGAAGAATGCACATAGAATTTAATTCACATTTTAATCACAATTAATTTCACATTTTAAATACAGCCTTTTTGAACTGTTGCAGCTTTTCTTATACTGCCCCTAAGTTGGGACTTTTCAAGGAAGGAGATCTTTTTCTCATTTTTTCCTCCACTACCCCGATTCGCACATTAGGCAATACCCATATGCATATGCCAGGCTGGTGTCATCAAGTTGCCGTAATACGCAATAGCTGATTTGCATCAAAATAGTCTAAAGAATTAAAAAAACAGTTGGTAGTAGAGTTTAAAATTACTTTTCAACACTTTTTGATCCATAAGTTTAGTACCGAGAGCTTATTTACAGAATTTATAATGTAGCACAATTTACCAGTAAATGCTGCCGATCATGCAAGCCCGTAATTTTGAAATATGTTTCCAAATTAGAATAATGAGAAAATATAAATGCACGAGAACAAAATTTTCTTGAATCATTGTGGATGTTTTTGTCGATGAAAAAAATTGATTTGCAAAATATTGCATTAAAGGCTGCAAATCCTTTCTGGGCCAAAACAAGCCGAGGATGCTTGTAGCGAGCTATTCACAAAAAATGAACAAATTCAGCAAATTTCCTATTCTTTCGTATTAATGCAGTTTATATATATACTTGGCTCGAAAAATCTTCCTGTTTTCCAGGAAATCTTCTTGTTTTTTTTTTTGTTTTTACCCTGCTCTTCTTGTTTTAAGGCAAGATAGTTTGGCAGCTATGTACATAGGCACAAGCAAAAAGTAGCGTTTGATGTTCAGCTTGGCGTTTACCAAAAAAAAGCTGAAAAGTTTAAATTCTGTACTAATGAGCCATGTTTCCAGTTACATTTCACTGCTAAACTTTATAAGACCTAAAATTTCCGTAACTCAGTGGTCTGGTCCGTAACTCAGTGGAACCTGATGTATCTAAGCGATTTCATGTGATACTTTATAGATGTTGAAGCAAATGAGCTATAGATATTTATTAGTAGATTTTAGGATTTTGTGTCCTGGTAAAATAAAATTGTCGGTTGGTTTTTTGTGCAACTTACATAGTTTTAAGGCCTGTCTTTTACAAGTATTTTCCACAAAATAAAACGTTAAAACTTATTTTTGCATTATCTTTAGCACGAGTTTTTGACATGTGTCATTCCAGCTAGAGAACTTCCTCCTTTCAATAACGATCAATAATTTTTTATTCACGTATTTCCAGTACACGAAATAAAAAAAAAAATGTAAAATTAAAAATAAAATTTTTTTACCCACTAAAAGCCAATCAGGAAGCAACCGAGATATATGATCGAAATGGTCATAGAAGCATCTCGCTAAAAGGTTTGCATTAATAAGGATGTTTGCAGCCCTAAACAGGCTGCAAACATCTAGTAATAAAAGTAATTTCACATGGTTTTACTTGAGAAAAGCCACTAATTTACCATCAGGCGAAGAAAAAGAACGATTTGTCAGTCATTATTTCATTTTGATCATAGGAAGCTTCGGCCGTTTTAAATTTCTATTTTCTTCAAAACTTTAATTAGTTGATCATTATTAAGTTGAAATAAATAAAAACTTTGTGAAAGAACACATTTAAAATGATTTTCATAAGAAGTATCATGTTATATGTATCATTTATGTGTTTTTTCACAAAGTTTTTATTTATTTTAACGTTTAACACCAGTATTTTCCATTTCAGTTTTCCATTATTAAGTTGGAATATTCCTATTTCCTCAAAGGTATCGTAAACATGCGGAATATATCTTGTTATTATAAGTATATCGTCTTATTATAAGTATCATTTTATGGGCGTTTTTTCAAAAAGTTTTTATTTATTTTAACGTTGAACACCTGTATTTTGAGTGTTTTTCCCATTATTAAGTTGCATTATTCGTATTTCCTCAAAGGTAATGTAAACACGTGGAAAATATCTTGTTATAAGTATATCTTGTTATTACATCTTCTTATTAAGTATATCTTGTTATAAGTATTATTTTATGTGTTTTTTTTACATTATTAAGTTGGTTTATTCGCATTTTCTCAAAGGTATCGTAAACACGTGGAAAATATCATCAGGAAATAGTATAATTCAATATTTGATTTATGATAAACGTTTCTTATGTGACAAAAATACTTATAATTGCCATTCATCCCTAACATTATAACTATCATCATAATTATAGAAATTTTACAGTGAGTTTTGGCATGACTCAACTTTATTCAGAGTAATGCCATAAATTTACTTTCGATCTTCTTAGATAAAAATGTTAAACATACACAATACGAATTTATGGTAAATTTCCTTACTTTATTACAGATAATATGTGAAAACTCTGATTAAAAAATCTGTGTGTAATTAGAGCAAAATTTATGATGTTTCGATGAATAGTGATATGAGAGACAGTTAAATAGACAAAAAAATATTTTGGGGGTCGTTTTCAATAGTCAAAATGTCTCAATTTTGGAGTTCGATAAAATGTTAGATAAATATAAATTCGAATATACAAAATGTGTGATTAATCGTATGAAAGTAAATTTTATTTAAATGTTATGAAACCGTCTTATCCATAAATTGGTCTTCACTGTTTCAAAATCGATACCCAGGTGATTGCAGTGACTTACGATTTATTATAAGACCCCTCGTGTCTGGGTTCGATTCCCCGCTTTAGTTTTCTTGTTAATTAGTCCTTCCCTTCATAGGGAATATCATTGGCAGCCGATTGGGTGCCGCCATGATAAAATGACCAAGACTGGGACCTAGCAGTGGCGAATGACTGATGCTCAAATGCCCACTATTGGAGGGGAAAAAAAACTTTTCGAATTTTCACTTTGCAGTATAAAACATTCCCTGTAAATGGGCTTTTTACTAGAAATGCTATAGCCAATCGCTTGGAGGCAAATAAGCATTGTACTCCTTTCACCTTTGGTAAAATATGCGAAAGAAACAGCCATGGTTATAAGTTTTTATTAACCAACTGAACAGATTTATGCTCGATCATTTACGGTAAGTTTCATTCTTCGAATTTCCTGTTCCTTTTCAGTGCGTAATATGTATGAAATATGTCGTCTTCCTGTGCAATCGAAGACGAGATATTGCATGGGCACTTCAGCACTTATATTATTCGATTCGTGAGAATCTAATAAAAGATCTAATCTTTCTTACGGGAGATCATATCAGTCTGGCAAATAAGAAAAATACGTAACACTGACTGACAGCATGCCCGGGGCAAAAGAAAATGTGTTGGTTTAGAGAAAACCAGAGAGAGAGCGGATTTTCGATAAATGCTGGCTTTCACGATATACGTCAGATATAAGTATTTTTTTGCCTGTGGAATACTCTATCACTCTGGAAAATGGGAGTCCTAGAAAGAAGTATATGGGAATTTAAATTGGTTTTGAAATGTATATACTTCAAGTGCCAAATTTTTACACTTATTTCTCGTGTTCTCGAAATGGAAGGCTTTTTGGCATTGCAAATAACGTTTACAAATTGCTTTTTTACAACTTTTATGGATAAATGTTTAGTAAAATTCGAAACATCATTTATTATAACAGTATTTTTTAGTAAAATGCTGTCTATTTTTGTTTAAAATATCGTTGTACCTGTATAAAATACCTTTGTATGAGGTTCCTTTAGGAAATTGAAATTTGAATATTTATTTTTAAATTTGGCAATTTTTATGCATGAAGTCTAATTAAATTGTGACGTCTAATTAAAAAAATGTGTGATGTTGTTACCGTGCCCTGATTGCATTTCATTAGTTTGGAGTAGTTGTTCTTTCTTTATCACTTTAATAAATTTATTATTTTATACACTGTAATAAATACCTGTAATTTTACTACGAATATTGCTGTAAGATAATAAAGAACAAGTGCTGCAGCTTTGAAATACAGCAATGTGTAAAATAAATAAAAACTTTGTGTAAAAATCACACATAAAATTTTACTTATAACAAGGTACGATCGTTTCGACTGAAAATTTATTCAGTGTTCATCAGTCGTAACCCTTTTAACACCAGTATCTGGATCTTTCAACTCCAGCATTTTGATTGCTTTTTCTACAGCAATATGTGTTGTAAATCTACTCACGAAACGGCATAATTACATTAATTAGCCAATCACGAAGAACTTTGCACAGTAAACTGACGCAGTCTACATCACAACATGTTGGCGTTACCTTTACCTGCACGTTGTTCTGGAATCTAGGAAAATACATTAGCAGTATTTGAAATGGATATAAACTAATATATTTTACTTTCTGATATAAACGGTTTAAATACCTTTCAAATAATTTGTTTTTGACCATCTCAAATTCTAAAATTTTCCTATAGGATATCAAACTAGGCATGTTAACTTTTCAAATAATCGTGGGATTTTGTGTTATGGCAATTGTGTTATGGGGTTTTGTGTTATGGGCTGTCTTGGGCTTGGGACTTTAAAATAATCGAGTACAAAAAATTAAACAGATTTATTAAATGGAAGCCAAAAAATGTACCTTACAATTAGTTTGAAGACTATTCCAAAAATACATTAGCATATATTTTTAATTATTTTCAATATAAATTTTCTTTTCTTCAATTCAAGGTAACAAAAAATGCACATCAGTTAATTTATTGAAAGTTTGTTTTTTTAATAATACAATATATGCATGACAGAAAGTTTTTATTCACAAAAAACTAACAAACTTCCAAAATACATTTCTAAATCATTTGTATATAATCCGGTATGCTCAGTTCAACGTAGTTGATGACATAAAACTGATTTAAAATTTCAAATAAATTATTATCAGATATTTTTGAAACTCATTTGCTATAAATCTGAAATTTGAACATTGATTCCGATTTTCCTCTAATCACATTTCAACAAGCTATTTCATAAAGGAAGCGAGTTTGATTTCTCAAACTCGAGCACTGCGATCCATAAGCTCTGAACTTACCTTTAACCCGATGTTACATTAATCGATTAAATTTTGAAAAAAATTAGTGTGTAGATGATAACTTCACTAAACATACAAAATTCAAAGTGATCTCTAGCCAAGGACCTTGATAAAACTGAACATAGTATAGGAATACCACATGTCGAATCTTGAAGTATTTGCTGTAGGGATGGACGCGAGACGAAAAATAAGCGTCTCGCGTCTCGCAAAATAGCCTAAAAGCTTGTCTCGTCTCGCAAAAATCCCTATATCGTAATGTTAAAAATGTGTGTCTCGTCTCGCAAAAATGCTGCAAATCTCTGTCTCGTCTCGCAAAAAGTCGTCTCGCGTCCATCCCTAATTTGCTGGAAGATTCAAACAGATTTTGATTTTATAGGAGATTCAGAAGTGAAATTTAACAAGCATATTATTTATTTAAAACAATCGATAATTACAAACAGAAGATAAATATGAAACTTTGAAACTTTGTAACATTGTTTACCACAATAACATGAAATCTTTTAATAAGAGTCAAGGACAAACGTATGCAGAAAACGTGTAAAACTATATCATATTCACACTGGTATACTATTTAATTAAAATTTATACAGTACATTTTGTACTAAAATACTAATAATAGAAATAAATCTAAAAACTAATCAGATCAAAAATTGTATGTTTTACAAATGCATCATATAACTGACATAAAATTGAAAAAACAAATTGATGTGGACACTGCATGATTTCTTTGTACCTGACATACGCTTTGATGTACTTAAAATAATATCAATCACCTTGTGTGATAACTACCCAATCAAATGCAATCAAACGAGAAGGAGCACAACAAAATATTACAGAAATTCTAAATAAAATATCTTCACTGCTTATGGCTAATCGATCTTAAGCTATGGATATACGTACGTGAAGACATTTCGACGAAACTAATCAAAATTGTTAGAAGAATGATCAAAATAAATATTTCCGTCAAAATCTCAATGCAAAAATGCAATTACTTCGTTCAAGGAAGTTATAAAACATTATTTTGACCTCAATTTCAAGACATTTTTCAATTACAGAATTATTTGGGAATTTTAAGTTACTTTTAAATATTTCAATTTATCATTTTATTTAAAAGTATACTTTTAAATAAAATGATAAGTATAATAATTATAGTAGTACAAATATTATACTAGTATTTATGAAAGAATATTAGTTTTACACAAACTAATTTTTATAGTTTATGTAAAATTATCTTCTATAAAAGTTACTTTTAAATATTTTCTATAAAAAAGTCACAGTAAATTGAACAACAAATTTGAAAAAAAAATACTTATTGAGTAAAATTATTTTCAATCTGATAATGCAATTATTGTATTTATTTGAACAATTAATGTGTTACTGTGTGCCTGTGAACAATTATTTTGAAAATTAATTAGTCAAAAATAACGCATTAAATATATTTATATACTTAGATAGATAGATATTTCGAATATTGCCGTCTTTTTTTGCCATGTATATAAACAATGATTATGCAACATTTCATTTCATTCGACCAATTAATTTTTAGAGAAATAGAACAAGTATGCAAGAAGTTTCCATCGTTATCACAAATATTATATATTTTTAAAAATGTGCCATTTCCTACTTAGTAATAGTATTAAAATATGTTATAGTAAGCAGTGATATTTTGGCGTGGAATAAATAATAATCCTTTATTCTATTGCTACAGAAATTTCAGAACAACTGTTATATTTTCTGACCTGTGATAAAGTTTGAACAGTTTTCGCTGAAAGAGCAATTGTGTCAGGAAGAAATAATATCTCTCAACCGTGAAGTTGTTTATTGTAGAAGCCAACTGTAACAAAATATACTTCGTTTCTACCTTTGGATTTTACGCTTCTCTTAATTCAATCTTCTTGTGTAATATATAAGGATTGTTTTTTACGGTTCTCCAATAATATATATTATAATATATATTGCATATTTGCGAGTTACGTTCAGTTCTAACATATTCCTTCATCTGATGATACTTAAGCATTTATAACTTAAATCTTGTATAGAAGCGATAGGATAAATTAAATTTGGGGATTATAATAATCATTAAAAATTGTGAAAATGTATTTAAAATGGCACTATATAGAAACACTGCGTACTTGTAATAAACTTTATATTATTTTACCAAATATGTAATAAAAGGAGACCGGCGGCTAAAGAACTTTTCTAGTTCATGCTAATCATCTAGGCGCCTGGTCATGGTTTCGATTCCCACTCAGCCCGCTGGCTATAAAATTACTAATAGTCAAAGAATTCAAAAACTCTATTGGATAGTTATTGATTTCACTTTCGTCCTTACAATTTATTTTATCATAAATATGATACGTCCCCTGCTCACTAAGTATTCGATTAAGTATACCAGATTTTTAAAAAGTACAATCGTAATTTTTAGGTGCTTAAATAACTGCTTTCAATATTTTGTCTGAGAGTATGCTTTTGAAAATATTTCCGTACGCCTAATTAATATCACTTTCTACTCCTATTAGTTTCTAGGGTATTTCAAAAATGTTTTCACCAAACTGAAATCATTGCGGGTCTTCATCATTAATATTTTTTCAAGAATTCGACAAATTCTATTTCACTTGTTAAGGCTCTCACATTTTGAGTAAACATAACTTTATGAAAATAGACAAATTTATGCCTACGCGTGATGCAATTTTCGATTACAGCTGCACGTGATCCTTGTGGGATAATTGGTAAGATTTGTTGAAAATCACCGCACAGAAGTTTTCCCTTCAAATGGTTTGTGTTTATCATTTACATCGACTAGAACTCGAAATAATCTGTGATTATCTAGCCTTGAAGTGGGCACATAGAGACTCATACAAAAACTCATTTCAAATTTTAATATATTTCGTTTCAATGGTCAGTTAGCTTTATAAAAGTATCAACAAACAGCGGGACGCTGCTTTCTTTAATTATTCAAATAAATCAATAATACTAAGCTATCTATATTGAATCAAACATCATTATGTACATGAAAACCGTAAAACATATACTTCACATTTACACTCAGGCCTCTGAGCTGCATCCCACGTGGAGTGGGGAATTGAACTATAAGTGCGGTCTGCAGCAAAATATTATATTCACATTTGTAAGTTTAATTGCATATAGTTCTACAAGAGCGTAGATAAAAAGAATTGTCCTTTATAAAAGTAAAGAGAACAATCTTAATTCCAGAGGATATCTTTCAAACTATACTTTGCAACGGTAAATTCAAATTCAGAAAACGCTAGTTACTGAACAATTCTTTTAGATATCTCTCAAACTGCGGACAATTTCTGGATGCTTTCTTCATGAAGGGTAAATAAAAAGGATTTGCTATTAATTACTCAATGGTGATGTACATTTACCAGAAATGCATGAGTTTTAATGTATTCAAAGTTAAAGTTAGTACTTTTAGCATATTCATACTCGAATTCGATTTAAATCTCTCGAATTCTATATCTTAATGAAATTCATACTGCACATTTAAAAGTATATAAGAAGGATATTAGAAATTTAGCTTCAAATGACCAATTTTTTTAACCTTTCAAAAAAACCTTTTTTTAATTAGAAATATTCAACTTAGTTTTCATTCTTTAATTTTTTTTAATCAATTATGATCTTCAGTCTCTGCGAAGCGCAAATTTCAGCTAAAAGGAAAAGGAATGAATGCGTTATTAATTAAACTTAGTTTTCTTTTATAATATTAAATGTAATTAACCGACCTCCTAACATTTAACTATTTTTTTAATCTGTTACATTAGTAGGATTAAAAAAGAAAAAAGCAATTATTTTAACTTTTTTTTCATCATATCTGATGCACGCCACAAATTTATCAATTAGAGATAAGAATCTACTTGGATTCGGACAGTAATTATCATTTCAGATTAAATTTGCCGTTATAGGTAGTCTGTATGCTTTTTAATGAAATATTATCTAATTTATTCCCTTCAAAAGTTTTTTAGATGCTTTTTCTTTAAATTCCAATATGTAGATTTATCAAAATACTCTATGATCCAGAATTTACGGATTTTAAAAGAACTTAACGATTAGTTTAGTATGTACTGCAGAACTATTTGGCTCTCACACAAAAAAACAAATGTTTAATTTTTTTAAATAGTGCACACAAAAATTTGTTTTCATTATAGTATTTAATATAATAAATAACAAAATATTATTTTGCGATGATAGAGTTCAGTTTACGAACATGAAATCATGAGTTACGTACATTGTGGAACTCCCTAAAAAATCCCATCATAATCAATGATGGGACAATTGGTCCATCATAACTGCAGAACAGTCGTCAAACAAGAAAACAGATATAGCATGACACTATGGAGCACTTTAGATGTTATTTTCAAAACAATATAGCATTAAAGAATATTTCTATTAGTGAAATGATTTCTATAAATGAATATCTTCCAGTAATTTCATCGTCATAAGTCACAAATGTAAGGTCAAATCAGAATTATAAATTTGTTGTAAAGTGTTAGCTTTCTACATGATCGTCTCAGAGGGATTCTGTGTTTGTCATATGTAGAGAGTTTTAAAAATTAGTGAGAAATTGTTTTTAAATAAGTGAACGAATATGTCAATCCTTCATCAACCTAAAAGTAAATTCTTATGAGAGGTGCACTGAAGTGATAATGAGATATAAGAGAAACATATCTTTTCGCAATAAGCTAACTTTAAAAATAAATACATGAAAGTATTTTATAGCAAACAAGTTGCAAAATTGAAAAGTGATACTTTAGCCCTTTGAAATATAGTGTTAAGGATATGCATCAAGCACATTGTGGTGGATTATTTTATTATTTTGTTATGGTTAAAATTTGATGAAAACTAAAGCCTAAGATGATCGTACAGTGGTATTATGCCGCGCATAACCTGCCTGGCAAGTACTCCTAGTATTACGCTGAAAAAATGAAAAATGATTGACATACACCAAAACACTAAAAAAAACTAAAGACTCCATGAATTGCAACTAAATTCCATTTATTCTTAGTCATTCCACTAATATTAATTAAAAGACGATATTGACATAATTTTAAACTTAAAAACATGTCTGGGGGAGATGTGGTTTTGGAGGATAAGGGGTATCCACAAAAGGTTTGAAACACAAATAATAAATAAATTACTTGGGATATTCACCATTATGATGAGGTAGCCATCTTTACACAGGACACGATCGACGCGTGCACTATTGGAACCGCTTTCTTTCTCTTAAGCCATCATCAAGCCACCGATTCCATGTTTCTTTTGAACACAACTTGATCATATTGATTCGAAGCACACACTGATTTTTTTTTTAAGCCCGTTCACACCTTTTGCAAACTCTCTTCTGCTTCTTCTCTCTAGCACACTCGTTCTGTCGTCTTTTTTTTCTTCTCTCACGGGGTTGTTTCCTTTTTTCTTACCCCCTCTTACATCATTGGCTGGAGTTTCTGATTTGTTCGTATCGCTGAATTAATGCATCCTCTCGTCGAATCCCAGATATGTAGGTGGGTCATCGGGGAATATACCCGCCAAATTTGCATATCATTTTCGGCCATAAATATTTTAACGTTGACAGTTCATTGTGCTATAGTGTCCAGACTGTCCATTGCCTGGCGCCTCTTCTAATTTACGGTCCACTTGTGTGGTCTTCCCATGGGAACCGTCTCAAAATTATATTTTACTGCTGTTTCACTTCACCACATCTCTCCCCCGTGTACATAAAAAAAAACAAGAAAAAAAAATATTCAATGTCCACAGTCACTAGTTCATTACACGTAGCTACACATGTGCTACGTTTTAAAATTTGGCACTTGTCCTGTATAGTCCATGCGATATAGTCCATCATACGTAGCAAATTATGTGCTACGTTCTACCGTTTAGTAGTTGGAGTTTAGTCCATACACAATAGTCCATCACGCGTAGCTACACACGGCAAAAGTCTCAGTTGTGATACATTTGTTCTCCCGTTGTGTCTCAAGCATTTTGTGGTTTCACGTGAACATTTTCGTTCTCCTTTGCGGCTTTGTTTTGTCAGATTTTGTTAAATCTGGCAGTATCGATAATGTTTCCGAACCACTTTGCATTAATAACATTAATGAGTTACCTTTGTATGTTGTTTCTCAATTTCTTCAAAATAATATATTGTACACCAATGGGATTGTACACACATTATTATGTTTAATCACACATTCTGTACCAACATGTACCATATTTATATTATTAGAGATGGATATATATATATTAAGAATAACATACAATATCATGTGTGTCTATTACTTGTTACACATATATATTTATCTGCATATCATAAAAATACTCGTCTTCCTTCCCCTTTTTTTTTTTTTTTTTTTTTTTTAATTTATTATTATTATTATTATTATTTTTTTTTTTTGCTCAGACAGGGGATTCATTCCTATATTGCACACCCTTTTATTTATACGGTACACCTCACGTACCACTGTTCCAAAATATCTAGCCATAATCATCGATGCGTTCTTATTTACTCATTCAATTCATTTCTAAATTCCCACGTCTGTACCTGTAAAAGAGTTTCACCGCTAAACCCGTGCGTTCTGGAACTACCCTCTCTCCTCTTGTATTCCTTTTAAGCAGATCCTTCCGGCTGCGAAACTGTTTGTCGCTTGACAATCGGAACTCATGGTTGAAATTTCCGGTTTTTCACTGCGTATAATACATCCGCGCGTTTGGAAAAGGGGGAAACTGTAGCTCGACGACTCAACTCGTGCTGTATGCAACCGGTTTATCTCCTGCGCCTGGAGTGACTCTGCACATTTTTCGCCTGTGTTTTTTTTAGGATGTCAACGTCGTGTAGAGGTAAGTGATTGTTATTTAATTATTTTGTTAATGAAAGCTTATGCCGCCCTATTAACTGTAATTTTGTAAAGAGAAACAAACTTAACGTTACTATTCTTACGTTTTATTTTGTAAAGCGCCGATCTGCATGTCAAGTCCATGCGGTCTGATAGGTTATTATTCTGTGAACTCCCTATGTTTACTTTAAAATAAATAGTCTTCTATTATTCTAGAGCGCGTCTTACTCATCGTGGCTATTGCCTGCAATTGCCCGATAAGTACCAAAATCCAAGGGGAAATCTGCAGCTTTCCGTCCCAGGTACTCTGGTGACGCAACTCAATAATTTTTTTCTAACTTGTATTAATTAAAATTTGATTAGTAAAATTACTGTACTATGTATTTGTCTCGGCTATAGCTGTATGTCCGGTATTTATTTATATGCATATTTTTGTCTTTTCATATTGCCCTACTCTTGCATCCTATGCGTGGCATCCGAACGAACGACTCGCCGCAAATCCGAACGAACGACTCGCCTCCATGGGAATGACTCCCTGCCGGTTTGTTTACCAACAGCAAAAGCCAAACGACAACACCAGCTGATGCCTTGCTAACTTGTGTTTTACCTTTTATTTATTTATTTTTTTTTATTTTATTTTATTTTATTTTATTTTTATTTTTATTTTAATTTATTTTTATTTTTTTTTAACATACGTATGCGTGCACCTGTTATCTTATTGCTTGCTATTATTATCTACATTATTATATTTTGTCCGTCTCTCTTTTTTTTTTTTTTTTTTTTTTTTGTTGTTGTTGTTGTTAACATTCCCTTCATTTTCAGCTTAGCTTTTCTGCAGTGCACAAGGTTACACGGGATATCCCTTTTGATTATATAGCATGTCATTATTATTATAATTATTATTATTATTACTGTTATGATTAGCTAAATTCAATTGCCTTCCAGGTCGCGTTTTTCTCTTTTTTCCTATCAGTTTTGTAATTCTCGTGTTCGGTTTTCCTTTC
This sequence comes from Cheiracanthium punctorium, assembly GCA_038373885.1. Classification (NCBI taxonomy): domain Eukaryota; kingdom Metazoa; phylum Arthropoda; class Arachnida; order Araneae; family Cheiracanthiidae; genus Cheiracanthium; species Cheiracanthium punctorium. The sequence continues at coordinate 128,705 of JAWZYV010002153.1, forward strand.
ACAGAGATTCCAATCTTTTCATCATCTACTGACGCAATTGAAGATCAACAATCTGAATGAACACTCGTGGAACACTCTGGACCTCACAACTCGGCTGCTGGTAAGAATCCCTTTTTTTTTTTTGAATTTTTGTTCTTTTCTTATGTTTGTGCTGTTTCTCGCCCCTTCCGGGAGCGGTTGCGTAACCAATAACCATGGGTGGGGGTTTTTGACTCGTCAGAGTCTGTTTCTTGTGTCTGGGGTTTTACCCGAAAAATGAGGTTTTTGTGGACTTTTTTCGATTCTACATGAGGTTTATTCACTTCTTTAAGTAACAAATTATTATTACGAAATAGTTTCATTACCCTATAAGGGCCGGTAAAAATGGGGTCAAATTTACACTTCTTGTGCATATTTCTCATGTATACCAAATCCCCTATGTGGATTGGAGTATGTTTAGCGGGTTTTTCTAAGTTCTGCGGTTTAGCCGCTTTTTCTTGAAATATCCAGGCCTGTTGTCTGTTATTTAAATTCTGCTTAATTAATTTGTCCACAAATATTTGTATTTCATCTTGGGACCATCTTGATTCGAAAATATTTTGTCCCTGTACGTCAGTTGTATTGTCCAGGGGTATTTTAATGTCACGACCCAGAAATAGTAACGCCGGCGGGAAATTCGTCGCCCTGTGTTTAGAGGCGTTGTAATAGAGCTGCGCCCATACACTTGCATCTTCCCATTCAAAAGTGTTCTCTGCTATGCATCGAATACACTGCTGAAGCGTGCCTTGTGCTCGCTCTACCGTCCCATTCGATTGTGGGTGGTAGATCGACGAAAAACGACTCTCTATATTGAGAGATTTTAAAAAACTCCTTAATTCCTTTGATCTAAATTGAGGTCCGTTGTCCGATATAATCGTATCTGGAAGCCCAAAACGAGAAAAATAACTTTGTAAACATTGAACTATTTGATCTGCAGTGATTTTTCTACATGGAAATAATTCTATATACCTTGAGAAACTGTCTCGAGACTATCGGCCGAATATCGGGGCAATAGAGGGATTAGTCCCGTGTCTGGCGTTTTGTTATGCTGGCTTTGTGCCGAACTTTGGGTATTTCGATTCCTAAGAGACTCTGGCGAATCCTGTCTAACTCTGGGACGACCCATTTTTTTTTTTTTTTTTTTTTTTTTTACTTTAAATATTTACAGATACTATTTTACCTATTTTAACACTATATGTTCCGTTACCTTATACATATACAAAATGCACTTTGACACTTTCAACATACACATAAATGAAAAATATTGTACATGAATACATACATATTAAGCAAGTACTAATTCAATTGTTCAGTTCTACTGATTGTTGCATAATATTCCATCAATAAAATATTTATTTATTTATTTTATTTATTTACTTAATTTTATTTAATTTAATTTTTCTATATGTCAATACGTTGTAATGACTACAAACTATCTTATTCACAACATTCTTTCTATTAGAGAAATTAATTGTTTTAACAAAAATACCTTCTTTGTCACCTTTAAAATCAAAGTTCTTTCGTATATATATATATATATATATATATATATATATATTTTTTGCAGCAGTATATTAACACTTACAAAACACAAATAAAATATTCAAAGAATATCAATGCATGTTTTTTTTTTTTTTTTTTTTTTTTTTGAAACTGAGAAACAAGATAGTAACTTCGTTATTATGATGCATAATTTCTCTCCCAGACTTTGTTTTATTTTTGAAAAATCTACTATATATATTTATTATTATTATTATCATTAATTTAACTATCATTTGAGTTACTAGGAGTACATAAAATTGCCTTTTTTCTACGGCACCATTATGTGGTGGATTAATTTTGTTATTTTGTTATGGTTAAAATTTGATGAAAACTAAAGCCTAAGATGATCGTACAGTGGTATTATGCCGCGCATAACCTGCCTGGCAAGTACTCCTAGTATTACGCTGAAAAAATGAAAAATGATTGACATACACCAAAACACTAAAAAAAACTAAAGACTCTATGAATTGCAACTAAATTCCATTTATTCTTAGTCATTCCACTAATATTAATTAAAAGACGATATTGACATAATTTTAAACTTAAAAACATGTCTGGGGGAGATGTGGTTTTGGAGGATAAGGGGTATCCACAAAAGGTTTGAAACACAAATAATAAATAAATTACTTGGGATATTCACCATTATGATGAGGTAGCCATCTTTACACAGGACACGATCGACGCGTGCACTATTGGAACCGCTTTCTTTCTCTTAAGCCATCATCAAGCCACCGATTCCATGTTTCTTTTGAACACAACTTGATCATATTGATTCGAAGCACACACTGATTTTTTAAGCCCGTTCACACCTTTACCAAACTCTCTTCTGCTTCTTCTCTCTAGCACACTCGTTCTGTCGTCTTTTTTCTTCTCCCACGGGGTTGTTTCCTCTTTTCTTACCCCCTCTTACATCATTGGCTGGAGTTTCTGATTTGTTCGTATCGGGGAATTAATGCATCCTCTCGTCGAATCCCAGATATGTAGGTGGGTCATCGGGGAATATACCCCGCCAAATTTGCATATCATTTTCGGCCATAAATATTTTCGGCCATAAATATTTTAACGTTGACAGTTCATTGTGCTATAGTGTCCAGACTGTCCATTGCCTGGCGCCTCTTCTAATTTACGGTCCACTTGTGTGGTCTTCCCATGGGAACCGTCTCAAAATTATATTTTACTGCTGTTTCACTTCACCACACACATAATTTAGCATTTTATAAAACATTTTACAAAATTTTCTAAATGTACGGTTGAAACAGCTCTATACTAAAACAGAAATTAAAAGAATGATTACAAAATCTGAGTTTTATCTTTCTGACTAAGTTTATAGAATAATAAAATGTATCGATTCCATATTTCTCCATCAAGTGAAATAATCAATTGTTTCATGTATCTGTCAAGAAATATGAAGTACTTAAATTTTTTGATAATTTTGCTCCTAACTTTAATCATAATTCATCAAAATATTGACAGCGAAGAACGCTGTTGTTGCTTAGTGTATTAAGTCGATATTTTTCCGTGTCAATGATTGTCACAAACAATTATGTCCTAATAAATTCGATCTGAAAACTTTAATAAAATGATCATTGATTTTCTATCAAGCGGGGATATTACGAAACAAATCAACTTGTGGCTTAAAATCACAAAATCGACATTTCCTTGAAGTTTTGATAGATTATTTGTTGCGTTTCTGTTAATAGAAAAGTGTTAGAGAAATGCTGCAAAATTGATTTGTTTCAACTAAAGATGTGTTATTTTTAGGGCACTTTTTGAAGATTTTGAAAAGAAATCGATGCTCACTGGAAAACAGGATGAAAGTTTACGGTTTAAGAAAATGCCTCGAAAATCACTTCATAAACCTGAAAGCATACATAAATTAAAATAGGGAAGTTGCTATCTAAACAAGGTATTATTTCATTTAAGCAATTCTTTAAAACCTTTTTTTTTATGCAGATTGCATTTAAGGTTATGCAAATATTGTGAGATACAGGGTGTTCCGCGAAGAACCCTTAGCTTTGAAAATAAATAACTTAAAAACGGTGAAACATAGAAGCATTAAACTAGTGATATGTTTATTAGAAAAATCGTAAGAATTTGATACAAAAGTCAGAACATTTTACCTACAAACGCACATTGTACCGATAGATGGCACAGCAAGTGGCATTACGGATACCAGAAAGAGAGTTCAGACACCAAAAACAATCACATCAAAACTGATGCAGTAAACGCACTTTTCGTACTACGCACATGTTAAATACGAAGTATAATTTTCAGTAAGTTTATAGATGTTATCGGAAATCGACACAAAAGTGAGAGAAATAACCCTAACCACTTTGTTGAGTGTTGAAATATCTTCATCGTAAAAAATGTCCTTCAGTGTACCCCACAGAAAGTAGTCTCAGGAGTTCAGGTCGTGGAATACGGATGCCAGTTCGTGCCTTTTCCCTTCACTTTCATACAATTCAAAGCAATAACACTATCATCGAAGTATTCTTCCAGAAGGTCAGATATGTCTTGTGTACACTTGACGACATGGCAAACTCCATCTTGCATGAACCATGCTGTGCCTGGTCGATCCTTCGACGCTTGTTGAGTGGAAACAAACTGCTTTAAAAGCGCAATATACCGGTCAATCACAGTTTGCAACGAAAAAAAACGGACCCAATGATGCTTTGCAGAAGATAACAGTCTAAATTGTAAGTTTTGGGCATTGGATACTATAGGATACTACCTTCAGGAGCGGCCTACCTATTTGGTTTAAAGCCTGTTTTAGTTCCCGAAGTGTCCTACTGTCCTGCTGAACCCTAGCTCCAGGCTCAGGTCCAGCAAGCAGCGGTTTCCCTCATTTTTATTTTATTTTTTTTACAGCACAATTTTTGGATTACAATCGGTAAAATACATCAGTGTTATACAATATAAAAGCAGGTAGTTTACAATGGTTTACAATTGCTCACAATATTGTTCTTAGTAACATTTGACCATAGATACATATATTTAACGCGTTCTTTTTTTTCTATTTTTACAATTTTGAAAGTTAAAAAAAGTAAATAAATATCTAAAAGTAATTTGGGCATTGGAGCGGTCGTAGGTGCAACAAATGAGTTTTCGTTGTCCGTAAAATCACAAACTGCGTCTCTTAACAATACTATAGAAGTGAAAATCTGCCGCGTTTACAGTTCCACACTTGACATCGGACTAGAACCATCAATCATTTCGAGCATCTCTTAAACGAAATCTACTCGTTGCTCTTCCGTGCGAACTAATATAGCTTGCCGGTGCTTACTCTTTCTTGTAAGAAAATATCTGTAATCTCCTTCGTAGTATTCTGCACGTGATGGATTGCGAAATCCAAATTCGGCTGCAAATCCGCGGTCAAATTTTTCGAATAACCCTCAATAACTATAGAACTATTTTTGCAAAGTGTTTCGGAGTGGATGGGACCCATTTTTCCGACTGACATTGACCACGATGCAGGTCTGTTGAAGCTTTTAGAACAGTTGACCAATTGTTCCCAAAAGGCATTTTGTGACTTAAAATTGGGTTCGAAAAATTCTCTTTCCAGTAATAGAGCTGCGATTTAATCTGTGGTATTACAACACAATAAACACAACGCAGTTACTTCACCTCTGGAATTTTCTTCACTGTAGGGAAACAATGTTCAGGTTTCTTTCAATGGCAAAATCTTCAACGAATGATCGTATTTTGCATCTGAGCTGTTGTTGAGTTGTGTTTATATTTATAAGGCAAGCCTGCACGAGGGGTATCTGCCTAGGATGGGGGGGGTGCCTTGGTAGGAGGACTTTCTAAGGGGTTCTAACGCGTATTCATGTTACATCTGGAGAAAACCTACCAAAACTCCGGACCGTTAGATCGACAGCCGCGCGATGGGACCAGAACCCGAGACGGCACGACGGCAGAACCCGAGAAACACTTCGGCCGCCTACCATTTTCAGTGACGTAACCACTGTGCCATGGTGAGGCTTATCTGAGCTGTTTTTCTGAGATCCGTATTTCTGTTTGCAGTACATCTATCGTCGCAATTTTGTAACTAAAATTTTGTGTCTTTTCGATCAAATTCTTACGGTGTTCTATCAATTACCGCTTGTGAGTTATTTATTTTCAAAGTTTGGGTTCCTTCATGGATCACCCTGTATATTTCATTCAAAAAAATTAAAAATATTTTTCAATAATCAAAATATTTCTTAAATGGAAACGTAAAATAATATCATCTATTTCTACATAAAAATCACATACATTATAGGGTTTAAGAGATGAGTTACCCTACTTTCTCTCTATTCTAAAAAAAGTAAATGCCGCTGGCGCTGTCAAAGCTTGTGGACCTATCTCCTCCTAAACCGTAAGGATTTGAGTTTCGACTAAGGTGCCCACAGATTCGAAAATTCCGAGGAACCTGCTAAGCTGATTTAAATTTCGAAAATCGAATCATTTTAGAACATATTAATAAAAAACTGAAAAAATAAACCGAATGGTTGCCAGATTTGGCATAAAATCATTCATTCCTTTGCAACAAAGCGTTTCCAAGTATCTAGAATAGCGTGAAATTTACAACATGAGTTAGAATTACGCCCATTTTACGCCAAAATAGAAACTGTATGAAATAAGTAACTCAAAATGTGTTACACAAAGTTGACAATTTAAGACAACAGGACCCAGCAAACACAGCCCTATCGGATAAGTTTTGGGCCGACACTGGCATGCCGGCGCAGAATGTGCCGGGGCGACATCGCTCACGCGGTACCGAAAACGACAAAATTGCGTCCGCCTGGGCGTGTGTCGGGCCGAAAGGATGGGGTGGTTCTGGTTCGGTGTCGGCAAAAGCGATAACGGCGTCGGCCCAGCCCTGTGCCACTTTTGAACCAAAACCATTACGTTTTTGGTGTGGTATCGGCAACGACAAAATATCGAAAACCGGCCAGCACCTTATTGATTCCCAAAATACCCTAATTAGCTCCGTAGTTAGTTCTCTAAAGTATTAATCAACAAATTAAAGAAATAATAATTATTATTATATAAATGACTTTACACCACTAGGACTAAATTTATTAAAAATACCTAATTGGCAAATTATTTTGTTTTTAAGAAAATATTTGATGAATTTAAGAAGGAAAGCTCTTTTTAAAATTAACCGTATTATTTTTTTATGCATCAACCAATGGTTTTTATTTTTTTAAACGTGTTACTATATGTTTATCAGACCATATACATTTTTTAAACAACATATTAGGCTCAACTAGACAATGTTCCTTTTTCTCTTCCAAAAATTTTTTAGAAGCCAAGAAAATTTATAATTTTCTAGAACCAAAGATTATAAATAAACATTCATGCAATGCTAAAAAAAGAGAGAAAAAAAATATTAAAGTTATACAACATGCTTTTTTAAAAAATATTTTAATTTATTTTTTTGTTAAGTTATGTCATAATACAAAATAAAGTTGACTTTTGATTTTATATATATTGTTTTAAAGAAGAATGTAAACAACATACGTTAAAAGAAATTAAAATATTGGCTGATTCTACAAATAAACGGTTAATTTCATAAAAACGTTTTCTCTTCAAAATAATTAAACATTTTCATATACAAACAAATTATTTTGTTTATACTTAATAACTAAGTATTATGTATATTTCAAAATTAGCCCCAGTGATGTAAAGTAATTTATATAATAATAATAATTATTTTTAATAGGTTGATTAGTGCTAAACTATATATGAAACTAATAAGTATTAATAAAACCATGTTTATTATTAGAAGATACTTACTTTAAGTAAATATTTTATATATTACTGAATTTTCATAGGATTATCCTTTAGTAGAAGAAAGGAACTTTCTATAACAGAATATACTTATTTTTTTCTGTTGTTTTGAGTAATATGAAATTAAGTACTTAAGTAAATAGACACAATTTTCAATGCAGTATGTAAGTTATTTATTAAAAATACCGTCCTGCTTGTTTATTAATAGTTTCCAAGTTTGCTTACTTGAATTATAAATTTCATTTTCGCATTATTTAGAAATAATTAGCAGTTTTGAACTACATCTTATTTTAGTAGTCCCTGAGATAACATAAAAAAATCTAGCTAAGAAAAAATACAAATTCTTAATATATACTTAAAAATCAACTTACCCCTTTTTAACTGTCGTGAGAACTTAGCAAAATGAAAACCAAAAAGCACTAACCACATTTAGACAACTTTAAAATTTTTGTCTAGTTGAGGTTAATACCAGTTAGTCTTTAGAAAAAAATCACAGTTTATCCAGAGAAAACTACAGCAAAGTCCGATCTAACTGACGTAAGAACTTAGCCTATTTAAAACTAAAAAGCACTAACCACATTCAGACTATTTTAAAATTTTTGTCTAGCTGCAGTCAGTGCCATTTAGTCTAGGAAAAAAAAAATCGCAATTTATCCAGAGAAAAATACAGCAATCTCCTATCTTCATTGCTCTGAGAAAACTCAAAATCCACGTTACTGAAAAGTTTACGTTGCGAGATGATTTCTGTTACAGCCTTGGAATGGAATGGACAAGCAAACGAAAAAAAAAAAAACCACCAACTTCCGCTCTTCGATTGACCATGAATAGGGACCGATATAATAGGAAAGGTCCATTTCGTCTTCCTGTGTAATACTGTGGTTCCTACAAGGGGTGGAAAGCTCTTAGGAATGCACTCGTCCCCCCTCACCCTCCCCCCCACTGCGCCTGTGCTACATGTTATGTGAACGCGGACACGGGACGGGGTAGTTGGAAAAGAAAGTCCGCGGGATTTTAGCTTTTAAATTATTTACTTTAAATTAGATCGCGTGGAAAAAAATAAAACAAATTAGTGTTATTCTACTGCAAAATAGTTTATACTTCAATATCTGCAATGAATTAATCAATTAATTTTTAGAAAGATAAAGTACTATAATCAGCAAAAAATGGTTACTTTTATTCATTTTTAAGGAGATAAGAGCATTAAATTTTTTTTAATTTGTAACAGCATTTTACAATGCTGTAGCAAAACATGATTTTGGCGTAATTTTTACTATTATTTTATTTGAACAGAAACATGACAAACAAGTTGTTCAAATAAATGCTATTAAATTAATTATTCATAGTGATAATTTTAAAATGAAACTATTATTATTTTTTTCAATGTATAATTATTCAGTATAGTGAATTAAAACTTTTATTTATTTATTTAATTTTATTATTATTATTTTTTTAACAACAGCAGCTAATGTATTATAAAAAAAATTCCTTAACTATAAATTATACTGATATTTTTTATTTTTATGGAAATACGAATGAAAAGGTATTTTTTCTACTATTTTAGTCCAATTTAATTTCAGAAAGTTTTGTTGTTTTGTGTTTTTTGTAAGGCAAAAACACAGGAGTTAAGCCTTAGGGCGTCGGTGCCCTGAGCGGAAGAAGGCTTCTAGCGTTTGTTCCAATATATAAAACAATTAATAAGCAATTGGGGTTGAACAGTAATTATAATAATTATTTGTTCCCTAATTTTATAAAAATCAACCATATTTCCTTCATTTTATAAATATTAGATAATGTTTTGAATTTATATAAAATTTATAAGATATCCCCAATTTTTGTTCCAGAATTGGGGATACAACGGTGATTTGTCCTCAATTCTATGTTCAAAAATCTGGTTAATTTATATAACTCATATTCACATTACATCTGGAGAAAATCACCCAACATCCAAACTGTAAATTGACAGATGCTCGGTAGACCTGAACCCTGGACCTTCACACTTGAACCAGCGGCGGATCCAGAAAAAAAAATTCTGGAGGGTGCGCAAGACAATTTTTGTTACATTCTCTTATTGAATGACTTGAATTTACAAAACAAGTCAATGCTCTATAGTATAAACTTCATTCGTCTGGGGGGGGGGCTCTGGATCCGCCAATGACTTCAACCATATTCGGTGTCTTATCCACTCGGCCATGGTGGGCTCCTTTTGTGAACTTTTAAAATGCAGCGTTTAATGTTATGCATTGTATGTATTTTATTTTTAATTAATTAATTAATTTTATTATTATTTTTAAATTAGAAGTACTTAACAACTATCACTTTATATAAAATGAAAATTATAGTCATATAATTATTTCAGAGTTGTGAATAACTAGACAGAAACTGCCCCAATTGAGGGGTGGGGGTGGGCGCTTAGAAACCCCTTCAATATTAAGTCATAAAAAACTGGTTAACTTATCTAACGCATATTAACAATACATCTGGAGAAAATCACCAACATCTAAACTGTAGATTGACAGATGCACGGTAGACCAGAACGCTGGACAGGACCTCAGGTAAATTAACCAGATTGAATGATTGCCCCCTTTCCCTCCTTTTTTTCGCATGTGAAGGAGGCACTTGAATCCAACGGACTCAAAACATTGTAAATAGTAACTATTGAAATCATAAATTAAAAAGAATTATTATAACAATATATATGTGCTGCTTGTGCTGGCTTTATACCGTTCAGTTTAGAAATTACACTTCTGGACCGATATCGGTTTTGACGTTTGGTGCAGTACATCGCCAAAATCAGATGTTAACCCTAAAAGGCTAGCCGCTATCGGACCGTTGCATGCCCGAAATCAACTTTTATTTGCCTACGCCAAATCGTTTTGCCAGCACAGAACCGACACCGTCCCAATTACCATTATGCCAATGCCGACATCGAAACGGTACTGCCGATGACGGCCCATCCCTAACCCGATACGGCTGTGTTTGCTGGGGAGTTCAGAATTAGCGATTATTCGTTTTTCCAAAACAGAATGACTAATATCTTGAAAATGATAAATAATTAAAATGCAGATTATTTTAAAGCCGGTTCTCGTCCAGCTGGATTATTTGCTACCAGTAGAAATATTTGGCGGCGTTAACTATGCCATTATAGCAGTTATAGTACACTTTGGATATTTGCCAGCGCGACGAATGGTATAATTCGTGGTGTTAAGTACGCCAATCTGCAAGCGATTATATAAATGAAAATATGGATAACGGTTTTCCGGTAACCTTAAATGAACAGTAAATATAGGTTGTGAGCATGTGTAAATCGCCAAATAATGAAAAGTCGCCATTGGTGGCAGGCTATTCTATCTGTTCCGTAGCTTTTATTAACTTTACCTGTACGCAAGTCGCCAAATAATGAAAAATCGCCATGGGTGGCAAATTTTCAAGGTGTCCAATAGGTTTTACATTATTAAAAATACAGCTGAAACCGATGTTCTGATTTTATTACGCTTTAGCTCCTAATTAATATAACTTTTGAATGGCAACATTAAATATCATTGTGTTTCTGAGGAGTGCAAGTAATTTTTCCAGCGATTATAAGCGAATTTTTATTAATTAAGTTCAAACAGACTATTTATGAGTTATTTCTATAAAACCAAGTATCGAGTTAAGCATAACTTAACGTTTAATAAATTATTTTGTATAATTGTATACAAAATATATAAATTATTTTGTATACAAAACGCATGCGGGAAACATAGTACAGTACTGCCTTTTCGGGTTGTAAAAAAATGGTCCATCCTTCCTTGGCTTAAAAAATCCTTACTTCCACATAGGGAAGGAAATAGATATTATTGAATAAAGTAGGAACTTTTCACAGCTGAAGAAACCTGGATCTTTTGTATCACCTTAAACGTTCGTACTGCATTTTTTTTTAATTTATGGGTATTAGTTGCAAAGTTCTTTACTGATGTTCATCAAATTTTTGTTTGTTTTTATTACAATCTTTTACTGTTTTTATTACACTTAATTGTTTTACTCATTAAAGTTTTTAAATTTTGCTAATTTTTCAGACTTTTTTCTGCATAAGTATTTACTGCAAGACATTCATAACAGTTTTAGACAACTGATGAACTTTAAAAAAAAAGTTAAATCTGACTTTAAAATTTCTGTATATAGCTGGATAAAAATCAATGTTGTTCTTCTTTTATATGTATTTAAGACCAATAACAGTGCTATGTATAAATATATCTTTTTTTTTAGTCCGCCCAAAAACTTCGCAGAAGAAGAAAATATATTTCAGTAAAGGTATAACGTGAAGAGAGGAAGCTATAAACAATAAAAAGAATCAGATTACTTTAATCTTATTCTGGCAACATACCAACATTTCTTACTATGAGCTAGTTACTTATCCATGCATTTACATTCTTACTGTGCAATATATTTCCAAATGTAAGGAAATGTCGCAGTTAAATTACTTGAGAAAAAATGTACTTTCCTTAAAGTATATACACTCTTTAACAAAAAAATCGACGCACCAAGAAACAATCATCCGACTGCTTTGAAATTTCGTATGCATGAATGTTTTGAACATATATGCAAATGATTCAAATTTGGTGTCTAATGAATGGATAGTTTGATCTCTAACGCATCGGAACTGCGCATCCAGCAGACGTATATAAGGAGCAGTTCTTCAACGGTTGTTAAAACTTTCGGTTTGATTGCGATTCAGATGACCTTTCAACAACTTAAAAAATGCCTCGCTGCAGGATTCGTGCTCATTACGAGCAACTGTCAGAGTTTGACAGAGGTCATATCATTGGATTGAAAGAGGCCGGTTGGACTAATCGGAGAATCGCTCGTCATTTGAGTCGAAGCGATGCGACGATTCGAAGATGCTGGCAAGGATGATTGGAAAATGGCAGAGTGCAGCGTCAGGAGGGTAGCGGTCGACCTGGGGCTACAACAGATCGTGAGGACAGAGTGATGGTCCGATCAGCTGTCACAGCGCCTTCTTCATCTCAATCAACCATCAGACCCAAACACCCGAACCCAAGCACCAGTGTCCATCATGACCATTCACAGACAGTTGAGAGAGCGAAATCTACGCTCGCGCCGACCGTTACGCCACCTGCCACTCACGCCTGCTCACTTCCGAATCCTGCTTCCAACTGTGTCCTGACGATCATCGAAGACGTGTTTGGAGACGCACAGGGCAGAGGGGGGATCCTGCTTTCACTATTGCACGCCACACCGGCCCTCAACAAGGCATTATGGTCTGGGGTGCCATTTCCTTTGACAGCCGGACCCCTTTGGTCGTCATTAGAGGTACACTTACTGCACAGCGGTACGTGGACGACATCCTAAGACCTGTTTTGCTACCGTTCCTTTTGCAGTGCCCTGGGCTGGTTTTTCAGCAGGATAATGCCAGGCCACATACGGCTCGTGTTGCTCTAAACATTCTGAAAGCTTGTCAAACTCTTCCTTGGCCTGTCAGATCGCCAGATCTCTCTCCCATCGAGCATGTCTGGGATATGATGGGAAGGCGATTGCATCTGGCACGGACTGTTGATCACCTCGTTCGAGTATTGGAGCGAATTTGGCAGGAAATACCGCAGGAGACCATCCGGGAGCTTTATCGGTCTATGCCACGCCGTGTGGCAGCTTGTATCCAGGCTAGTGGCGAGTCAACACCTTATTGAACTTGTTACTGTAACTCTGAAATAAATTATTCAATTGTTCTGAAATTTTAATCATTTACTATTCTGTACATTGTCTTCCAATCCACCAATTTTCGTCTCAATCGGACACCTCCTTCTTGGTGCGTCAATTTATTTGTTATAGAGTGTATAATATGACTGCTAGATGTGATACAATCTTTTATTTAATTCTCCACTTTTATTTAATACTAGCTGAAACACTAGTCATTCACTGGTTAGTATATAATGCAGATTTCCATAAAAAAAAGCCTGATATTCTTAAGCATTGTAGTAATTCAAAGAATGGAAGCCGTTTGTAGGGAAAAGTATAGACAGCAAAGTTTTAACTTCTCGGTTTTGTGAAAATATTACAGGTAAGAGAGTAGCAAAATGCTGAGTGAAATTTTAAATAGAATAAGCATTTTATTTCGAAAATGAAGGTTATATTTTAGTAGAATGAGTTTTTAAAGTCAAGAGTTCATTTTTCGCCTTTAACCAAATTTTGTTTGATTCACAGTAGATATTTTAATATTATTAATTCGGAAAATTTGGCTCCGTAAAGTGATACCCCATAAAAAAAGCTATTTTTGCAAAGTTTCAAAATTTATTTAAATTTTAAAAGAAACTCCGATATTTATTGCTTTAGCCTTTATTGATCATGTTGCTATATTTCAATCTATAATCTCAAGCTTTTTGGGGGGCATGCGAAAAAAAAAATATGCAAGATTTTCACAAAATCTCAAAATCTTCGAAAAGTTTAAAGAACTTGGGCATTTAATTTAACTTATCACCTAACACAATTTCATACTTCATTCTATTTCGTTGGCATTTTTCAGAAATGGAACAAACATTTACTCAATTTTCAGAAGATCTCAAAATCTATTTAAAAAAAAATGAAGCACTTTGCTATAGTTGATATGGCCACCTATCATGATGCTAAATTTCATTTTATTTGCTTTTCAATAAAACGCTGTATGCTTAAAAAAATAAAAGTGAAAGGTTAATTTTACCACAATGGCCATTTGCTATGCATTCAAATTTTTCCTTTCAAATACAGTCTAAAACATTTTGTGTCTACGGCTATTTTCAAATGAAATGTTTAATGTCAACAAAATATTTTATTTCATAATACTTTAAAAAAAAAACTTTACATCACATTTTCCCCGTTTTCTAAACATGTTAAACATATTCAGGAAGTCACCTTAATCACTAGGCATAATTTCATTTCTTTCAGGAAACGTTGAAAATTTTTTAATAAAACTTTTGAAACTTCCATCGATTTTGTAATTTAGTCCCGACACTTTTGCTTCTTTGCTGACAAAAAAAAAGCTGCTCCCGCAAATTCTCTCAAATAATATAGACACTGCTCGCAACTTGCTTCCTGCTGGTATGTTCTGAAAGAAATATTGCCTTTCTAAATCGTTTATGGAAATCATACAGAGTAAGACGATAATATTCAGTGTAATATTTAGTGTATGTTTCCATAGCTGATGTTTTTATAATTGATCAGCTTCCTCTGCTGCTACGTAATGGTAGGGCTTTAAGGGATTCGGTTTATAAATGTTTTCAGGTGCACTAAGTCGAAATAAATCATGTTTTTCAGGATGCAGATATAGGCGGTGACGAGCAGAATGCTTTTAGGAAGCAGTTCCGTGATGTGCGATGATATCGCCTTATTTCTTTCCTAATGAAATGCGCATTCCTGATTTCTGCTAAAAATATTTATCTTTCCTATATGCGCTACTAAAAATGTGTTGAGATTTCCAAATGGATCGAGTCAAATAAATAGGGATTTCAAAATGTACATACGCTATGTTTGAAAGAAGAGAAGGGGGGGGAACTTGAAATCTTGCATGGCATTTTATCATGACAAATAGCATAGCCCATCGTTAAATTCCAACGATAAATAATTCATAGTAAAGCGATATTGTCTAAACGTGTTATTTTGGTTATCAAGATAAATTATGAAAATTCTTATTTTTAATGAAAATTTTAATGGGATGTGCAGAGCAATTTAATTAAACCATTTTTAAATAAATGTAATGATGTCTTTTAAACACACACGATAAATTTTCGAACTATATTTTTGACAAGTTAATTAAAGGTTCAAAATTATCAAAGGTTAAAAATTTACAACTGAATTAGATTCTCAAAATGTATCAATGACTAAAGAATCTATTGAGTTATAATCTCAAAACTTTTAAGAATAATTTAATATTGAACGGAAAAACTGAAAATGACAAGAAACGAATCTTCATTACTATTGTATATTTCGTGTGTGTCACTTAAGTTACATTCAGATGAAATCGTGAATATTTACCCTAAAATTTTTAGTAAACTCAAATATCCTAATTTTAAATAATCCATAGTATAATCTGAGCCAACCATTTTAGATACCAATAAAACAGTGTTATTGAGAAAGTAGAATTTCGTGGAGCCTTTTAGTTGTAGAGAAAACGTGCATTTAGTGCTATATGAATATTTATCGAGAGTAATCCAGAGAGATATATATGTATGTGAGCCGTATATAGTGTTACGATTATTTTATGGAATGATAAGACTTCCCTTGTAAAAAAGTTAAACAAATTAAATAAAATTATCTCTTTAAAAATCTTTTTTTTACAAATTAAATGTTTGGCCATATCAGGTTTTATTAAACTGATAATGATATAACAACATTGTGTGCAAAAAAGGACATAAAAATTTAAAAAATAAATATGGAAGGTGGAAAAAAAGTTAGAAACGTACCTTTTGCTGAATTCTGCCAGAAAACCACATAATTCTGTCCCACTAATTAAAAAAGTTACATACGAAGTTTACTTAAAATTTATGAGAAATACAGATAGTGTCGAACCGATAGTCATTCAGTGGGCCATTAAGAATTGGGCTTGCGCATGCTTCTCAAAGATTGCAGGCCTCCTGTAGCTGCTGCAGTGTGAATCTCTTAGGAAGAGTTACATCCAAGACCATGTTCTTGCCTATCAATGCATTTAGAACATAATTTCTTAAGAATGCGCATGCGTTAAATATTACATTTTACAACAGTTATTACATGTTTCTTCAGATATGCTTTCACAAAATATTGATCGCACCGGTGGTGATTCAAAGTTGGTACCTTTGCTTTCAAAATAAAATATAAATTTTCATTTAGTTGTTTAATAGCTATAGAAGATAGTTAAAAATAAAATATAAACTCCCAAATATGTAAACATCATGAAAGACTGCAAATGTGAATTTTTGATTATCTATGGTATAATACTGGTCAAAAATATATTCCACTATTCATTCCTTAATTATTCTTTTAGATGAAACGTCCCTTTTATGATATTGAAGGGTGAATATTCTACATTGTATGTTTAAAGTTTTGTTGGAGTGAACAACAGCTCTTGTTGCACCAAAACACTCAGGAGAACACTTAATTACTGCTTAATACATTTCCTTTTCTAATAAAATATTCATTTGCTTCATCCATGGCATTTAACATAAAGGACTGGAATCGATACTGTCCTTTGCTTGTCCATCTCATCCATATAAACATGAGATTAAACTTGTTCAGCAATCGATCGTCTTGTACCTCATATACTTACACATTGTTCAAACTCGGGAAGTTTTCAGTCAATAAAGATTTGTACACAAAGGCGCTTAAATTTAGATATGTCTTCATTGATTCTCCTCAAATGTGACATTCACTAAATGTTAGGCGAACTAATGAAATTCGTTTTTGATGCGTACAAACTCTGAATCATTAAACTGGATATTTTCTCGTTCATTTGTTAAATTAAGATTTGTTAATAAAGACATTTAGTATTTATAATGTTTTACCAGACTGAATGAAGCTGTACCAGTGTTCAAAAATACTACTTACAGTGTAAAACAGTATAAATTTTGATTTGATGGTTTATATATCAAAACATAAAGTAAGCCCATAACTTTTGACAAATACATTAATCCCTAAAATGATAAGATAATGAGGAAACAAGGCTAAATTTTCAGTGCGTAGATGGAATTATAAATATCGAAACTAGAGATTTTATTAAAATTAATGATTAAAAAATTTACTTATTTTTTATTAAAACCTAGTTAATATTTAGTCATGCAATTAAGCCTCGAACCTTCTTCTATTCATTTGCTTTTCAAAACAAATCTGATATGTGAAATATACAACTTTATCTTCAATTTTGTAGAGAGTTAATCAAGTGGCCATACGTTTTAGTGTAAATGTTTATGGAAAACATTTTAATTTATCGTTGACAGTTAAACTGTTTCATAAATATCAATGTATTATTAAAAGAGAGAATCATCGGAGCTATTATAAGCTAACTAGAGCCAAATGAAAAACTTAAACACACAAACATAAGAAAATTTGCAGTTAAAACCTCCATGCTATTAAAAACATTTACATTCATCTTTAAATTCTATGCATATTTAATTAGTAAGTTTTGAAGCAAGTTCTACAAATTATATTTTTGTAGGAATTGTGTTTGCAGCTTTAAAGGTGTCTTCGATAGAATGCCTATAGGTTAAGTAAAGTTTATGATTCGCTAAAATTTTTATAATTACATTATGATTTTCTATATTTATTAATTTTTTTTTCTAGAAAAATACTAAAACCTACACACATTTCAATTAATTGTGTTTTCAAAAATTTTGCAAAGTATTAATATACATTCAAAAGACGTTAATCTTAACTCTTAATAAGAGTTCAAATGGTATTTTTTTTATTTTTCTAAAGCATTTTCAGCAATTAAAAGCAATAAATTATGCAATCCATAAGTTCTCACTAACATTTAAACCCTCATCAATACATGGATACGTAACCGCAGTCGCAAAATTCCTGAAACTCTTATCTTTCAGAATGCTAAAGACTTCTTTTTTTAATTGATTCTCATTCGATGAATTATAGCTTTTCTTATGCGAAAAAAATGATTTAAAAAGTATAAAATAATTGATACGAAAAGAAATCTAGATGAATATTCTTGTGAAAAAATAGAAATGAAGCGTTAAAAAAATCAAGCGTTACCTTGATAACTTTTTTAATAGATATCGATGAACGCAAAGTTCGTAAGTGAAAGTACTTTAAAAATCGTAACGAATAAGCGAAACTGGAAACCGTTAATTTTTATGGTTAACAAAAAATCAATAGTATATTTCAACAAAGAGAATCAGATACTGCGGTTTAAAAATTAAAAAGGGGAGTGCAAGACTTTTTTTTCATTCTAAGTGCTATTGATTTTTGCATCGTACCAATGCTTTCCATTTATAATTACAAATTCTTGTCGTTATCAATGTGTACTTACTAATACTTTTTTTAATATTTAGAGATCTCAAATAAAAGGCAAACAATTGTTGCCCTTTATATTTTAATGTACTTTACGCGTGCGTGCTTGAGAGAGTGTTCGGTCATGTAACGAAAAAATTTTGTAAAATACGAAAAATTTTGTAAAATACAAAATGTTTTTTTACTGATAGTAAAAAATATTGTTTTTAATTTTTTCCTGGCTCAACCATGGCCGAGTAAATAACACTCAGAACATGGCAGATTGCTGAAGTGTGAAAGGCCAGGGTTCTAGTGCACGCGTGGCTGTCGATCGAACGGTCTGGAGTTCTGGACGGTTTTCTCCAAATGTAGCGTGAATACGAGTTGAAGCACTTTAAAAAGTCCACAGGCCAAAGCACACTACTCCTAGGCAGGAACCTTTAAAATAACCTTGTAAACATGAATCAGCTTTAATACGTGAAAATAACATTTAAATTAACTAACTTATTTGTATATTAAGTGTATTTGTATATTATTTGTTACATGCTAATGTATTTGTACATATAATTTAAATATAATTTGTATATTATTTATATATTATTTGTATATATAACATAATTTATATATTATTTGTATATATAACATAAATGTCATATGAATTGACCTCAATATGATACAGTATTGTCTAAATTCGTTTAACAAATTTTTCTAATTTTTAATAATTTAGAAACAAAAATATGTTTATTGACATCTCTAAGTTGCATGACCATTTTAGAATTTAGTCTGACAATTTTTGGACTTGATAACGATTTTTATTGGATGCAACATCCATTCAATTTACTTCTTGGTGAATTGCAGGATTTTTGGATGGTAGCGTCAGAAATAAATAGTTTTTCAATGAACTACTGTTATGAATTATCGATAATTTCAAATGCGTTTTGTGTTTTTCTAATGTTTTTTTTAAAATAAAGAAGCAAGAATTCAATAGCAAAAGCCATTTTCATACTAGTAAATAATTCCCAAAATGTTTGCTTGCCAAACATGAAATCCGTACTTTAGAATCTTCAATCTCAAGTACTGTAAGTGAAAGAAACATCAACAAAAATGTTAAATCAACAAATTATTATAATAATTTGTCCAATACCGTATCATGTATTTAAAAAATGTTTGTTTAAATGTGCATGGTAAACATAATATTGTATAAATTTATAAATACTTTCTTAAACAGTTTTTCTTTTTTGCATTTTGTGTACGAAAGAAAAATGGAAATCTTTAAATTGTGTTTATCGGATTTGCATGTAAATAAAGAGTCTATAGATAGTTTTAACTGTTTTTTTTTTATGTGGGAGGGGGGGGGTTGGTTAAGTCAGCTAGGGAAGCTCTTAAGCTACTGAAGGGCCTAAGGGGATATACCTTCATGCCAAATACTATTTAAAATTCTTAGTTCTAAATTCGTACGGACTTGTTCACGGAAAAGCGTACAAACTTGTTTTCCAGCAGAATATCTTTTTTGATGAGTAAAAGCAAAAACATTCTGGAAAATTTCAAGAAGTGTGCACATTTTTTGTTTCAATGATTATTTAAAAAACATTCGTTGAAGCAGTATTTGATAAAATGCTTTGTTTAACTTAGAATTTACATGCAATATTATGAGAAATGAAGTATAGTTATTGCGCAATCAAAATCTTGAATGTAAAAGGATTATAAATAGTAACTTATGCCTAAACTTTCTTGAATCAATTTGATTTTTCCAGTTTTTGCGAGCTTCATAAATAATGATCAAATTTGTTTGAATACAAAAATCATTTTCTCAGTTTTGACCCCCAAATTATCTTGTATGGGCAAGGTCATAAAGCTGTACTCGAGGATGATATTTTGTGTATATATATATATATATATATAGTATTACAATATTTGTAATCTAGATTTTCAGGTGAATTTTTGTTTTATCATGTCTGATTTAATCCTTTCGGTACGGAGGAACTGGCCGCTGTTATACATTCGTGGTACTAGGGAATTATCCACAAGAGTAGTTGAACTGAACGGATGCATTAGCCCCGAAAACGAGTTTGCGGAATCCATCGAAAAATCAAAAATTATATTCTAACACAAAAATTACTGTCTACGAAAAGTTGTTAGTTATATTTCGGAATTGTTTGCAGCTATGTTAATCATACCCACATAACTTTCCGTGAATGCAGGCTATAGTGGAGCGGCGGTAGTATCTAGAGAACGCTTCGTGGATGACATTAGTACCCAGATAACGTTTTGTGAACGAAAGGGTTAATATATAAATACATTTATTTAATATTTTAATATGATATGTGTGACGTAAGTTGTTTTAGAAAGAAACACAGTTTAATCTGCTTGCAATTATACATGAAATCTAATATTTTTATCAAGCATTGGATAAGATAAAAGAGCATTTAAATGCTTGTGTATCTTTAAATCAAAGAGACATGTAATCGTATTTACCATTATCTTTTCTCTGCCTTTGGTTTCTCAGTTGATTGTTTATTATGGTCGCGAGATCTTCTTTGTACTGAAGAAGAGCAGTGAATTACATAGTTTGTACACTTATGGTGGGTCTAGAATGCCTTACACTCAAAAGTATGTTTTCAAAAATTAAGATGTGGTTTCTGAAATAAACGATTCAGTATGCCTAAATTTCATTGCCATTAATTTTCGCCTAAAAACAGGGTTCGATAGAGCGTGTTTAAAAAAAATTTAATTTCTATGATTTGCATTGTAAAACGGGATGTAGGGAATGAATCATGAAATCTCTTGTCAGTCAGGGGTTAAAAAAATGTTACCTTAACCAAATTTTCGTTTAATGGAATTGTTCCTCTATTTTCTTCCGAACATGATTAACACAGAAATGATGTTGTTTTTATTTATCTTTATAAAATCTACTGTTAACCTGCAGTTAAAAAGCGACTGGAGACAAAAAATCTCCCTCTCCTTTATCGTGGATTTTTTTTTTTTTTATTGCACTTCATAATGTCCTAAGGGTTATTTCAAGAGGTTCGAAAGAAATCGAAGGAGACACTCCCCTGCGTCAGGTGAGCAATTATTCAGCAGTTATCTGACATCTGGTACTGACGCTGAGTTAAATTTAATGCATTTCCGTGATCATAGATAGAAATAAGTGGTCAGATCAAAAAAAGGGGTGCCTTATTAAAAGCTTGGAGGATACGAACAACGTTCGTGAGCTGAAGTTAAATATATGCATGAAAAAAAAAAAATTCCATTATGTTCATTTTTTTTAATCCCGAGCTTTTAAGTCGGAGGAGGGAATCTCCAAAATGATTATGTCACTCAATGCATTTTGAGTTATTTTGTCATAAATCATTCACTTAAAAATGCGTTATAAAATATTTTTTATATTCATTTAATTTTTTAATTTTATTTATTTTCCGTATATAATCGTTGCTATCGCATATCGTTGACTACAAGAACAATAAAAACAAAACTTTTAGAGTAATTATAAGACACAAACATCAAGTAATTTCCTCTTTCACATTTAATGTTATACACCTTGCTTCACTTCCTTAAAAAATTCTTTCAAATCAAGTCCGATTATCGTCTAGTTGAACGTGTTGTTGTGGACTGTTGTGACTAGTAGACGTTGTGTTGTTGTGGACCTGTAAAAAGAAATTCAGATCTGTTGCATATTTATTGCAGAGAGATTTTCAAAAATAAAGCATAAACAACCAAGGCTCAATTTTGTCTCTCGAATTCGGAAACAACCCACCTTTCGAAGTAAGGTGTTTACGGCGGCAAGAAAATCTTTACTTCAGACGTTCTGCAAATGCGCGTTTAAATTTCTTTACCCTCGACATCTGTTTGTTTTTTTATTCATAGAAGGCACCACTAAAATTGTAATGAATCATTTTAGTGATTATACCAACATGTCAGTTCATTGAATCAAGTCATGTTCTGCATAGTGGTTTAAATATACATTTTCCTAGGGTCTTCAATACGAAACCAACAAAGAGGAAATGAAATAGTAATCTTGAGTTTAAAGATAACAGTTCTGTAATCCAAGTGTCAATTAAAAATGTGACGGAATCAAAATTACATGTGTTTAATTTTTAGGGTAGCATCTTTTAGAGCACAGAAAAGCTTCTGGACAACTTTCCTAAACATAAAGAAACGTTTCTGAATACTGCTTCCGCCAGAGCAGAAACTTTCCAAAAATATATAGAAAATTTTCTAAATACTTTACCGACAGGTGCAAAAACATTTATGAATATTCCTGTGCAGCATGCGTAAACGGTCCTGAAATTTTAAACGACAATTGCTCTGTCTCATATTTTAGTTAAACGTTTCCCTTTTTTTTAAGTTTAGGTTTCGTATTTCCAGAATTTGAATACCTTTCCCACTTTTTATTCTCTATTATCTTTTTGCCCACTCTGCAACGTTATGTAACCTCATTTTTCACCACCATACTCCCCATTCAAGTGTATAGGGATTCCCAAGCTTACGTGAATCCTCTTTCATCTTCATTCGGTCACTCGATGCTGAAACATCTTTCCTTGAGAATCATTTCTTTAGAAGTTCTAAACATTCCAGAATTCAACCTAACAAGCATTCTACAGTCTATGCGTTTGATTTTCTATGTGACAACACAAACCGTAGTTCGTGCAGTTAGTTTGATTTTGTACTTCCATGCTCTGGAACAGGGTAAAGGTAACTAACAAATGTTAGTCTCAATATATGTACCGTGAAACTTACTGTAACACTGTGTAAATAATGGAGAATGAAATTTACTGCTTGACTGCAGAACAAGCAGTTCTGAATGTGAATTGTATGATGGAACTTTGAAAATCATGTTTTAACAGTTGTAAAAACTTCACAGTGTTAGTATACATGCATAGTGAAATTTACAGTAAAACTGTAGGTATACCAATAACAAAAAACACAAAAAATGGTGTTTAAAAGATGACATAACTAAAACTTTGTAACATAAAACACATAAAATGTAATTATCACTCTGTACGCCTGTACTAATGCTATAGCCACTTTACAGTGCTCACAGTGCAATTAAAATTAAATATACAATTTAACAGTAAAATCTACTAGGTACAATATTTAAAGATAAGATGTTCAATGCACAGGCAAAAGCTGTACTCTGATCGCCTGTATTTGAAAACTCAATACGACGAAAAGTGATGTGCATGTTCTTTTGTTACATGTACTTTTTAACTGTATATTTTATCATTTAAAGAAATTGCAAAATTGTTTTGTTTATTTCTTTATATATTTTTAAGAATTTTAAAATATTTAAGGGATATTTATCATTTTATTGAACATTTTATTCGAGTAATTGCATTTCAAATATTCTATACAAATCCTTTCCCAAAAGTAATAAAAAATAGGTTGAGTCAATCCAAATTCTTACTTATATATTTATTTTTCCCAGATGCTTGCTGGAACTTCCCGTCTTTCCTATTATTTTTAACTGGTGCTTTAACATATATTTCTTCCTTTTAAAATAAAACCCAAAACTTCAGCAAAAACGATCATTTACAGATCAAAGAATTAATGTTAATATGTATTACTGTTTTGTACCATTAATAATATTTCCAATTAATAAAATCATTTAATGGCGATTTCGTTCTCATTTAAATCCAGAAATAATAATTAACAAAAAGCAATTTCATCTGTTCCTATAAAATATTTCGGATTTATTTTCAAACATAATTATCCCTGCTAATGTCAGTGATTTAAACAAAGTCACAAGCAGGTTTAAACGATGCTTTAAAGTGTTTTATGGTTTTTACTTACCGTAAACAAACACTTGTTTTAAGAGATTTCGGGCAATACTGTGTAAATTGATAATTCTTTCTAAAATAAATCTTTCCTTAAAACGTGTAATTGGCACGTTAACAAAGTAATTAGTCGTAAGTTATGAGTTTAATTTAGCAAGGAAATTGGAAATTAATGGGAGCTTTTAGTAGAAACATTATTTTAATGAATATGGAGAAATTATTTTTTTCTCTCTATCAAACGTTTATGAAGAGTATTTAATTTAGTTCTACAAAATATCTTTTTATAAATAAATACCATATATACATTTCTTTAAATTTTGTGACGAAATATTTCACTATAACATACTTGCCTGTAACTGTTATTGCCGTTTAAGAATTATTATCAACTCAATTAGATTTCGAAAACCGCTTAGCAACTGGTGAGAGTATATTTCTGAATAGTTTTTAGAAATATAATATTTTCTCGCTACTACAAGCATTAGCTTATATGAAAATACACTCCTAAATGATTTATTTTAATTTATACTCAACCATTTCAAACGACATACATATAATTAGGCCATATACACGTATAATCTGTTTCAGTTATTGATTTTGAAGATGACTTCCAAAAATCAGACAATTAACAATCCCTTCTTGGTTAGACCAGCTGACGCTATGGAGCATCTGTGATTATATTGGGATGTGACGTGATTAGGGGATATTTCCTCCAGAAAATCCCTGAACTAAGTTTATTGATATATCTCATCCACAAACTCCTTTCCTAGTGTTGATAGTAATTCTTAAACAGCAACCAAGCTCATATCATATACCAATGTATGTTTTAAATAAATAATCTTATATTGAATTTAAAAAAATGAATTAGGATTTGTTTTTCCTTAGTGCACATGCCTTAAAATTATGCATAGTATGTGTGCCGTTAACTGAAAGATAATGAGTCAAATGAATGATAATTTAAATCATGACTGTCTATAAACTATTTCTGTGTTTTTGAGTTAATACGTATCTCATAGCATTGAACAGTACAGAAACTATAGCATTATTAGTAAAATCTGATTAGTATTATATGTTTAAAATCAATG
Organism: Cheiracanthium punctorium; assembly: GCA_038373885.1. Lineage (NCBI taxonomy): Eukaryota > Metazoa > Arthropoda > Arachnida > Araneae > Cheiracanthiidae > Cheiracanthium > Cheiracanthium punctorium. The sequence continues at coordinate 153,834 of JAWZYV010002153.1, forward strand.
TATTAAATCAGCGGTTCTAAACCTTTTAATGTAGCCCCCCCAACAAATGCTAACTTACGATGGCGCCCACCTCACATTTTTCAGTATGCACTCAGTTTTTTAATCTTTAACAATGAACATTTAGTCGAATATTCGACAAAATAATGTTATCAGTAAAGTTTGAATGACCATTTTAAGCAAAAATGGATATATTTTGAGTAAAAAATGAGAATAAGTAAGATGATTTTTTCAAAACATGCATCACTACTTGCTCTTTGGTTTTTCTCGCCCCCCCCCTTCAAACACTCTGCGTCCCCCTTGGGGGGTCGCGCCCCACAAGTTGAGTATCGCTGTATTAAATCACTGTGATTCAATATTAATTTTGCACATTACTTGGTAATTGTGAATTTTTAAATAATATATGCACGTGTAATAAATACAAAAACAAACATTCTAACAAACTATTGGCAGGCCAAGAGAGAAGAGGGAAGTTTTTCTATTGAAATTAAAAGTTTTCAAGTGCTCTACTGTTAGTTTAACATTTCTACTCTCTACTACAGTGAATTAATGCGAATTGTGTCGGTATACTTTCTCTGTGTGTTGACTTAGGTTTCACAATGCTCTTCTTCGAAATGTTTTACTCCACCAAATTTTCGTACCGTTTTAACACCAAATTTGGTTTTTAATGCGCTGATCCAATTTCAAAGGAAAAATAAATGGGTGTTGCTATTGGAAAATTTTAACATTTTTTTCACTGTAATCATAACTATGAAAGCTCTGTTTTTTTTTTTTTAATACAGTATAACCCTAAAGCCGAACCCATACCTCTGAATAACTAGATCTGAAACCTCATCCCGATCGGATCATCGTAACGGTGGCTACAGGTCCATATATCGGGAAAGATTTTTTGTATGACCACCCTCCTCTTACTTCGATAATAAGCCATACTACAAAGAAAACGATAATCTAGATTTAAATTTATGAAGTATAAATGTAAAAGAAAAAATATTATATTGAGAAGTTTTGTTCAACTGAACAGAGAAAATGAAATTATTATTCGTTTATCAGTACTTTTCATACAGCTCAGACACTACACGGAAATAATATTAACCTATATTACAGTAAAACGTGTGAGTAAACGTTATGCCAACACTTTGTGATGTAAAGACTGTATCAATTTACTGTACAAGGTTCTTTGGATTTGTTTATCAAAGTCATTACGTCGTTTCATGAGAGGATTTACAGCACACAGTGCTGTACTCGAAAGCTGCAGCACTTGTGCTGTATTACTTTGCAGCAATATGTGTATTAAAATTACAGGTATTTCTTACAGTGTATAACCAAAAACAAAACAAAAAAAAATGTATAAAACATTAAAATTATTTTTGCACAATTTTGATTTTTGATTTTAAGTTATCTACTTTTATACACAGTTTATCTATTTACATATATATATATATATATATTATTTGATTCCTTTTTTTTGTTCTTGTTATAACTTTCTGACACTTATAAACAGTTCAATGCCTAAAATTTATGTTTATGAATGAAATCCTACTTTCTAAGGTACATAAAGTATATTTTTATTTAAAAGAATAAAAAATAAAATCCATTGCTTTCTGAAATTGTACATAATGATGAATTCAATAAGGGATTGATTTATTCTTGATTAGGATATACAGTGTCCAGAAGCAAAAAGTAAAATCACTTTTAGTGAATTACGATGGTCTCATCAATTGGTTTCATCAACACAAAACATCTATCTAATTAAAGGCATTAAATACTTTACCTCTTTTTAATTAGAGATTAACGAGATAGTGAAAACTATACTTAATTGCAAATTTGCTCACTAATTATCCTTCTTAATTGTCACTTCTTGAAAGACCAAAAGTGTCTGATAAAAAGATCATAAAATTAAACTGCACATCCAGTGCTATAGTTAAATGTTCGATTTTTTAAAGGTCAAAGGGGTTTAATTATTTTGTGTTTTCCTAGGGCTTATCTAAGTATTTATCTCTAGTCTTCGATCGTGTTGCTACAATTTGATGAAATAATACATTAGAAATTAAAAAAGTTCTAATGTTAATCTAAAAACTATTAAAAAAAGCTCTAATGTATTAACATTTTTATTGATAAGTTTCCGATATTTGTACTGTTTTAAGAAGTTCTATTTTCTGGAAGCATATATCGATAGAAAAACTTAAAAAGTGTTCACTAATTATCATACATTGTATGATTTATAAAAGTAAATAATTTTAAAATTATACAATTTATCATAAAATGTGACTTATTTAGAAGATATTGAAATCTATTAAAATGTAGAAGTGAATATATGAATTTGCGAAAGATTTTGAAAATTATCTAAGCTCAACCCGCATCGCGCTTTAAATTTTGAAGTTTTTAAAACTTTCAATGTTATTTTTTGCGCAACATTGTAAGGAAAAGTGGGATGTAACCAGGACTCAACAACTCACACAATATTAATGATGCAAACTGTAAAAAAGTGCATAGAATTTGGTGTTCTATGTTATTCTGGGTTCAGGGTGTCCAAAAAGATGGTAACGGACTTTACTTCCTTATCTTTTAGAGATGGGCAGTATAAATTGAAAAACTGTTCAAAATAAGGTCGGAAATAAGATTTTCCTAAATATAACTCTTCTCGTTAATTTTGAAAAAGTTACACATTTTAAATTTGGATGCGACCCCAGTGCAAAACAATTTCCAGTTATTAAAATGTGCCCCATACATTAATGACGTGATACGCACAATTTGAGAACGATACCTTAAAAAGTATCAGTGATATGCAGATAAATATTACGCTACTTTAAACCACATTTCAATGGCTCTCGAAGGGAAAAAATCACGTCGAATGATCGCATTTCAGAGGTCGTACGGAAATTACGAAAGAAAATATTTTTTCCGCTCTAGTAATAAACGTTAATATTCAAAATCATGTGCAGTCCCCGATCATCTTTCTTTAAAGATATCTCTGAGGCGTTGTGTGATGAAAGGCTCAAATTTAGTATATAAGCTCATTAGTATACAGGACACATTTTAATAATTGGGAGTGCTTTTGTACTGGGGTCGTACACAAATTTATAAAGTGTAACTTTATGAAAATTAACAAGAGGAACTTTTTCTTAGCGCAGTTTTATTTCCGACTTATTTTGAAAATTTTTCCCCTTATCTAAATAATAAAAGTCCTGTCCGTAACGCTGCCGGCTTCGTCCCATCACTCCCGGTGCATCTGGCAGCCATGTTGAAATTTTGATAAAAACGACATTTTTATCGCTATTTAAAAGGAAAACTTTTTTTACTGTTCGGAAGATCTCTTAAACATGAACCTCTTTCAAAGTTGCAGGTAATTTCAACTCTAAATATCTAGCGAGATATCACGCCTTGAAAAAATAAACACAAGCGAAGCAAAGATCGATGAACGAGATCGACGAGAGGTGGCGACATCTGTGAATTATATTGAAGCGGCGAAGTGTGAATTACTGTTAATCACACGAAGATTACTGTTAATTATTTCATTAATTAGAAAATGTCCCCAATTATGTTTCAATTTTTGGGACATGTCCTCAATTTTCTGTTCAAAAATATGGTCATGTTAATTTAACTGAAAATTTTGATAGATTTTGGGCAAATTTATTGAGAAGAAATTATGTTTTTTTTTTTTTTTTTTTTTTTTTTTTTTCATTGATCTCAGTTATGTTAACGGCGTGAGATTTGTGAAATCCTATTTTAAAAGTATTTGAGAATTTGAGTGTTTTAGATTTGGATGCTCTGGTGACAGCGTTTGTTTAGTTTTGAATTCGTTTAAGCGGATGCATTTTGATTTCAACGTTGTTGGATCGTAACTCTTTTATTTCGATTGTTTTGGGAAATATGTTTTACTTTTGTCATAAATCCATAATTTGTTTAATTTTGAAGTGTTTGATTGAGTGTTTTAGATTGTTTTTGGTGACATATGTTTTTATCATAGCATGTGTTTTGTTAAGCATTTGTTTAATTTTGAATTCGTTTAACCGGATGAATTTTGATTTCAACTTTGTTGGATTTCATAGCTTTTATTTAGGTTAATTTGGTGTCGTTTATTTTGTTTTTGTCGTGAATCTGTAATTACTAGCCGGCGGACGACCCGCAGGTTGCAAATTTCGGTTGCGGAAAGGACCGTGTACCGTAGGTTGCACAAGCCAGTCACAAAGCGGCCATCGACGACTAAAACTGGTCGCCGAAGGCGGCTGGTCTCCAATAGATTAAGAGCCCACTTACCTGTAATAAATTAAGAATTAAAGTCCGTTACCAACTTTTTGGGACACCCTGTATACTGTTTGATAAGCCAATATTTTGTAAAATTTCGATATTTAGTGTATGTTATGCCTACATTTTTAAATTACATTGTTGTATAAAATCAGAATGTGAAGATTAGACAGGGATCTTTTATTTTTTTTAATTTGAAAAGCCGAAAAAGACAGAACAGAAAAATGTGCCGCTAATTACCTAACCTGACAAGTATTCTTATAAATTACCTAAATAAAATGCACATTACACTATAATAAATTAACATATTAGAATTCAAATTCAAAATGACTTTTAATCAGGGAATTTTAAATCACCTCCATCGCCTATGGGGTGTAATACATATTGCAATCGAATTCATTATATGGAACAAGATATTACATGGGTGATTGTAGTATTCTGTGGAAACTTTTACTGGCAAGAAAAGTGAGGGGCACTATTCACGGTAAATTGAGAAAAAGAGTATTCACCAAGGGGTTGCGCAGGCCAACCAAAATGGCGTAGTTTGCTCTTCAGGAGCAGAGTATGTCCCTTTTTCTCATAGGTAGATGATTTTCATTGTTGGTCTTTGGAGGGTCGGTCTCCGCTCTAAGCCGAATCTCCATTCATGGGCGTTGTTTCTCGAAGCGTGCATTTCCTTGGGCTGTCATATATGCCCTTTTACGCAACTACACATAACTTTGGCAATCAAAGAAAATCAGGTAGTACCCGTTTTTGGACAATTCTTTTTTTCTATTTAGAATGAAAATAGTTTTGTTTAGTTTGTACAATACCTTATAAAGAGCAAGTAAAAGAAAATTTTGTTTCATCGATGTTTATCGAGGGTCAAATTAAATCTGTTCTGAAATTTTGATACTCCATTCTGGGATCGCACACTTTTCTTACGATGAGAGTTCAAAGGTTCCGGAAGTTTGTCTCCGCAGAGAGGCTAGTTTATTTTAATTCCAAGCAGCTTGATTATCCAATCCTCGTACTCCGAAAATATTGAGAGAGTAAATGCTGGAAGGAGAAATTATGATTATTTTATGCTTCCCTTCTGATACAATTTATCGCCTACAGCTGCTTATTTTGTATGTTGTCACTTTTAATTGACTTTTATGAGCTAGAAATGAGAAAGTGACAAATCAGCCATTCTGGTCCAGGCAAAGTAGGCTCTTATTTTTACACTTCACAAAATGAAGCTTGGAGAAAGAGAAAAAAATACCAGAAAAGAAAAGAAAAAAGGAAAACTTTCAGAGAAAACTGCTTAAGACCCCCCCTTCCTCTAAAGAAATTAAGTTCAGCATTAAAACAACTTCACGGAATAAGATGAAGACCACATGAAAAATGACAAAGCCTGCGTCCCTTGTAAAAAAATTTAGTGCCCAAGGTCAAAATTCCTTGACGGTTACGTAAAATGTCTAAACTGTAAAACATGAGCGCAAGTCAGAAACATTGCTCATGAGGATGCCCAAAATTTTATTGCTGATTTCTGATTTTTATTATTCAAATCTGGCGAATTAAAATTATATATTCTAAATTAAAAATTAATTAAGTACCATGAATTTTAAATGCACGTATTCTCAACAGCATGAACGGGAGAAAATATATATGTAAATTTTATAAATAGATACTTCAAAATATAAAAATTGCAAATTTCGCTGCATTTAATAAAAAGGAGGGGGGGGATCTGTTTGAAATTTATTATCGGTCTTCTGAATTTGAAAACGAGTCATTCGAGCTTAAGTTTGATATGACTTTAAAATATTTATGACAAGATAAAAATTATATAGAAATACGAAAATTGCAAGTATATTATAATTAGATAAAAAGTGGTAAAAGTCAAAAATATCTAGATATTTGTATAATACAGTAAGCATGCAGTCTCAAAATACATATATTTTTGAATTTTCAACTTGAGACTAAACAATGGATCAGAACATCAAAATTAAAAGAAGAAAAAAAAATTCTACAAGCTGTGATGAAACAAGCACATCCATTATTGAATAGATTACAGAGATGTCACATCGTTTCCATCAAAATTTATTCTCTGTTACCATATCATGAATGTTTGAATCCACGTTTAACAAGTAAACACATTTTATTCTTACATAATCAAAGAATAAATATTTATCCATAGCTTGTTCAAAGTGAGTTACAAATAAATGAATGAATAACATAACACAAATTCAGTAGCGAAAGTCTGTCATAAACACGAGGCAAATCTTTTCTTTTCGTGTAACATTAGAGTCTTTAACATACAATCTAACAATAGACGAAGACTAGTTACAAGATATTGACAAGTAAAAATGTCCATCAACCTCTTATAAAAGGAGAAAAAAAAATTATGATTGCGTTCATTCTTCCTTTTCAACCTATTTGACTTGATACGTATAAACAAGGTTTACCTAAAAATATCTAAGTATATAACGAAAGAATAGATGTGATTTATGATATTACTTTTAAAAAACAAACTATATGTAATAGGGTGAGTTCTTTACAGTTTCTTAGCGGTGTATTTCAAAAAAATATCAGGTGATCTCGATATGTTAAACGAATAAACTAAATATTACAAGCCCTTCAGAATTTTGAGAATATCTCTTTAGAAGTTGTACTTTGCAGAGTAATAAATGATAAACCCAAATCAGGTACGAAACTTTAAGAAAACTTCTTAGAAAAATTAAGTTTAGCAAAATGTGTCACTCTGAAAATGTTCGCTGGGAAACTTTATGTTCAAGAATTTTTTCAGAAGGTTTCATAAAGGAAACTGTTGTTTCAATTATTATAGTGCATCGTACAGCTTATGAAGAATCATCCGGAGTTTATTTCGAGTGCCTCGAGAAATTAGTTTATTTTCATTTGTGTATAAATTCCGTGAGGGAGATTTCGTATCTTCGAAATCTCCCTCACGGGGAACACTTCGAACACTCTTTATCACATTAATAAAGTGAAAAAGTTATCAATGGGCCGGTAAAACTGATGCTTAAAATTGTCACGAGTGTAGCTATATTTTGCCTGTACAAAGAATTCGACCCTGCCAAAAAGTCAAAATTCGAGCATAAATTGGATAAATATTAATGCTTACTTATGTTTTAATACAGCGGAGTACAACTATCTAATATACTTAATATCAATGAGTAGAAAACCACTCAAATCACTACAAAACTCCTACTTAATTAATGGGTTCTTAGTTTCAGTCATCAGTTTTTGCAATAATTTCAAAGTTCGCTATTTTTCAACGTTGCTGAAGTTTTTTTTTTTTTCATGTATTTGACCTCTATTTAGGAAGCAACATAATATATTTATGTGAACAAGTATATTCTTTATAAATACTGAATGCATCAGATTACTTTCGAGCACTGATAGAACATAATTTTAATTGTTTATATATTTATACTAAAACCATGGTTATAACGTACAATAAACTTTGGGAACATTGTCATTATTTCCAAACATTTATGAAAATTCTGCATAAATTTCCACTTTCAAAAACAGGTACCAATCTTTTCTCGCTCAATGGCACATCTTTCTTGGAATTTTAACTTGTCTATATAACTAATATTTTAATAATTATCATCAAATTTATACCTATATTTATGATATGTTAAAATGTTTGACGATGTTATTTCGAAACTTTCAGAGTTGTACGGGTAAAAATCGTTTAGTAAGAAATATTTTTGTTTAAATATCCGATCCCTCCCTACTCTTCCCTATAAGTATTTTGGAATATCGTTAAAACCATATGCTCCCTTAATTTTTTGAGAAGTTTAATTATTTTTAATCGTTTCTTTTTTTGCAGGTGATTAAAATTCAATACTTTTTCTCTTTATTTACATAAAGACAGCAAATTTTATTAAATATTTCATGGGTAAGGCACACTTTATTTAAATATTTTTTTATTAACTTAAAAAGTTACTTATGAATAGTGTATATAATGCCTTTTAACAATTTAGCATGTTCTGAGTATAAACCATCAAATTTACAAAAGACTCGTTATTTTAAAACTCGTCATGTTGTTGAAGATCAAATAAAAGGTATTCTTGTGACTAAAATTAATATTATATACTTTTTAGAATGTTACTTTACACAATCTGTACAGTTTTCCTAGTTCGTTAATATTGATTCTCTTCACTCATGATATTGTCATTTCCGCAATTCCTAATGAACTGTCAAACTGTCGAAGCTTGAACTTTGGAAAGTTGACTTTAAAAAGAGAACGTGAAGCTTAGACATCAATTACAGCTTCTGATTGAAGGTGATTTATTTACCTCCGACGAAAATTGCAATCAAGCAGAACTCAACGAGGGGTAAATTTTTACTTTCTTAGAGTCATATGTTCACTGGTATAATTATTCGTATCACAGATGTAAAAATGAGAAAAAATGTATATATGAAATACAGAAGATTTAATGAATGCTCAACGTCAGGGTTAATTAAAATAGTGAACATGTATGTTAAAAGTAGCAACTGGATACAATCTGTTGTTGTTGTTGTGATGTCCACGATAGGATCTAAAGTGGACTAAAGGTGGTCCACACAGGCTTGGCGAGATCGAGGCAGTTATCCCCATAAAAGTCAGCATGGGAATTGATGGTTATTGTTTTCAATTTCGCCAGTGTGGCAGGGCAGACAAAAATATGTTCAGGGTTCAGTTTCTGGGATTCAGGACGATTCCTACAGGTCTGGTAATTTTCTGGTTTCATCTCCCTCGATTTTCATTCCTCTATAATGTTTCGTTCTAAATCTGGTTAAGGCTTTTGCAATGGTTCTGTCTGTATTTACTTTTTATGGTTCGTTCAGCGAATTTGTGTTTTACTACTGTGTTAATATCACTGAAGATGACCTGAGGGAGCAATTGATCTCATTAGCGGTTAAATACAAAAGCGTTCTAACAGTCAGGCACGGAGCAATAGATAAAAGAAAAAATGACTTTTAAAGGCTTTTATTTATACAAAAGAAGTATTAATTAACTTATGACCAGCGACCGGGTAAGAAGCAATAATTAACGTGCTTCTATAACACTGTCCAAAATTGAGGCCCTCAAGAAAACGCGAGTTTCCCAGGAAGAAAATTGGCGAGAACCGAGGCAGGCACATTAAACGGACGCCAAATAAAATGCTAACAACACTTCCGTTTTTGACTGACACCATAGTCCAGTAGGGATATCAAATAGACAGAATTTTAAAAAGCAGACACGCCAAAAGGATGAAATGAAAAATGTAACAACTAATTAATTGTAACCCAAACCCAAAATGAAAGACAGTGTATTTTTTTATTAGATTTGCCTACCTTATGTGACCACAAGCAAACGATTGAAAATGAAATATTCTTAATACAAACGCTAAGTAATTTATGTAACGGAGATATAAGCGTTGGGCAGAAAAGTTATTTTTAGAGGAAGACAGACACCTTCGGCTAAATAAAATTACTGTGCCAACAGGCACAGAAAACTAGCTCCTTTAAAATGTAAGCAATAAGAGAATAAAATGGGTTTCAAAACGATAAAAATATATTAAATTTAGAATGGAAAAGCAAATCATGACTTAATTAAAATATCTGATGAACTGTATCACAGTCAGAAGTCAACTGACTGTATAAAATACGAATTTCAAGCCATTTAGAACACCATTTTTCCACTCCAGGCTGTATGCTGGTCCGCATACCACACGCTTCGACTGCAAGCTCAGGATAACAGCGTCTCCAGCGAGGAAGCCATGGAGGGCATAGCCCACTCCGAACTTTTTCTTTAAGAAAAGAAAGAGAGAAATTTAGATTCGTATACTTCACGATTCCACACGTTCAATTTGCATGTTGAAGAATTTATGGACAATCTAAAAAGTTCATTGGCCCCCTCCGAAACTTCAGTCTGGAGCCACCCTTGGCTCAGGGTGAACTCCCAGCGTATTCTCGGTTGTAAATTCGAGTAACGTTGTCCGCTTACTTAGTGTCCCCATAATAAAGTGGCCGATATTTCAGGGCTTCGTAGTAGAGATGGTCTTAAAACCAATGCTCACTGATCAAAAGAAAATTACTACCATTTTCTACGATATCAACTTGAATCGAATACTTTAGAGACATTATACTCATTCTATAACGTAGCGGTTCCCAACCTTTTGACATTGTGCCTACTCAACAAAGGATGACTTACGATGTCCTTCCTCACATTCCTCAGCTTTCATACAGTTCTTTTATTCTTCAACAATGACCATTTATTCGGATTTTCTACACAATAATGCTAGCGGTAAAGTTTAAATAAACGTTTTTAGCAAAAATACACATATTTTGGAGTAAAAATAAAGATAAATAAGATGAGTTTATAAGACGTTCACTATAATTTGCTCTTTGCCTGTTTTCTCTTGTCCCCGACCTCTGCAAATGCTTTGAGCACCATTTGGGAACCTCTGCTATAATGCACGCTGCCAGTATAATACTGTCAATTCAGAAAATTAAATCTCATATTAGGAGAGTTCTTGTTTTCTAATTCCAAATCCATTAAAAAGACGTTTTACAGATTTAATGGCTAACAATTAACTGAATATTCCATAATCCTGAGTAGCATTCATGCGCTTTAGCCTGTAAGGCAAATTGTTTTAGCACAATGCACACATCCACACCGAATCATTACTTTAAAACAGAAACCCAATTACCTCATAATTCACTTCACCAAATGTTACATTAAATGAAGCTAACAATAAACTAATATTCTTGCGTATCTGTATCATGTTTACTTCACTTTATCACGGTAAAGTGTACAGATGGGGTTACAGAAGAATGCGCTAATTGCATTTTCAAATAAAAGATAATTCACTCATTTGAACTCTTTCTAGGATATATACGGCTAAAACAACAAAATATTTAAACATCATGACTTCTGAAAAGTTAGGATGTTTTTATTAAAGTAAAATTGTTATTTTTTTGTGTGTGAAATTTGAAAATATCAAGGGTTAGTGGCATTTTCTTAAATCGACATAGTATAAAAACGTTCATTATAAATTAACAAAAAAGGAAGAAGAAAAAAAAGCTTACTACGGTGTTTTTTTATTTTTTTTAATAATTTTCACCAAAATACAGAACAAAAATTTTTAGAGCTGAATTGCATTTCCCTGTTATTTTTCTCTTTTCACAAGAATAATCAGTGTACATTTAAAGCATTCACTCAATTTGCAAATATTATTTAGCAGATTATAGTCCTTTCATCAATTGCTTTAAGAAAGACTGATTTGATTTCTTAAAAATAAATCGTAAATCTGAGCTTCATCAAAGTGTACACCATATTTTCATCTACATCTAAAAATTACAAATTACTTTGAAATTATTTTGAAAAATTATAATTTGAAATATTAAAAAATTATTTTGAAAAATTATCACTCTCTTCTTTTGACTTACAACAACTAAATACTCAGTAACAATGCCAGTATTAACTTTATTTTTTACAGACATCCCGGAAATGTTGTTTGAGTTTCTGTTACGTTTTATACACCTGCTTAAATTAAAATTTCAAAGTTAGAAGATTTATTTTTTAAAAATTCTACAATAATAAATATAAGATAACAAGATTTCTTAGGAGCTTCAAAGTTGTTACATAAATTCATAGAAATGATTAACAATAAAAACACTAAAGGACTGTGCCATTTTGTCAAATTTAGTTGTTTGGGCACCAAAATATTTTCGAGAAGTTTAGCTGAAAATATGCAGAAAATATTTATTCAATGTGTTAAAATCTTTATACTCAAAGCTTTTTTTTAATATATAAGCGAAAACAAAACGAATTCGCCTAAAATTTAAATTTTTATTTTATAATTTACTTGAATATTTCCTTTTTTCATTAGAGAGTATATCAAACAACATAAGCGTAGGATAAAAAATGAATCTGCATAATGCAGAGTCATTTCTAAGCAAATTTAAGCTGATTAATTAAATTTCTGTACTAAAAGAATGACAGTTTTTAACATTTAACTCAAATTATGAAAATGAATTCAAACTGCCTTTAATGGAATAATGTTTTAAAAAAACCGCAAATTTTCTTCAAGCTAGCAAACATGTATAATGAAAGACATGGATTAAAATATCCCCTATTGTTACTTTGACACAGTTGAGTGGCGTTCTTAAATAAGCTTCCTCATCAATCAATTTTTACATAAAAATGTTTATGAAGATTACCATATGAAAAAAGAATAGGTTCATTAAATGTAGGTTAAAAATTAAAAATACTTATTTTTTTCTTATTCTAACAGCTGAATTTTATTTTTAAAAAAATTAGTAATTTTTACAAAATTAGGTTGGACTAATGTACTGTATGTGTAAATCAATGCATAATAATTAGCTCATTTGCCCCCTAAAAATTAAAAAGACATATCTTTAGATCCCGTTATGCGATTCAGGGGAGGGGGATATTTTCTAAAGATTTTAAGATGGTTGGAAAATGAATCTATTATCTCTTTCAAGCATGAACTATGAGACGGATTAGTATGCAATATTGTAATAAATGTAAAAATTTGCATTTTTACATTCATGTAATTAAAAAAATCTAGAATTATTTTAGCTTTAAAATTTATGTGAAAATGTGTACGATATCTGCTTAAAACATCAGCATAAAAATGTATGATTGTACAACAACATGTAAATGAGGATAATCGTACATATCCCGTAATTGGTGTATTAATAAAATGCGCTCAAAAACTTTTACGATAGTTATAGGACCTCTTTCAGTTGAACACTTGCCTACAATAAAAGGGGGGGGATTCAAAATTTCCTCGAAACATTTTTAAAAGCACTACAGTGATACATAAACGAATGTAGAAGAGGAGAGTCAGTTTCTTAAAAGTGTTTGGAGTTCGATAACGGAACACGTGCAGTGGTTAATGGAATCAAATTGGTGGACATAATATGACAGAATATTAGAATTTGATGTAATAACATGTCTCCAAAATTGCTCGACAAGCGAAAAACCGCACAACATATTTTGTGTCAACAAACTCACGGGTTTATTACAGTATATAAAGTATTTTTATTAAAGCACATAAGTATTAGTTATTTTTATTTTCTTTATTAGACTAGCTTTGTTTTTTAAAAGTATTTTTTGTTGCCTGTTTCATGACAACTGAATAAAACTTATTGCTACATTGCTAAGATTAGGAGAAAATCGTATTAGCTTCATATCGATTAATCTGACCTCATACTAGTAGACATAAGGAATCACTGAATATTTTAAAATCTACTTTCTGTATGATACAATATCATTTAATAAATTATTCAATAAAAAAGACTTCATTCAGTGAACAGATTTTTTCTGCGTGAAATTTTCCATTTGTTATGTATATTAAAACTAAAAATGAGTTTTCAGGAAAATTAACTCATTAGTTTTTCACAAATAAAATTGCGGTATTCCAACATACGATATTATTTATATACCTAATGCATAAAACTAGTTGAAAATGTTTTTTTTTTAATGGAGCTGTAATTTTTATGAGAAACATTTTCATCTCTACAACAAAGCTTAAACTCTCATAGAATATTTCAAGGAGGAATTTTCCAACTAATCTTCAAATTCAATGTTTCATAAACAAACATTTTACTGTACTTAATGTGCATCATAATTTACTGAGAACGTAAATTTCTCCAGTTTTAAATCAACAGACGTTAACAATAGAGTAGTTTTAAAATGAATAATTTAAAAGCAATTTCCTGCAATCCGAAAAAATCATGAAACTTTTCCTTTGTTAAATAATTGTTTTATTTAATTTTTGTTGAAAACAATTTACTTCGACCTTTAAACTTAAAGCGCAACTTCTCTTGTGAGAACCGTTAGATACGAAAAGATACTTTCACTTCTTTTAAAACTTAACTTAGGAGTAAATCGAATATCATGTTATCCATGCGATCAATCAAAAGTTAGAAAAGGGATAGTTTTATATCAAGGATCTTGGTAGCAGCTAATTTAGCACTTGTTTTTGAAGCATGGAAAGTGGATTGCTTAAGTTATATTTTTTAAATCAGTTCAATCTTGCAAGTTTAAAATGTAAAGTTTGATTATGCACTAATAACATCTGAACGCAATTTCACTTGGTAAAAAAGTTATAAACTTTACTAAAGAAAATGTAAAAGATATGACAGCTAAATTGATGGCATGCATTATGAAACTTTTACCTACAGATTGGTGTTAACGTAAGCAAAGTTTTCAGAGAAAAGGTGATTAAAAAATCCTGAATAATGGTACTGTAAGAGTTAAAAACCTGTTAAAATTTGATTATTAAACGATCATAGCATAATCCATACACCCGATGCCTTCAATCAAGCAAGCTCTATATAATATCATAATATCAAAAACAATGAAAGTAAAGAAATATTTATTTTGAGCTCTGTCTTTTTCACTCAATAACTAAGTTAAATTCTTCACGATTGCAATCATCTCAGTTATGTAAATTACACTCTCTTGAACTTCAGGGAATCATGTAGCCTATGCCTATCACGATCGCCTCCTACCTTCCAAAGACAACGTGCTTTGAACAATGTACGTTACATTAGTCATTTCTCGTTCAACTGCTGTGGTCCCGTATCCAAAAGTCACACATGTCTGTATTCTGCTGTTAGCAAGGTGTTCCAAAAACACTGACCAAAGCTTTTATTCCTTAAATATTGATCACAGAGCTAAACAATAAACTGAAAAGTTACGTAAAAAAAGTTACAGATTTTCGTTTTATAAATTAAAATTTTCAGGAGGTTAAAACTCAAAAGATACAAAATTTAAATTTTTATATGGACTCCATAGGAAAAGATTCCCGATTAGAAAAATATGCCTCATATATTAATGAGATGATACACAAAACTGCAGCCTTTTATCATAAAAACGCAGAGATATATTTGAACAATGTTAATGAGGGATTATAAAATACCAACAATAGTAAGAGTATTGTACTTATCAATTATTGTTTTCTATGGTATTTTGTGTACAGACTCTATAAAGCGATCTTCCGATGTGATTTTTACCTTCGAAAGCTATTGAAATGTTGTATAAGTCAGCATATATTTACGTCTATATCTCAGAGCTTTATGTTCAAAGGCTGAAGCTTTGTACATCGCCTTATTAATTTATGGGCACATTTTACCGATTGGGAAATTTTGCTGCAATACTATTGGTGTAGTTAAAAAAATTGTGTGGTCGTGCTTTAACTAAATAATCTTGTTAGATCGCAAAAAAATATTTCATTAAACAACAAAACAATTCGTCGAATTCATCTTTAAGAAAATATCAATGAAAATTTTACAGATTCAACAAAATTATTCGCTGAACTATACTGAATGGAGTAAAACATTCTTTTTTTGGTGTAGTCTGTTACCAAATTCCCTTAACTACAAACATTGCTGAATTGACCTAATGGATACATTTTAAGTATGTGACATATTAATTGTTGCTGTTATTGTTTGGTCTAGAGTGCGAGCCAAAAGTTTGTAGAAAACGGGTGTTTTTCATTTCACGATTGAAAAAGATGAATAAGGATTTCAAAATCATTTTTAATTACAAGTAATGTTTTTTTTTCCGATGGCAGAATTACAAGACAGCTGGAACATCATGAGACAGGACCAGAAAACAGTAACAGTGTTCAGTAAATCTATAAACTTAGGGCGTTTCCTGCTACCAAATAGCGCTCCCAAATGGAAATGCATGGAAAGAGTCAAACAGTTTTGGAGATGCAGGAAATCCATATCCTCCCTAAGGTTACGCAAGGAACAAAGAGAGTCTGATACGACGTTCATATGGTACAGGTGCTTTTGAAGACAGTCATGACCAGAAAAGAGACTGAACATCGTAAATGATTTCTTTCTTGGCCATTCGGGTACAGCATGAATTTGATTAATCCATGATTTATTTCCATTAATACAAGTGAGTTCCAGGAAAAAGGAGAGTCCCAAAGGCTTTCTTGAAAATTGACTTGATGTAATTTGTATGGGAGGCCAGGTTGTGATGTTTAAAAGACATCAGCTGCTTTCTTGGCCAAAAATTTGGCGGTCTCATTTCCCTGAACTCCATAATAGGCAGGATCCATTGAAGGACAACCTGTTTGCCTCGGGAATCACTCTGTGCCTCAATGGCCTGAAGGGCAGCTTTAGACAATAATGATAACTATACAAAAATCTCAGCAAACACACACAGGTTCTCTGAACGTCCATTAACGTTCAGAAGACGTTTTCTGAACGTTAATAGACGTTCAGAGAACCTGTGTGTGTTTGCTGGGATAATATCACACAATTACAGACTTTGTGATAGAAACTAAAAATAAAAATGAACGACACGTTTTGCAATAAGCAAGCAATTTACTTATCTCCAGCCGTCCATCACCGTGAAATTTGATACATAAACGATCACTTTTCTAGAAATCGATTATACAGACAGGTACTGGGTTGAAACTAATCTGACAATCTCTGTCTTCTCGTCTACTTGTTTTCTTTCATCACCCAGGATTTTGTTTCAAAATGTCATCTATTCACAAAATTCGGTAAATATTAGCCTTAAAACGTTCAATTTTTCTTTTAATGTCCACAACTTCCATTCCAAGATCTTTCAAACGACAGATTTGCAAAATTTCAGTTTTTGAAAACACTAGGTTAAGAGTCATCTTTACAATGAGTCTAAAAAAGAAAGACAGCTTCGAATTTATCCTTTAAACTATTGTGTCACACCTTGGAATACGTAAATTTGAAGATCAGTACTTCAATCAGCTTTTAACGTCGGTTACGTACATATTTTTGAGACAACATTTTTTTATTTTTATTTTTTATACTAAATTTTTGACTGTTTAAATTACTTATTTTATTATTTGTATTATGACAATACATATTTACATAATTTTTTTGTCTTTCTTACTCGTTTAATTAGCTCTTAAATCCAAACAAAGTTTGTCAATAAACATTTGGTGCGCACTTTATTACTTGTCTGTGAACACGGATTTCTCTTTCCAACCTATTTGCTGGTTTCGATCTTTATGCACACTCTCAGCTCCCATGTCTTTAATGGTGAAAGGTAGTGCCCGAAACCAAGTACTCAACGAAACAAACTGGATAATTATATTGAAAATGTTTAATTGTGATATTGGAATAATTGAGCTACAACCAAGTTCCGCTTTCAAAAATTTTGACGTTTTTCTCTAAACAACTTCCTCCTATGTACTTGCATATTACTGTATGACTTAGGGTAATTCCAAGAGAGATGGACCACCTGGGAAGATGAACTGTTAAAATATTTCGTTAATGTGCCCTTCCATGAATTTTGAAACTATGTCAGTCAGACACATGGGCGCCGGCAGAATATTTCCCAGGGGGGGGGGGGCAAAGACTACTTCAACGTATGGTTACCATGTTGGAAAGAGCAAAAAAGCAAGGGAAAACAAGGGCAAGGGGGTCCATTGCCCCCCCTTGCCTATGCTGCCGGCGCCCATGGTAAGACACCGAAAGATATTTTGTGTGGCGTGCCACGATTTGCTTCTCAAAAAAATATAATATTTTTTTAGCTAAAAATCATTATTTGCTGTTAGTCAGTCAAATATTTTTTCCACACGGTTATAATTATACAATGAAATATTTCATTCTACCTGTGATCCATATCGTTTTCATAATGCAATCTCGGAGAACATGTAGGCATCAAAAACCTAAAAGGTCGCGTGATATCCTCAGATTAGATCCAGGGCAAGTTGTACTACTCACCAGGAGTGTAGCCAGGAAACTTTTTCACAAGTAGACGGCGATATGAAATAGATCGTGATAAATAAACGGAATTTCTGCAGGACATAAAGCTTATGCCTACTAATCGGAAATTTTGGGCGATATATCCCGATATATAGCCCCTAGCTATGTCCCCGCTTCTCATCCAGACGATCGGAAGAGACGACCCAAGATTTTGTCCGGTAAAAAATTAAAGCGGATTTTTTTTTCAGGGTGAGGTGTGAAGTTTGAGTATCAATTCAGAATTTCATTAAACGTCATCATTATGTGAAAGACCATTTTACCAGTGTAAATATATCTATCTCAGAGGTGGAGGGGCCCTCCCTCTGGATCCGCCTTCGAGAGACATTTCCCATACAATAACGAATTCTTTATTTTTTCAGGAGGAATATGTAAAAGATTGCAAGGAAAAAAAATTCGAAGCCCACGGCAAAAACTACGAAGAGACGAAGCATAATGTAGATTTTGGTACAGTGTGTATCTGGTATTCGTTGGCTTCATGAAGAAAGTTCATGGTTTCATATCATAAGCGATTTTTGAGGGAACATACCGGGTGTCCCAAAAATGACCGACGATTTGAAAAAATGATTAAAAAACGGAATGCAATAGAAATGTGCGGTTTGCTGCAATCTGCTTCGTGAACCAGGGAATTTGTTCTCACCAATTTTCAAAATTAGTTACAAAGCTCGTCAATAGATGGCGCACGTAGCTATTCTGTACGCATTCCGTCCTTTCAGATCGGTATTATTTCTACATCATATTGCATGCTTCGAAAATGGTTTATTCGTTGAAACAGCGTAGTTTTATCGTTTTGGAGTTTCATCTCCTGGACCTCTGTTTTGTTGTAACGAGACGCAGTTTTCAAAGGAAATTCAATGTAAGAAACGATCCGGCAAACAGTTTATTGCGATTGACTACGAAATGCATAAGCAAAGTGGCATGGGTTGGCCTCTATTAAATACAGAAATCAATTGTTGTCATTAGTGAATTTTCTGATTTTTGTTCAGTTATATTGGATGTATATTTTTTCCATACATCTAGATTCTAAATTATATTTGGCTTATGAACTTTTCTTTCATTCGCAGTTTTAAGGAAAGCTCGAATAATTACTCGAAAATTGAGCATAAGAATCATCGCTTTTAATTATATATTTTTGCGTTTAATTCCGTGTACAAGCAGCAGGTAGTTTTCCGACTTTGATTTTCTGCATAATTAATGTATTCTCCTGCAAAATTTCTATGTTTGTTTAGTACTTGTTTCTCCAATTTTCACGTAGGATATTACAGTAGAGGGGAAATATATGAATTAATTCTAAAAAATGGGCCAGAAAAATTCCAAGTAATTTCGACTCTCTGCACATACCCTCGCCTTATAAAGGGTTAAGAAATCAAGAATCACATTTCACTTTCAAAAAGTCATACAATCATGCATGTAAACTTAATATTAAGTAAGTTAATTGAAAGTATGTTAGTTTAATATGTATACGTTAGGAGGTCATTCGAGATTGCTCTTCTCAAGATGAAACTGAGAATCGTGCTTTTACAAAAAACAATTTTTAATTATTTTTGTGCATCACTCAATAGTAAAGGAATCACAACACAATATCTCTTACTATAAACATCATCCAAAACTTCAAGCTACTCTTTTATCTGAAGATGAAAGGCTTAAATATACGCAGAAGGTAGACTGATGGAACGAACTTTTAATTTTGATTTTGAGTTAGACCTTCACCCAGGATAGATTATTTTTTGAAGCGAACTATTTTATTGAATTGTTTCACTTTGTATTTAATTTTTCCATCGCAAACTTTTTATAAAATATTGCTACTGACTTTTAATAAGTATCAATTTCAAAACTATAACATGAAAATATTATCCTAGTCATAGAAAAATTGAAATTTGTGTATTTTAATAGCACACATTTATTCTACTCACTACTTTTGTTTTTAAAATTGCTTAGGCATCAATGTTCTTTTTTGATCAGTTATTAAACATTATTTAAAGTTGGCATACTTCAGGACTAATGACAACAATTTCCGTTTTTTATGTCTATCCTTCTTGGAGGGCAATATTCAGAACTTCCTGAAGTTGATTTTTAGGTATTTTCGATTGTTGTATTTTACAGTAAGAATATTATGGATATATCTCTCCTTTTCTTTAAGATCACGTGGCATACGTGAAAAAACGTTTTCGTTCCTACCCACCATAGGCCACAAATTTTGTAAAACGCCATCTAATCGAGCACCTATGTCAAAACAAGGATATACATGACGAATTTGGCAGCATTGGCTCACCACCTCCTATATATAGAAGACATGAGAACAGAAACTTTTACGTCATCCTAGGTCTACTAAAATGACGTCATCACACATTTATTTTTCACGAAGTAAAACTATTCAAAATTTGTGGTGAATTTACTCCCGCATAAAATATTTTAATGATTTAAGGTAGAAAATTTAACTTTACGACTAATAGGAAATTTTAACTATCACAAATTATATAATATGATATAGAAATAGATCATAATAAATAATTTTTATCAGAAAGGTATTTTAATTTTTATCTTTAACTCAAGATATATTCTAAAATTTGTATAATTCGCCAGAAATTTTAAATAGTTTTACTTTATGAAAATAAAACTGTGATGACGTCATCTTAGAAGACCGAATGATGACGTAAAAGCTTCTGTTCTCAGGCCTTCTGTATCTAGGAGGTGTTGATTGGCTTCAACAATTTTGTCTAAGCGGAATATTGATATTCTAAAAAGCGACATCTCTTTTTGGTCCCCTTAATATTTGATATTTTTAAGGATCACAGCATTGCATAGTCCCTAATTAATTATTTAAACATATTCCATGCATGTAATTATATTTTCCAATTCTGTTTCTATATGTTTGACAGTTTATTCTTGAATCTATATGTATATCTGAAAATATAACTTAACTGTTTCCAGAGTTCATTGTGGAAAAGAAAGTTATTTTGTTAAACCATTTGCATGAAGCATAAGTAATTTATCTTCCTATAGATTATATGTCGTGGGTAGTGAATAAGCAAAACTTTTCTATCGCAGTAACTTCTCGTATTTAAAGAATGCACTCTGTCTTAATCATAAAATAATCGAACATAAATCATGCAACTTTCGGATCAAGCTCAAAATATATAAATTAGATAAGTACAAATAAAAAATATGAGTAACTTTTAGCGCAGGTATGTACAAAATTCAAAGTCATTAATATAAACTTAGAAGGAAAATTGCTTATAGAAGGAGAAAATCTTAAAATGAAGAATCTATTCAAGGTAGCAAGTGTAAATAAGCAGATTTTATTTATTTATTTACTTTTAATATCGATTACTACGCATATCTTGTAAAATTTAAAAAAAGTTCACATAATTTTTAGAAAATACAGGTATGGTTGCAAATAAAGTAATAGAGTATAGCGAAAAGATTCAAAAGTATTTTCTAAACTTTCGGAGATGAAAATTTTGAGTAGTGTAAAATAACTGTATGTTTAAATAAAGGTTACTTTTATTTATATTTCTTAGTGCACTACGATGATACTAATTGAGTATCTTTATACGCCTGTTACTCTACAGTGTCGTTTAGCATTGCAACTTTAAAATGTGAATTTCCATTCACCATTATATTACTCATGAATAAAGTAATGCACACTTATTTAGTGTGCATTTTTTATGTTGTTTTTTCAGCTGCTTCTCAACAGCTTATTGTTTACCTTTCATACTATATTTTAAAACAAAACTTCTTATACTAAGCAGTGGTTTTGTTTGAAACTTTTGCTATTAAAACTGAATTTACTAAGAAACATAGAAATAGCAGATTACCACTTATATCGAATCTTATTGGAACAAGAGTATGTAAACAGTTATAGAGTGAAAATCTTACAAACCATTACATACAATATTGAAATCATTTTTTGAGAACAGAAACAGCTATACACATTGAACAGTACAGTTGTTTTAACGTACATCCTACAATCATCGCTTTTTTTTTTTTTTTTTTTTTTTTTTTTTTTTTTTTTTTGAACGAGCGGGTACTGCGATTGCCGATTAAGCATTGTCTACTACAACTGCCCGAAAGAATTACAGTCATTTTATTATGGGGACAATCAGTGGGCGGCCAGCGTTACCTCCTATGAAGGGACGGACAACTTAAGATTCATGCCCAAGAAGGGGTTCGAACCCGGAACCCAAGGAGTGATAGAAAGGTTCTTAAGCCACTATATCACATGAATGGCATCTGCAACCATTGTATTGCAAATCAAAATGTAACTTGTAGCCCAATCTATTAACGTTATGACACTTAAAGTGCCATCTATTGATAACATTTGGAACTTTTTTTTATATGATTTCCCCTTTTTTCTGTTATTTTCAGTTCAAATTTTACGCATTGAGCAGTGACTCATTTTTTACATCTTTTTGAAAGTTTTTCCTTAATTAGAATAACCCTGCACTTAACCCTCGTACTAAGCAATCAAAAACATGGATACAAAATCCTCGTATTGCAGCTGAAACTCAGTGTGTCAGAGTGAGTCTTTATTAGTAGTTAGCTCTAATTTACAGTAACAATGTGAAACTATTTATTTCTTGTTTGATAAATTAGAATAGTTTTCATTTCATATAAAAATATTTCTGAACTTTTACATCTAACATCAATTTTATCCGTTATATTTTAACTACTGAAACTAAACTGCTGTCCATTGTTACAGAAGTCCTTAATTCAAATATGCTAAAGTGAAAATATGATAAGTTGTCACCTTTCGCTAACTTGCTTCCAAGTTTACGTTATTAAGGAACTTGCTAATTGAGTTCGTCCCATGGGGTAAAAACTTTCTGTTTTAATCTGGGAGCTGTATGTCTCCGTTTGATTATTTTACGATTAAAGGAAGAATTCCCTTTGACAGGTATAGCAGCTTCCTGTTAATATCACGAAGGAAAGTGTTGGTCCTTGAGTGGTTTCTTAAATCTTCTCGCGTTTTAATCTAAAACGGAAGATTTATAGTTCAAGTTAAAGAGAACTTGACTAAATTCTTCTGCAGCTCGAGAAATTTGAAAGGGTAGAGGTATGATTCCAATAAGAAAATTGAAAAGTGCTTAAAATTTTCATCATGGTTTATATTTTATGATGATACATTCTGCAGAAAATTACATGAAAACAACTGAAGATTAAACAGTAAATAATTGCATTAAAAAATAAGCTGTATCTTTGCGGGACACTGTTATGAGTAACTCTATCTGCAATAAAAATTAATTACGATTTTTAAAAGCATTTTTAAAATGAAATACTTCAGTTTAAACGAATACTGCCATAATATGCTACAACTAACAAATAATCCCTTTTATTTAAAATTATTCTATATTAGATGGTTGTATAGTCTAATCATTTTAATGCATTGGCTTGAAGAAATATGCCATTCTGAAATGATTGAAGAATTGATTCTTTATGGTCTACTATTGAAATGATAAATGCCAGAAATATTTGCTCTTTTAGCAAAGAGTAAATTGTGACTAATTTTGCCTTTAACATAAACTCTGTAATTTTTTTTTCTCATGAAAATGGCTTTTCGGGTATCTCACACAAATGGGATATAAAGAAATCATCAAGTACTTGTAATTAAGTTTGTAATTGTAATTGTTTTCATTTTAACAGATAAAATAAAAAATGGCGTCTCCTTAAGGAACAGCATGTGCAATTCTTTGATTCAATGGATTTTAGTTATTTTATTGCAACTGATGATCCGATGTCAATTTCAAATCTATTCGCTTTTAGAAACGCATTACAGGCTTGGCGTAAAAAACTTGTGTCTAGATCATGGTTTGAAAATTTTTGTCTGGTGACTCTGATTCCCGAACAGTTGGACAAAACGTGCTTATTCAATTATCTGAAAATCTTCATTCGCCAGATATAACTTCGATTTTTTTACATTGTTTTCAATATTAAATTTTATTCCACTAAAGTTTATTTGGTCACACTGAATGTTCACATTAACTTTAGGCATTCTACTTACTCAAAACTGATTTTCTTCAATAGTATATCTAGTGCGAAAGGATTGCATGTTGAAGTACATTCAATTTTCGTATTTACTAATATAAATAATTAATTCTTATGGTATGTTCTTTTTTCATCTATTCACATGAAGATTTTTATTCGGAAACATTTGAATATATTAGAGCACCTTGAATAGAGTGCTCTATATAGTTAATTTGTACTGTTAGGAAATATTATTTCTAATATTTGCTGATTAATAGTCAAAATTCTCTTATGAAATGACTTCGAAAATACGGAGGCTTATGATGATGTTTATCTTATCTGTAGAATTGGTTAACTAAATAAATTTATTATTATAAAATAGTTTAAATAATCATACATTTTTAAGGTCAAAAAAGAAGAAATTTTACTAAACGACAATCAGAAATGAAGGCTAATGATGTTCAACAATGCATACAAATTCCTTAAAATTTTGAATTGATTATAAGTTTCTTTATTTTTAATATAGTCATATTAAGTTCAGCGGCAGTTAGAAATATATGCTAATCTATTTAATACTGCAATTCATCTAATGTACGGATATGAAATACGAAGTGTGGCACTATCTAGTAATGTTCTATGAGATTTAATTTATTGTATATACTGAAGTATATATACCTTATTTACCAGTGAAACAGTAACATCAAGCATGCAATACAATTGATTTATTCTCTTTTAAAATAACCATTTTATACAGTCTTAAACAATTATCTAATCAGATATTATCAGATTTTTATTTGTATTCCTATTTCACTCTGTGTGGGAGAGACAGAGAGATACTAAATTATACTTTTATAAAATTTTGGAAACATTTTCTCTAAAAAAATGGAACAAAGCATTGATAATGTAGAAATAAAGATTCGGTTATATAAATGAGATACAGATAATAAATTTTGTCTGCTGCAGTGCGTATGGGTAAGATAAGATGTTGGTATCGCTCCAACTATGCAAAGAATCTGATAAGATAGCGCGCTACATTTTCGAGGGAAAATTAGTAGTCATGATAGATTTTTGTCTTCATTGCTCAAAAGTTATGCTGTAGAAGCGAACGCTGTTCTTAATGAATATATTTGTGATTTCAGACACATAGTTTCGAGAATTATGTTCAAAATATTGAAACAAAGGGGAAAATATGGGCAAATTTTCCTGTGACTTTGTGAACTTCTAATTCAATATAAAACGTATTATTTTACAAAAGTAATATAATTAAGCAAGTCAGCAATATAATTAAATAAGTCAGTAAGGTGGCAGTGGAAAAATGATGAATAGAACAAATACTTTAATTTAATATACGCAAAAAAGGGCCAACCAAAAATCTGTTAACTTTTGAAAAGTCTATAGTTCACGGAATATTTTAGATTGAGAGTTAAGAATTGACACAAGCGCTTGATATGGCATCGGGTTTTACTACAGCAAAAAAAGTGCAAAAAATACCCTAGCGATGGAGCTGGACGACAAACCGTCAGAGATGCTGAATGAGAATGGTCTCTATATAATGAGCTATAGTAAGAGAGGGAAAAAATATACTAGTAATTCCAGCCTATTTACATTACCAGAAAAGACACTGTTAGTGAAGCTATTCTAACAAAATGGGGAATCTGCTACAGCAACTTTATTATCCTATGGCCATGAGTAAACATCCGAAGCTAAAATGATCTTGTGACAAGTGTAGCTGTGAAGAAAAGGATTTCGAAGATCGAAACTAAGGGTTGTTTTGAACGGCGTTTTTCAACTTTCTTGCCTGTCCTAGGATATCAAATTTATTTGAAAAATAATCAGCAGCAAATAGCGCTTTACCTAAAAATTATATTTGAGTGACACTTGATTTAATAAATAAAATGCTTGTTTATATAATATTTATTAATTTTGCTGTCACTTGTCCGCGAAATATTATTCCTGTTTTAGTCTGTCTGCAGATGTAAAAAAGTTGAAAAGCACTGGTTAGACGATCAGCTCCGTAATGGGGGACCAAACCAGAGCCTTATTATCGCATGGGCAAATCGGGACTTTGCCCAGGGCCCCCGGCTAGAAAGGGCCCCCAATATCATATGTTGTTCTGAAATATTCTTTTTTATATCAAAATTTTATGAAAAATAAAGCAAATTTCATAGATGGGGCCCCCCAAATTTATCAATGCCCGGGGCCCCTGTTGGTCATAATCAGACTCTGGACCAAACACAAGTTCTACTGCTGCTCGGACAGTTCAATATGATATAAAAGACTGTAGCGGGTTCGTTTACGCATGGGAAAGTCAGTCAAGTTGCACGCCGCATGGACATTCTACAAAATACAGTTTGGAGAGCACTAAGGCATAGCCTCCTATACGATCCGTTCAAAATTCAGCTTCATTATTAACTGTAGACCGCCGATTTTTTTAAGTTAAGAGCATTTGCGGCGCGAGAGTTTAAACGGCAGAATATGACGATTGGTTGTCGGACGTATTGTGGATAGACAGTCTGTCAACTCCCACAACAGTAGAATTTTGGTTACCAAAAGTCCTAGAACTCTCGTGTAAACTTCATTGCATGACGAGAAAGTTCCGTGTAGTGTTTATCAACTATGATCGGACCCTTTTTCTTCGAGGAAAGGTGTGATTCTGATTTTATGACTGTCAGCGTGACTTTTGCGAGGTAGGCCAATATGTTACAGAATCGCATCATCCATAGCCTGGCTGATAAACACCTTCCGGAAACGTGCGACTTTTATGCAGGATAGTGCCCTGGCCCATATTTCTAAACGTGTGAAAGAGTTCTTGCGCACATCGCTCGGTGAAGATCTCGTTTTGAGCTGCCAAACCTGCCATTGATAGACTACCAGGTCCCCAGATCTTACTCTATCTGGTTATCGGTTGTGGGGTTACGTGTAGTCGCTGATCTACGGCGATCGTCCAACCTCATTATGGATGCTAAAAGACAACATCCGCTGCCAATGTCTCACTATACCTACAGATATTTTGTACAGTACTATTCACAACATTGTCCCTCGACTATAAGTATTGTTGAAGAATGACTGTCAGCATGGTGACCATTTTTTTTATAAAGTACATGCTGAAAATCATTTGGTATGCTAATTATTGCTTCTGCTATCATATGAAGCGCTATCTGTTGATATGTATGTATGTATGTATTACTAATACTATTTTTCTAAATGAAATACTTTTGCTGAAATAACTTTTACGATCATTTATATTTTAATTGATTGTATTTTCCCTGAAATAGTATAACTTTTGTACTGGGAATTTTAATGATCTTCAGAAATCTGTTATAATTATGTTTTTCTACAGTTTGTCTTCAGGGAAAGTCGAATCAATGAAAATAACTTTAATGTGACTCAAAGAACCGAGGTTTCTAAATCTATACTTGTGAACCACTGTAATTCTAAAACCATTAGATCGATTAACTTCCGTACTTTAAGCGAACCATTCAACGAGTGATCGCCTATAGAACACAAAGTTTAGACTTCTTAATGATTCTACATTTTTTTTACGTTTCATTTAAGAAAATGCATTAAAAGATTCATATGTTTTAGTCGTCTTTTGGGTAGGATTAAGATACATCTAATAAATTCTATACGATAGTTATATTAATGATTGCATCTGTTTTAATCTCCAGTTTACATGTATATTCATAAGCTGCATTTTACTGCTATTTTTTAAATTTAACTCAATGATTTTTAGATTATACGCTAACAAACTAAAAGAAAATTGATCATTTGTGATTGCATTTAAATATCAAGACATTTTATAGTAAAGTTGAACTTAAAATTAAAAATATGGGAAATAATTTATTATTGTACACGTTTAACAGAAACATTTCAACATTTCATCATTAAATAGTGTTAAATTAACTGTAACCTTTGCATGGATAAATGATTTGGTTCAATTGATCCATTTAAGCAGAAAATTATGATACGACATTTCTTGTTAGAAAGGTTGCAGTTACAGTTCCGTGCGTATTAATTGAATGAAACACATATTTTGGGAGAAAAACAATTTATTACTAACATTAATACATTTCAATCGTAATCAGTACTGAATATGTCCAACCTTTGTTTTCATAATTAGTTTGTAGCATATACGGGTGGGCGAAAAGTCTTTGACACATTAGTAGTATGGCCACCACATCCACTAGTCTGGCCACCTAGGTGTCCAGATTTAACTCCGCTTGATTTTTTCTTGTGGGAATATGACAAGGACAAAGTCTTCGCTCCGAAAATGACCGACATTACACAGCTCAAGACACGGATCGTCGAAGTCATTGAGAATATTCCACAGTCCATGTTGACAAGCACGTGGAATGAGATCGAGTATCGCCTAGATGTGACACGAGCTACGAAAGGTGCCCCTATCGAAATTTAGTAAGAAGAAGCGCGTTCTGTAAGAGTAACTGTGAAAATACATATTTTTCATATAAAATGCCATTGTATGGATTTTTGGTACTGTGGCGCCCTCTTTCGGCAGAAGTTCGAAATTTTCTGTTGATAAAAAACTTAGCATTCTATTAAAGAAGTTACTGCAAACTGAACTCTTTTATAGCAATTTCTATTTTATATATTATTTTCTGAAATGTGTCAAGGATTTTTCGCACACCCTCATTCCACCAGGATTTTACAATTTTCAAAAATTTGTTCTGTTCCATGAGTAACTTGAATCAGTGCACAAATAAAGCTGTTTCACGTGCTGCAATCGTTGTTGAGTATCTTTACTCCGGGTAGCATTTACATTCTCTATGGGATTAAGATCCTCGGAGTTTCCTGGCGAATCTAAAACAGTCACTTTATGCTTTTGTCAAAGCATTTCTGTATTTTTTTTAACTATGGCAAGGAGCCTAGGATTGCCGAAATATCTCTGTTTTGATGAGAACACTCTTGCTTAACTGGGACTTTCTTTATGTCATTATTTTTCTTTCTAGTTGAATTTCATCAGGCTTCCAACAGAGATGAGTCAATCCCCCCACCCTTCAAATGAAAAAAATAGGCCAATAATATTCTATGTTTTGGGTGTTTACCTAAAGTTGAGAAATCCAAAAAGTTACCCTTGATTTAATTAATATTAAATTAATATTAAATCAAAACGGTACTAGATCTTAGCCCCATTTATGATGGTATGCTGAACCACTTGTATTAGCTGTTGTACTACTGTGTGAAACAATAAACTCATAAAACAGTCTGGCAGAAATACTTCTTATCAATATCTTCAAGTACATCGGAATATACTGAAATGTATCGGAAAACGCATGAAACCCATTAAGCCAAATTAACAAAATACCAAATTTAGCACAAAATATTGGAAGCCAACACTTTTGAGAAACATACTGATGCCATAATCAGTTAGGTGCATGACCAATAGAATAAGTATTAAAAGTCAGATTGTGGGGTAAAGAAATAAATGAGACCAAATGTAATTCTAAGAGAGTAACTTTGAGATACGTACTTCAAATCTGGCGATGTCTTTTGTGCATAGGCAGCCCAGAAATTTAAGAAGAGTTATTAATAGATAACGGAAGAAGCTCACAGGAAACTAATTAAACATTATTACTTGTGCAGGAAATAAAAGGCACTTATAAAATGGAAACTAAGAGCTATAACAGGAAAAATATTTATTTTAAACTGGTTGTTAAAAAAAATTCAAAATAGAATAGTGCCCTAAAAACTAATGAAAATGAACTCCCTCACAGTTCTAGTATCATATTGGTCTAAAACATCTGTACTGTAGAACTCTATGAGGGAAAACATATTTTGCATTTAATTGTATACAAAATGGTATTATAATTTTTCTTTAAATGAACATTTCGTTCGGAAATACAGGAATTAAAAAACTAGAGGGAGGTAGTAACTAGTAAAAAACTACCGTTGAATAGATACATGAATTGCTTAAGGAAAAAAGATCATGAAACTAATGTTTGCATTGAATTAGTTGGTCTAAGCTGAAGAGGACAAGATATATTTCTTCTCTAATAGTAGGATGTATAAATCTATTTGAATATCTAAATATATTGTTTTAAATTTGGAAATAGTGAATTCAGTCAGCATTATTCATATTTTAATGCTGACTATAAATATAATTTTAATAAATTAATTTTAGCATGAGATATTTCGATTACAATGTCAGGGATGAAAATCTTTGGAAAGACCCCACAGTGTGTCAATAAAATCTTCCTTATGGTTTACCCGAGATTGAAAGAACCAATTAAAGATATATAATAATATTTACATTTCAACATTTTTTATATTCGGAACAAAATACACGACGTACTTTCGTATACTGAACGGAAATGAGCAAAATTTTTTACAAAAACAATTAGTAATGAAACCCCATATTACGCGATAGGCAATCTCTTTTTGTTTGACAGGAGACCTTTTGACCTCTAGTAATATACAGGTGGATTAATCATGTTTTGTTCACATTCAGAATAATGTGAGTTGGCTCTTTAAATAAAGAAAACCCATTTTTTTATAAATTTGGGGTTTACCTTGCTTATTCTCAACTCTTGTAATACTGGTTCATGCAATAAGGATTCTTGCAATGTAGGTTGATTGTAAGGAAAATAAAAATATTTAAGGTCAACTTAGAGTTTTAAGTAAAAATCATACATTCTTCCATGTAGTAACTGAAACTCTTAAGAAAAACCAAACAATTTCTGGAATTTTTTAAAGTAGACTTTAGAACTTTTCGTGGAATATTAAGTTATATTTTACACTATTATTAATACATATAAATGCATGTAACACAAGCACATTGAAAGAGAATAGTTCTGCCATGTTTTTAAAAATATTTTATATTTTTCTGACAGAAAATCAAAATTTGAATCTTAGTTCTCCGTTCAACTTAAACAAGGTAATATTTCATATCTTGTCAAGGTAGACGAATATAACGTGTGCTGAAAGAAAAATTATACGATCCGATAGCGATCATAAATCTTTATATTTAAGCACTTTTCTCTGTCTTGTTATCTTTTTTTATAAAGTGGGATAGGTCTTGCTCTACTGAAAACTATTACCGCTGCTTTCAACGCTTTACTCACTCGAGGAAAGAAATTCCGAAAGTGAATTTGGTTATGATATCTTTCTACGCAAACCTACTCGCCAGATGAACATTAATGATTCAAACTGTCCACTGGAAACGAATTTAATTCAAACAAATTTTCCCACTAATGCTTCAGACTCGAACACTCGAAAACATGGCGCCTCTCTGATTAAATAAGTGGAATGCACGGGAGAGACCGTTTAGTTAATTACTTTTCTAAACTGACAAATCCCAAAGGCATATTTTGCAGCTTCCATACCGAGTACGTCTCATTCCGCAATATTGTGGAGGCGATGGTATTTCGCACGCAAAGCTGCCGAGGAGCAGTTAAAAAGAGAGGCGCTCGTTATACCATATCCCGCGGCCGCTTTTGTTAATGGAGTTTTTTAATATTGCCTCAATTACTAAATTCACAACACTAAAGTGTTTAAAATTTTCGAGTCATTACACTAATGCAGTTCGTTTCCGGAGAAATAGAAAAAAAAGGAAAACCGACGTTGTTATATCTATCCATGTGGGGGCAATATCGATAGTGACGAGGAAATAACTCTGAAAATTTTAAGGTTGTAATTAAGTGGTGTGCTTTAAAGGCATGACTTTTATGGTGTATCTTGTTGATAAAAAGTTAAATTTACAATCAGAATTATTTTTCCTTCTTGTCATCGTAAAATTTAACAATATTGAAATGATGAAGAAAAATAATATTTAACACTGACGTTCATGATAAAACTGTACATGTGACTTTCATATAAGTTTATGATACAATATTTTCTTGAGATTCATAAAGCTTGTAAAGTCTTAATCATATAATTAATACACGTACTTATATTTCTGAGAGGAGTTTCAAACTTTGGCTTTCATGCTCACAAAATAATATTAGTCTCCTGTGTGATGTAGTTCACCACATATTTTAGTTATTTTTGTGATTGTCTTTTCTATTCTAAATTTAATATATTTCAGCATTTTTAAATATCAAAACTATTCCCTTATTGCTTCCGTTTTAAAAGAGTTTTTCTGTACCTGTTGGTACAATATTCTTGTTCTAAAAATAACTTCTCTGCCCAAAGTTTATATGTGCCTCTTTTAAATTACTTAGCGTTTGCTTCTGATTAAGGATACTTTATTTTCAGACGTTTGCTAAGTCAGTCGTTTAAGGTAAAAGGTCTAATAAAAGATATTGTCTTCCATTTTGGGTTACAATAGTTGTTACATTATGTGCTTCATTCTTTAAGCTCGCCTGCCTTTTAAAATTCTTTCTATTTGATATCGCTACCAGACTAGGCGTCAGTCATAAACGGATGTGCTGTTGGCGTTTTATTTGGCGTACTTTTAATGCTCCTACCTTGGTTCTCGCCAATTTGGCTTCCTGGGCAACTCGAATTTCTTCTTCGGGACTTCAATTTTGAATACTAATCCAGTACGCTCAAAGGGTTAAGCCGCTAATTGCTGCCTCTTATCAGACCGCTATCCACCGCCACCATTACGAATCAATAGTTAATTAACGAATCGTTTACATTAACAAAAGCCTTTAAAGTTGTTATTTTGTCTCATAATTGCTCCGTGGCTGTTTATTGTGACACTTTGTACTTCAACTACTAATTATCGATCACACCGAAGTAATATAATATATAAACATTACTGAAACCTGCACATAGCATGACCAACTGTAGTTGTATTCGAAGGGTAGCTGGTTGAACACGAGTTTAATTTTCGGATATTAATTATTTTATTCTGATTTTAAAACCAGAAGCATAGAAGGATGTTTTCTTTCATTCATTATTCTTATATTAGATGAGAAAGTTCTGTTCTAAATGTTAGACTCTTTCTAAAATATCTTCAGCCTTTTAAAATTATTAATAGGGACTGTTATTTACTTTTGAAAAAAAAATCCTAATTAGCAAAATTCTAGGCTTTCAAATCCTGAGCATTCAATGTGTTTGTAATGTAAAGCACAGCGACGTACGACTCAAAGTTTATTTACGGGTGATTACAGATTACAATACAGTTCAAAATTCAAAACCTTTATATTAAAACTTCTGGTCTAAATAAAATTAAGTATGATTTGAATATACAAAAAACTAAATAGTATATGACTACAAACTACAGAGGGTGTTTAAACATTTTTAGAACGATTTGGGGGCCGTTTAATTATTGTTTAACGTGTAAAGACTATTTTTTTTTAATGTTCGATCTGATAGTCTTTTTTCTGAACTATAAGTCTGCATCGGGATTTCCATGATACAAGAGCTTTTCGTAAAATTTCCAGGGGTCTTGCGTTCCATTCCTCTTCCACTACTTTCCCGAGTTCATCTATCGTGGTGGGTTTGCGTTTAGAAAGAGCTCTTTTTAACAGACCAGAGGCACAATAGTCCATAGGTGAAACGTCAGGGGACTTCGTAGGAATATGTTGAAAAGGTATATATGCAATACCTGTA
The DNA here is from genome assembly GCA_038373885.1 of Cheiracanthium punctorium. Lineage (NCBI taxonomy): Eukaryota > Metazoa > Arthropoda > Arachnida > Araneae > Cheiracanthiidae > Cheiracanthium > Cheiracanthium punctorium. The sequence goes on from JAWZYV010002153.1 coordinate 187,311, forward strand.
TTAGTCTTCATTTTTTCAAGGAATGCAGTGGTAGTTTTCGAAGTATGACTTGATTGAGCCACATGTCTCGGCAAAAGCTGGTGAACATTATGTTTTTTAGCTTTTTTAAGTTATAAATCTTGGTTTATTATTTTATTTATTGTTGCTACAGATGTATCTAAAGACTTTGCAATTGATCTCTATGTTGGAGAATTTTCTCTTGTTATCAGCGAATTCACTTTAGAAACATTTGAAACAGTACATACCTTTTTCGGATATTCGTTTGGCGGAGTCTTCTTCCATGGAGTCTTCTTTTCGGAGTCTTATTTCCATGTAGAAATAACGATTGACGGTTTTTACCTTGTCGATTAATAATGTTTCTTATTTTGCACTTAAAAATTTTAATACTATGCATTTCACAACATTTTTGAATTATGGAATAAGAATATTTCTCTTCGGAAAGCGCAAATCATATCCTTCAATCCACAGCTTGTTTACACATGACATTTTGAAAGAAGAATAAATTTAAAAGTAGCAGACGATATTTCTAATTTCAAATAATAAGCTGTTACCAAATATGTTTATTCTGAAACATTTACTTTTTTAAAATTCTTTATCGAAATCGTTCTAAAAATGTGTAAACACCCTCTGTAGTTTCTTTTGAAAGCTCTTTTGTGTGCATGAAAGTATTACCACCTGATCATCCAAAAAGTCCAAATAAATCTCCATCAAATTCTTTCAAATTGTGTACTTTTTTATGTCCATATACCTTACCTTTCTTAAAGGAAGTCTGTACGAAACTGCTACTAAAAGATAAGGTGTTATACTATATAGGGAAAAAAGGAGCATAACTAAACCGGCGGTACCTTTTGAACACTACAAATATTTCTTTTTTAAAGAACGTTATACTTTTATAGATGACAGCGCATCACTATAGCTTCAATTCAAAAACAAAGAACTTTTAATTTTATGTGCAAATTACTGTCAAAACGAAGAAAGTATTTCTCGCAGTCTTTAATCTAAATTTAACAAAGTAAAGTTCTAAGCTTTCTCTTCAAAATCTTTTACTCTCATGTTTTTAGTTGTCTGGGATTGGCCCAGTCGGTTAAATTCAGTTCCCATTAGAACACCAAAATTGGATCAGCTCTCACATTAGTCATCGTGAAGGTGTCAACCTCTCTCGACTGGACTGATGGCTCCATAGTCCTTCATCGTCAAACGATATAGGTACTAATCTAGGTGCTAGGCCCAATTTCATATTTTTTTGTTTTTTTCTAAGATGTACACGAGAAACAGGTTTGAACAGAAATATAAATGTTTAAATCATTACAACATATTTCATTTCGTTAAATTTTTACCTTACGTGATGAGAAAACTATGCTACTTTTATACTGCATATCTTTGAGCTCACGGACTTTTTGTACTGTAATGTGGGGTCACAAATGAAACCGACTGTTAGTATTAGTCCATAGTTCATTAAGTGAGGAAGTATTATTAATTTTTTCGAGTGTATAACATCATTGTTTCATAAAATCTTGATGCATTGTTGACTCATGTGAGTGCCGTATAGTGGTTTTTCCTTTGACCAAGGTCTCATCCGTTTTGATCGGCTCCTTTATCGGACAGAGAAGATGCGAGAAGAATATCCCTCATTGGGGATCACTGTGGCCGACTTTCCACAGGTGTCATTGTGGAAAATTACGCACATTATTGCGGAAACGGGTTGGAGCACCATCGTGCTGATTTCATGTTTTTCCACCAACATTTTTTATTTCCAATCCCTTATCGATATGCAAAAAAAGGCTTCTTCATATGAAGTTTACATAGCCTTAAACTTAGGTCCATCAATTCAGGGACATCTTGTACATGTTTTTTTAACACATAATAAAAAAATATTTTCTCCATTTGAAATTCCGAACTTTATTCGAACCTTAAGGTGAAATACTTCTCAGTAGAAACATTATAACTAAATAAAACTATTTCGCTTGATACTGCATCACAGGTTTATGAACATATTTTATAGGAAAATATCTGTCGCATTTATTTCCTTTTTAAAGATTTAAATATTAAACATAAAAGAAAAAGTTTTGAAAAGACTCTTTCTACACTTTGAAAGCTATATTTCTTCTAGGTTCAAGAGATTAGTGCAGCAATACTTTACGAATATTTCAAAGAACTCAAGTTCAAAAAGACTTTTCGGACACTGATTTCAAAAATACTCTTGTTCACAAAAACATTTTATTCTAAAGAAAATTCTTTGATATTTATTTCTAAACTGATTTTCGCAAAATTTTGTTTGATTATTTTATATTCCTGCAAATATGTGTATTAAATTATTTTTATAAGTAGATGTTTGACGATGAATTTAAAAAAAAAGTGAAATAGATTTTGTAATGTATTTTGCAATAGGTGTGAATTCCTCATTATTCACATCAGGAACGCATGCATTAATGGAATGCATGCGTTCCTGAATATTTACACCTAATTCCTTTAAACTACATTTTGTTTAAAAATATAACAGTAAAAGAAACTTCGAATAATTAGTTACAATGCACAGCATGATGCATGTATTCTTCGAGACAAAAATAATATTTTGCAGCATTTTTCATCATCTTGGAACAAATATTTATCCTATTTCTAGACACGTTCATTAATAAGTTCAGAAAATACCTTAAGCTGAAAATGACAGATCGGAACTTACAAATTCTATGAACTAGCCTAACTTATTTGTACTAAAAAGGAATTTTCGTGGAAAGTATAATGTGTGTATGTATGTACGTATTATATAGTTATCACATTATTCAACTGCATTTTTATCGACTGAAATAAAATTACTTAAAATATGAAGAAAAAAATTTCTTAAAACAGTTATATTCTTTTGCGGATGAAAATTCTCCAAATTGAAGGTTATAGAAATGCTTACAAATTCATGTGGCATACGAGGAATTTTTAACAGAATTTCTTATAACACAGTAGAATAAATTCTGAAAGGATTATTTTTGGATGAATGCTCTGTTTTCTTTTAGAAAAATTATTTAATATAATACTCGCGTTCTTATTATGCTTTATAACATAACTGATTTAAATGAAGTTGGAAAATTATGTTGGATTATTAATGAAATGTTTTACTTTCAGCATTATTATGCAGATACTTCTTTTTTATACATATGGTGAAACATTTTTTTACTGATTTAAGAGTAGTTCTAACTTACATTGTACATATATAGAAACATTTAAACACCTAATTCTGTGATACTAAGATATTAAAAGTGAAGCCGAAATTCATTTAAATGTTGAAATTTTAACATTTGATATGCAAAGCTAAAATGCAATAGTCTTATCTCAAATTTATCACCATTAGTTTCTCAGTTGGAGAAGATAGAGTAAGCTGTCTCATGAGTAGGCTGTTATGCGTACTTTTTAGGAATATACATTGATAAAAGTATTGTCTTTACTAGATGGTATTGATTTAACACAATAGAAATCTTTATCTTTTAGTGTCGAAACAGCGAAGCTGAGATTGCAAACGTAGCTATATGTTAAACGGGCATTTATTTATATAAAAAGTTCATTTTCAGTATTTTTGGGTTGTAGAGATAAATACAAGTTCATTTGTCAAGAACTTTCTGATTATACTGTGCAGTAGGTTCCTGAGACAACCAACCCCAACAACTATGACAGCCCACCTCAGTATGAAGTAGATTGTCATATCCCGAGTTTAAATAAAAAACTATGATTTTCAATACGAAAAAATGATCCCTGGTTCTTCATGTTAACGTGAATATAAGACGAAATATGACTACTTTATAGGCTACAAATTTTATTTAAACAGCATTGTTATGAGTAGTGTTATTTATAAGCATATAAAAAGTGAAAGAACCTTCCCTACCAAAGATCATTGTGTGGTTACAGATATATTACATAAGACTGAATGACGTTATGCTTCTCGGATTATCTTTAGCAATACATTTTGTAAGTTTCAAATAAGATCTACTGGAGGTGACTCAACGGCTACCCAAAATCAAGATTTGCTGAGCTTAGATACATTGCTTGCCAGTAGCGGATCCAGGGGAGGGGCTAGGGGGCTTCAGCCCCCCCCCCAAAAGAGATTGCTAAAGGGTAACATTCTGCTTTATTATACACTTTAAAGAGCTAATGATCCTATTTTATTACTTAGCCCCTCCCAAAAGCATGCATATTGGTTTAGACTAAAATCTTGATTTATAATAAATTTTAATTGGATGAAATAAGCTTTTTTAAAAATTTAGCCCCTCCCAAAAAAAATTTCTGGATCCGCCACTGTTGCTTGCCTATTTTTTTTCTTTGATCAATTAAGTATTATTTTTGCAGAATGACAAAAATGTGACACGTGAGTCCTCAACAATACAAACTCAACAACAGGATAGCGCAAAGCTTATGGGGGAAAAACGTGTTTTCAGTGATATTCCACAACGACGTTACCAATTCACTAGCATCTTGTCTTAGTAATGTTAACGCCATGGCCACTATACTGTGCCAAATTTGGTAGAGATCGCATGAGCTGTCTTGGAAGAGTTAGCAAAGAAAGCTCGTTCAATTATCAATCTTCGCTTCGCCTTCGGATACACTCAGCAAAAATATACGGGAAAATGTTGGCGTTAATAAAAAATAAATAAAAATTTTACGTACGTTTTAAGAGATACTCCCTCTTTATAACTAGCTAAATCTTATCCAGACTTTACGAAAGTAAAAACAAATTATATAATAAAAATGTGAGAAAGAAACAGAATGTCTCCAGACATAAAATGCAAGAAATGTTGCGTATAAAATTGGCACAAAATCAGTGAAAGATGGAGAGTTATTGACCGTGATGTGTGCGTGTGTCATTGGATTGTGTGTGAGTATGGCAACGCTACGCTAGGAGGATCTACCAAGGATGGAGTGGTGCTTTGGTAGAAGGACTTTCTCAGGGGTTCTAACGCATATTCACGTTGCATCTGGAGAAAACCTACCAAACCTACAGACTGTTAGACCGACAACCGCGCGATGGGACCCGAACCAATGCCTCCTGCATGTAGAAAGCCTTACAACTCCTACGTCATCATTCGGCCTACCTTTAAAAGTTTTATTTTCACAAAAGAAACTATTAAAAATTTTTGTGGAATTTACCCATAAGTAGCAATATTTTAATAATTGGCGATAAAAACATAATTTTACGACAAATGGCAGATTTTAAGGATGACTAATTAGATAGTATGATAAGGAAATAGATCATAATAAATAATTATAAGAAAGGTATTTTAATTTTCATGTTTAATTTAAGATATTTTCTAATATTTGTAACATTCACCAGAAATTTTAAATAGTTTTACTTTTGGAAATTAAAACTGTGATGACGTCACTTTCGTAGGCCTAGTAATGACGTCAAAGCTTGGTGACGTAGGAATTGTAAGGCTTTATATATCTCGGAGGCGTTGCCTGAACCCGGGACCTTCACACTTCGGCCGTCAACCATTTTCAGTGACATAACCACTGTGCCATGGTGAGGCTTGACCGTGGTGTGAACTGTAAAATGATGACACAAAATATTGTTAATCAAAATAAAGCTTATTAATCAAAATAAAGCTTATTTCAGCCATTTTCATACTCACCCAAAAGAGAGTCCTAGCTGCACCAGTGGCACATCACGGCGACTGAGTTTTTATAGTTCGAAACGAAAAGTGCTGCCACAGCCGAATTATTTAGTTAGAAAATTAAAAACACATTACACTGAAATAATTGTGTTGCTTTTACCAGCATATTTTGCTATCGTTATTAGTACTTACTGCACAATGTGGTGGTAAAAGAACACAAGATTTTTGAGTCTTTTTTTTTTTTTTCAAGTGCGCACAGTAATAATCTGTGAACATTCATGATCGTCAAAATGACAGGCGACTCGAAACAGCAATGGGACGAATTTGATTGGCACGTTTAAACACAACGGTTTTTATATAAATTGTAACGCTAATTAATGATGCCAAAGAAACAGATTCCTAAAGTAATGTGTGTTCGTCAATTACATCCGTATATTATTTATTGTACGAGTAATTACAATCATTAAAATCGTATTGTCTACCCGTGACGTTTTTGTGACGTCATGTCTATCAATTAAATTGGAATCTTTGTTCAGTTGCTGTTTCTAGACGCTTGAGTCAAAATAGGGTGTAATGAATTGAGGTAACAAGAAACAGTATTAATTTTAAAAAAGAAAAACAGAGATAGCAGATAAAAAAACTTCCCTCTGACTATTATTGTCCTTTTTCCAATTAAATCATGGATTCTTTGCCTGTGTTCGTTATAACATTTTTTTTAATTTTCCCAGTTTTCATTTATTTGCGATTTATGTAGAGTTTTCACTCTTTATACTTACATATATTAGGTTGTAACGAAAGTTTCCCGCCACCGCAAAAATCTTCAGCACATATTTCGTTTTGGCGTATTTGCTCATATTTTGTCAAACGAAAGAAAGGTACTTACTTGAAATCTTGTGTTGTGAAATCTGTAAAAAAAATATAGTTATCATTAAGTAGTACGTGCCTCAAACGAAACAATCACTCTAGCGGATAAGAACCATCATTTACTTCCAGTTTTGTTGCAAAAAGTCAGATACAGAATATCAACGAATTATATGTACAGCTATAAGTACTATTGCTGTATCATGTGACACTGTGCAGGTTTGCTACCGAAAGTTCAGAAACAAGGACTGTGACATTCAAGAAACAGAGAGCTCTGGCTGGTCTATTGATGTGGATGAGACCAGCCTGCGAGAACTTGTGGAAGATCAGTAATTAACCACTGATCAGCAATTAACCACTGATAACCAGTTCTAACTCCTTAGATAACTCGTCAGTTATCTAAGGAGTTAAAACTTATTTTTTCAAGCAGATTTGGCGGAAAACTTTCGTTACTACCTGATAGTTTTTATTTTGTATTTATGTGTTTTATTAAATGTACTATTTATAAATTTTCTTATTTTTCCCAAAAAACTAAGTTGGTCCCTTGAAAAGTCTCTAGTATGCATTCAAATAAAGCTTATAACAAATCTGTGATAGTTAAAAAAGAAATTTCAAAACAAAATGAATCAATACAAGTTGACAGTGGGGTAAAAAATATCTATATATCTTGCAATGTAGGATTTTACCAAAATATATTGCATATTTGTTTGTGAATAACCAGGGGGCAAATCTTTTATTTTATTCTATTTATAAAGCAGGATCTAATTCTATGTTGTAAAACATAAAACCTTTTTTTCCATATGAAAATTTGATCATTTGGCTGGTTATTTTTTACATAGTTTACTATTTTCTGAAAATTGAAATGGAAATCTTTCTATATTTTATTATTAAAATAAGGTAAATGCACTAAAAATAAAGTTTTCATAAATGAACAGATTATCTCTAGGTACATATAGCAACTTTTTCTAACGATTATTATATTTTAGACATAAACGTGTGAAGAAATAATACCTGCGAGAAAAATCAATAGCAGTAAACACCTCTTACGCCTTTCTTCTTACTTCTTACATTTTTCATAGAACAAAATATATAGAATTTGAATAATTCTGCTTTCTTTTCAGTCACATGATAGCGCTCATAAATGTTATTTTATTCTAAGGATTTATTATATTTTTTGCTGTGAGGATGCAGAAAACATGAATCAATATTTTCAAACTAATGATTACTTATTAAACAGGGATAAATCTTTTAAAAGCAATAGAATTTAGAAATCAATTTTTTAAATAGATTATAACCCTACTTCAAGAAATCCGCATCGTACTTAATTTAAAATGCAAATTTAAAGAATTCAAAAAATATGCAGAATTTCACGCATTAAAATGTTTTTGCGAAATCAAAATAAAAATACTTTTAGCTCACTATTTTTTCCTTTAGTGAATTTGTATTGAGGCTGTTTGTTGAAATATAGTTATTTCAAATCAGTTAAAGAGGTGATACAGTTTAACTGATAAAAACACTTAAAGACTGTTAATATTTGTTCATTTAAAAAAATGCATTTGTTTAATGTTTTGTTAGTTTAAAAAAATGTTTACATTTGTTTAAATGTAAAAATTAAAAGTTCAAGAAACAAGCAACGTTGTTATTTATTTAATAGTTTGAATAGTTTAAATAACTATTCATGTGATAATTTTGCTACAGATAATAGAGTCAGGTGGGTAAAAGTCGATATAAGTTTCGCAAAAAGACTAGCCATAAAGCTTATAACGTATTTTTCATGATAGGTATCTTATTCAGCGTTAAGTATATTTAAGGTGGTGACAATTGAAAAAGAAATATTAAATAAAAATTTTCAATAAACGAATTTGATGTTTGAAACGATGTTTAAAGTTATTTGGCGCAAAAAGAAAACTCCGTAGGCAAGATAATTTATATTAAAAAGTATACTTGTAGTGTGCTTAAAGCGTCTGAGATGATTTTTCTTTTCTAACATAATATAACATTTTTACATTCATGATTATAATTACCCCACACTTTATTTTTAAAAAGTGGGTTAGTTATGACCTTGTAGAAATCTAGATAAAGTCATCATGAGCTGAAAAAGAACATCCTTGGCTTGAGTCGAATATTACTTTAAAAAAAACATTAAGACATTTTTTAAATATTTTATTTATTAGTTATATTTAACTTAAAACTAAGCTATAAAATAGAAATTTTGGAGTATGTCTTCACCAAGTTTTTTTTTTATTTTAACAAAACAAATTTAAAATGTAATGTAAGTTTTATTTTAACATTTCAAAATTTTTACTCTAATTATTTAATAAACGTAAAACGCACTATCTTACACTATCACTAGCTGTCGCTTTTTTATTCATTAAAGCCTAGTTAAAAGAGATAGTTGACGACTAGAAGATAATTTAATCAACCTTAATTACCCCTCATTAGACATATCTTATCTGTATTTTTTCGAGTTATTTAGCGCATCAAATAGTTGGGATTCGTTTTCCCTGTCTCTCACTATTTTTGTTTCATATTACTGAGTTTTTATTAAGCTTTTGAAACAATAAATAGTATTTTCGAATGAATTTTGATGAGAAATTACATTTCCTTTTTTTAAACATTCCATAATTATTTTTCTAAGCTTTATAGATTCAAGTAAAAAAAAGAAGAAGAAAAGAAGGATGAAAAAAAAATCCTACGAATTATGTAAGCAAGCTGTTTTTCAAAGTAAGCTTACAACAGTCTTTTTACTCATTTTTTTTTTAGTTATTAAATTGAATTTTTGGATTGGATTTGATCATTAACTTTATTTTAATTATTAACTTTTTTTAATAAAACATTATTCACCCTTTGAAATGTGATGTTAAAATTAGAGCACTCTTCCCAAAGCAAGACGTGAAACGTTGTTGGAATGAGAGTATCTAGAAACCAAGTAGACGATCCCCCTGGGGTCTGAAAAACTCATGATCCATATGTGGCTCTGTCTGTAGGTGTTTGAGGATCTTTTGAGAATTATAATAGATCTCTCGTATAGTTGCATAGAGAGCTGTGGGCATATTAGTAGCTCTGTCATACCTTCATTGTCTTGTTTTCTTTAAAATTTAGGTATTCTATCTTGAAAGTCTGGTGACCCAGTCTATACTGCATTTTCATTTATTTGTTTATTTATTTATTTATTGAAGTGGCAATATCAAAATACATTTTGAGATAAATAAAGAGAACATTTTAATGCAGACTTCATATGCCAACTTAAGATGCACTTTGTAAAACAGTGAGGCTGAAAGAGCATAGAGTGTTTCTATGCATAATTATAATCATTCCCTAAAATTATATAAATAAAACAAGAATTGAACTCGGGCAGGTTTTTTTCGAAATTCAAAAAAGGAAATTTGAATTTTGTGCTTCATGCCATTTGTGGTAAATTTTTGCGTTTATCTTCTATCAGTCTCGTAAACCAGACACCAATCCTAAACAGTTCAGCAAAAAATGACCGGGCAACCTAAAATGTGTTCCGTCGTCAGTTCTGTACCAGGGCAGTTATTGCAGTTTTTGTAGGTTTTTCTGCCCTCTTTGTCAATTTTCAATCCCTTGTTATGAGCAGTTCTAAGCCATACCATTAATAACACAGGCCTGCGAAATTGAAGTTTTTGAAAAATACAAAAGATGTGTTTGCTTATTTTTATATTATTTGGTGAGCTGATTTCAAAAATGACTTCATTGTTTTCCCATCACATCAGGTTTTTTTTTTGTTAAATCAGTATCGATATTTTTGGAAAATCCTATTTGAAAAAGAATTCTCACGAACAATTTTGCATGTACTATAAAGCAGCACTAGTTTTTATCCGTTTAAATCTATGTAAAATAATCTATTCTTGGTGAGGCAAAACGATTTTCCATCATTTCATGTTATTATTTGTTTTTTATTGGTTTAAATGGATGAAAACCACTGTTGCCAGATCGCACAGTGTCGACTCTGGTTGAGAGAACAGAAAGTTACCCCGATTTTAAACTTTTAAAATCAAATTATGGTACAGCTTCTAGAAAAAGAATCACCAGCATACTATTTTAATCTGTTTTTATTAAAGTATCTTACTCATATTAAAAGATATTGACCAAGAAGAGCAAATGTATGTATATAAATATTGCAATTTGAAGCAAATTTTAAACTAAACAAAGAAAAAAACAAATAAAAATATGTTTCTATTTAAGTACTTACTCTTTTTCCTCTTTTCGACGTTCTTCGTTATGTTTAATATCGGGCCTATCTCGTGTTAATATCCAACAATAGTCAGCAAGCATATTCTTGTACCATGTTCCCTGATATTTACACTCCATATCTTTGGTGTAAACTTTGGTGGAACCTCTACCCCGTTCTTCGCTGACTGATCCTAAATTTTCAGGAAAGAGGTCCACATGTGAGTGAAGGAAATGCATTTTGAGACTCATGGAGCATCCCAATGCTTGAAATTTGTCCAGCATATTCATTACAATTGTTTTGTAGTCAGATGCTTGTAATTACCCAGAAATTTACTTATGATATCTTTGAAAGCAACCCAAGCTTCTTTTTCTTTTGTTAACATGCTAGTCTCTAATTCTTTATGCTGCATAAGTTGGCAGATATCTGGACCAACAAAGATTCCCTCCTTCAACTGGGCTTCGGATAAATATGGAAACTTTTTGCACAGGTATTTGAAACATTCGCCATCTTTTTCAATTGCTTTAACAAACTGCTTCATTACACCTATTTTAATATGGAGAGGGGGTAACAATACTTTTTCTGGATCAACTAGGCTGTTTCTGATAACATTCTTCATGCCTGGTTCAAGTTTTTGACTTTTTGGCCATTCTTTCTTGACCCAATGTTGACTCTTATCACGGCTGTCCCACTCGCAAATAAAACATGGGTACTTTGTATAACCGCCTTGTTGACCAAGTGGCATGGAGATAACTTTCAAATCCCCGCAAATGGTCCAACCATGGTCGGCATATTTTATTTTGGTGAGAACGAGAGACAGGTTTTCGTAGCATTCTTTTAAATGCACCGAGTGTCCTACTGGTCCATACTGGTTTCCGCGATGAAGAAAGGCAGCTTTAAGGCTCCTTTTCGAGAAATCTATAAACAACCTCCATTCATCTTAATTGTAAGTGATATTAAATTTGGTCATCAATCCAGGAACATCAGAACAATACACCAGATTTTCTTCTTCCTCAAAGTACTTAACAAATTCCTTTTCTCTATTCCTGTACCAATAAAAAGACGTTCCCTTGGTCAATTAGTTTTTTTTTCTTTTAATCTGGAGCCCAACAATTCAGTGGCCTCTTTTGATAGGCCCAAATCTCGAGTGATGATTAAGTTCAACCTGAGAAAAAAGCTGAGGGGAATCACATCCAGAGGGCTTATATTTAGTATCAGAGCCAGTAACTTCTAGGTGTTCTGGGTCTGAAGACCCTGAAGAGATGACTGGCAATTCAGTCGGAGGCAAAGGAACTGGTACACCGGGTCCATGAGGAACAGATCGATTGGCCGATGGAATGTTATGAGGATAGGAAATTAGCTTGTAATTTTTCCGGTTAAACCCACGAACATGACAGGAAAAAAATCGCAATCATCATAGTGATATTTTGGTTCCCTCCATGTCATAGGAATTCCAAAGCGTAAAGTAGGCTTCTTCCCTTTCAACCAGTTTCGCAGATCATTGAGACACTTCACACAAACTTTATTGGAGCCCACGATTTGTCCTGGTCTCCGAGTTTCATGCCAAAATACGCAAGGTAAAGTTGTCGAACATAATGTGTAATGCTCCTCATACGGTTTTTGATAACACTATATTTATTCACCGCATATATGACAAAAGTCATCTGGCAAATTTTCACAACGAACGTCTCGCACTCGAAGGCATGCTTCACGAAAATCACAGAGAAAAGCAAATGTTAAAATTATTTCTGTGATGTCCACTTGTCACTATGTCAGAGAATGCGTGATACTATATAAGACAACACTCCTAAGAGGTCAGCGAACCAACAGGAAGATCTGAGATATGGATTTGCGCGACGCTATTGGTTATAGAGGTACCGCGATGTGAAGGATGGCGAAAGTAGGGGGGGGGATCACATAGAGTTATTCTGTAGGTTTCAGTTTCACCATGGTAGAATGATAGTCAATCACAAATAAATAAAATGGCCCAATACAAATGTATGGTCAGGCAGGGAGCGAAGAAATTCAACCCGAAACATTTTTATGGTGAATGTTGATAAAAATCGAAATAAAATCGAATTTTTCAAAAAATCGTGACCTTATAAAAAATTTTTATTACTATTTTTGAAATCCGCATTAAAAAATATAATAAGGTCAGCTTTCAGTTCCCTTGTAATTTTTTCATCGCAGGCCTGTGTAATACAGGAAACTGTGACATTCACAATTAAGAAAAACACTCAACGTCAAATGCAATCAGCATTCACAAGGTTTTTGAAGGTTATTAGTTTTCAATACCGATAGTTTATTTCGTGACATCGAGATATTTCAAACTATTCAAAATATATCAACTAGAATAGTTTAATATTATTGATGAATAGTTTGTGACAGGTAGGACTTAAATATTACGAAATTGCTTAAAATTGTATAAAATTTTCACATATAACTGGGAAAGTAAGCTAACAGAACACAAAGTAAAGATCCATCGCATCTTCTTTTTGACATAAAAATTCCTAAGTTCTAAAAAATATCAATAATTTGAATTTCCAAGTGCAAATATTTCTTGTTAAAAATAAAAAATTTATTAGGAAATTAAAAGTACCAGTGACAGAGCTTTAATAGCATTCATGGCAAATCTATCCAGATAAATATAGTACGTGTATTAAAATTTTGCAATATTTCCAAGAAAAAAAAGAATTGAGATTCTTTGTCTAAAAAGTCCAAAATGTGAAGTCAGCAAAATTTCTGCATGGAGCTAAATCGAAAATCTTTATTCCGATGTTTCACTGCATTTATTGACTTTTCTGGCTTAGTGCAATAGGATTATAGTTATAAGGGAACTTCGTAGACTTTTTTGGATAAAAATAATCGAACACTGTATATACTTTTAGAAAAAATGTAAGTGCCTTCCTTGAAACTTTGGAGCTTTAAAATATTTTTTTAATAAGGAATAGATTTTTACAAGACGAAAGCTTGAATGGATCTGAGAAGCAATGTTTGTACTTATTCTTTTATTAATTGATTTATTAATGAAAATTCCAGGATGTCCAAAAATAAACGAGTCGTATTTTAAATTTGTCTACAGACGAAACTATTATTGGGAAAGTTATGAAATTTTGAAGTTTTGGCATAATGAAGGTATAAGACTTTGAGCGAATTAAAAAAAAAGAAGTTCAAATGTTCCGCGTCAGGGGCGTTTTTATGAATTACATATTCAGCATGCATTTATGATAGTTTACAAATACTGTTACAACAAAACATGTTCAACATGACGCCCATCATTCTCAGCAACCATCTGGAATCGTAAGAGAGCATGTTTCACAGCTGACCGCAGTGTGTTCGGGGACAAATATATTGTGAAATACTGTCTTTACGATCAGGTAAAGTTCTTGGTTCGTCACGACTTACCAAATGGTTTAAACTTCCCTAAAGCCAAAAATCACATAGATTGAGGGTATGGAAACGCCGCCTGGTGGCGTATATTTGAACTAATTTTTTTTTATTCCCTCAATCAAATTCTCATACCTTTATTATGTCCTACACAAAATTTCATAACTTTCACAAATGTAGTATCGTCTATAGACAACTTTAAAATAGGTCGTTTAATTTCAGAGACCCAGTAAGTAAAAATACATTACGCTTTTTACGTATACATGAATGATTAGACCGCCGAGTGACAGAAACTTCCTCACGTTTAAACGGTGCAAGTAAGTGATTATGTTTAGTTAAATATCTTGAAAATCTGCATTTACATTTAGAATATCATATGTGTGTTAATAGATTGACAGCCAAATACATAATCTCTAGTGATAAATGTTTTATATGCTACAACTTTACGTTTCAAATCATTGAACCTAATGATATTCTGATAAATAATATGTTCGAGTTACCATAATATAATAATAATACAGCACTATTGAACAATGCAGATAATTTATGAAATTTTTCTGGGGAAAAACAATACTACAACAATACATTTGTCAATGTTAAGTATTTCGAGCGAAAGTAAAGATGCATATTGTGATTCCGTCCAAATTTATTTAAAATTGGTTGTATTTTTACAATTGAATAGTTTTCCTATCTTTCATTATTTATAAAAATTAATACGATCATATATTCTAGCTTCTTAATACCGAATTGCTGTTGTTGTTTCAAATGCCCTCTAGCGACCACGGAGAGGTGCCAGATCCACCATATAGGACGAAGAAGGGCGAAAGGGAGCGGCTTTCATTTGAATGATCCCCAGTGGGAGGAAGACCAACTTAGCTCGGGGTCTTCTAATTTTGAATCAATTCCAAATGTGAGACCTAGCACTTTATTATTTGCCTTTATTTGCCAGGAGAGGACAGCTCGCGTCACTGAATGTATCCCTTAGAGCTACATATATGTCCTTCCCGGAATTTCCCGCCATAATTTGGAACCTCATCAGAAAGTGGGGGACTTCTGAATATTGGCACCCCTCGGAAACTGCTAGAGACCGCCGAGAGGACTTTCGGAACCACGGATTTAACGTGCACGTACACCGCATGTACACGGTGGTCTTTAGTGGTACGCCGGTATCGAACCCACAACCTTCCGGTTACGAGTCCAACGCCTTAACCACTGGGCTACCACGGCCCGTGAGACCTAGCACTTGAAATTGGTATCCGCAGAGGTATCGTTTGAACATGGAAGACATTGGAGCAACGAACAGATTTTACCTGCACCAGTTCCCATTAGCGCACACGGTCCCACAGCAGTCTAGCCTAGAGAGGAGTTAGCCCTCTCAAGCACTGCCCGTGATGGTACTGCTTCACTTTCAGTGTTAGTATCGGATTAGAGATTCATACTAAGTAAAATGATTCTAATGGTAAGAACTTAGTTTCAAGCGTATAAAAATTTTAGAGTGGATGTTTAATATCTAGAAATTTCGATTTTCTACTTTTGAAAACGTATTAATATTTAATGTGATATTGCGAGGCACGTCTTACTCGCGGTAGACACTTTAAAAGTAGAGCTTCAGTTAAAACTTTACTTGCGTGATTTCAAGCATTTTATTTTTGAAACTATCGTACCAATGTCTATTATACATTTTTTAACTCAAAATGTGCTTGTAATTCAATTCATCACGCTCTTTAGCCATAAAAAGGAAGACGTAGGTTTTACAAAGAGCCAAGAAATATTTTATGTTTGAAATACAGACTTTCCTGTCTATTTGCACGTGGGAAAAGGAGCACCTGGGTTCTGAGCACAGAGCTTTAACTGAGTAAGTGATCCAATTTCTCTTTTGTACTAGTACAAATATACTTAACAAGATTGGATTTCTACAGATATGTTATCTAAACAAAGCATTGGGTACTTCATTTCACATGAAACATGATTGTTACAATGTTACATGATTGTTGATCTGTTTTAAGTTATTTTGTCCGAAAAAAAAAAATCACAAGTTGTGAACTTTAATAATTGTTAGTAATTAGCTCATTTGTTATAATTGCAATTAAAATACATGTAAGTTTTCCATACTTTATGAATCGAAATTAATCAATGGAAGTTTTCTGTCATCTAAAAAGTATGTCGTTTATGTATGATTCATGAACTAAGGATAAGTTAAAATCTTTACAGTAACAGATAATAACCAATAAATAATGTCAATTGCACACTCATATCTAAACAATAAATGAATGGTTAGATAAAATTTCTTATTTACTGTTTGAAATGTTGTTATTTACAATTATTAATACTTTAATTTTTTTCAGGTTTTAAATTTGCAATACCTTTAAAGTAATTATTTAAAAAATATATTTTACGGGTAGTAACCTTCTTTATTTTATTTTATTTTATTTTTATTTATTATTTATTTATTATTTTATTATATTTTTTGCATTTGTAAGTTTTAATTTGAATTTGTCAAAAAATTTAACCATTCTTTCCTGAAATTTTAGAGTTTCACAAAAAATTAATACTTCTGTTGAGTAAAGAAAGAATAATTCTTCAAAGTGTGATGATCTCTCTTATAAATTATAGAAACGTGTTAAAATCAAATTACACAGTGCTTTAAATCAGAGTGCAAAAATTGAAATGAACAAGAAAAGCTGATCTTCTTTAGGTATTTATTTAAGTCCCCCTCGTTTCCCGTTTCTGTGTTTCCTCATTTCATCGTTCAGAAGTAGGTCACCTCTAGCCTGTCTCTACCTATAAAGAACTCAGCATAAGATGAATTTAACTACTTTTGTGATGAAAGAAGGGAATCCCTGTACTGGTGTACTTTTAAATTGAAAAAAGTTCAATACTTCTATGCTAGTGGGTGTTTATTTAATCGGTTCTCAAGACTATCAGTATATCCAGTGTATTTAATTTCTCTCTCATTTTTCTACTTTCCACAAATCTAAGATATCTGAAGAGATTTCAGATAAAGGTACACAATTTTCTAAATATTCATTACTCTTTAGCTAGTAAACTAACAAAATTATGTAAGTAAATTAATGTTAATTATTAAGTAAAGCGGCATCCCTAAAGTATTTCTTTTTATCACTGTGCTTGGAGTGTATTCTATGAGAGATATTTTGTAAGCTCCTATAACACAACATTACAGATATCCCCCTCAGTAAATAGTAGTATTCTGGAAAAGCTATCATCATTACACATTTTAACTTTACTGAAAAGAATGTTTAAAAATCTGGCGCTATTACTAACTGGTATATAAATAGTAATTTCAGTTTAAAAACTGCATGTCCTTTGGAAATTAAATATTGTAAAATTACAAAAATGTATATTCATCTTCTCTTCTTATTTACCATTGCCAAATTATGTCGGCTTTCCTAATCTTGAAGCTCCAGTTTTTTTTTCCTATTCTTGGGATACTGTGTTTAATCAGTGATGAAATTTTATCTTTGTAGACATTTGTCTGCTAGTTCGTTAGACATCTACCTGTCTGCTTCTTCTTCTTAGCAACGGCAGAACACTTCTTCACGATGTGACCGTCTGGTTCTCGTAGTACACGCCCTCATTACCTTAACTTGGCCTCCCTGATCTCCTGAATTTTGAAGGTGTTTCATGTACATTCGTTTTTAATTTTATTTTTGAAATGGCTCCATCCACATGTCTCAGCTTGTGCATTTTCGTAGCATGGTAGTGTAACGCAGGTCTTACAATTGATCGTTTCATTTACTTTCCTTTTATCTCTTATCTGTGTTTTCAGGGTCGCATAGGACTATTGTTAGTGAACGCCATTTGTTCCATCCCTTTTCCATCCTCTGCAATAAAAGATCCTTGGTATTAAAATTTATTTACTCTAGATGGATTTCACCATCTAGCTTCAGTTCTGTTTAATTCCTTTTGGTCAAAATGTTCTGCTAATGGGTAGACCATTTCCCTTAATCCTCTTGTATATCGTTTTGTGCTAACTGCTATCAACACATCATCGGCATTCACAGTTTCTAGGGCATGTGTTTCTGAATTATCTCTGTTATGTATTTCATTGTGGTATTGCACATCAGGTGACTTACTGCACCCTTGATGAACCCGTATATTCAAGATAAACCTCACAGGCAGGCTGATTGTGCTTTTTTAAGACGGAGCCAGAACTTGATCGGCTGCGCAAAAATATAAAAGGTGCACAACTAAGTTCTCGCTGTTTTTTTTTGTATGAAAATGCAACTTTAATGTGCAGAAATGGTTACAAATGATTCATTCGAAATATTGCCCATCGCTAGACACAACCTTTTCCCATCGTTCTGGCAGAGCTCGAATACCCTGACGGTAGAAGTATTCGTCGTGGAAGCGTATCCACGAATCAAGCCATTTTTTATGCCTTCCTATGCGGGGAACTACTGATCAGCCAGACCATGTGCCATCGTACGAAACAAGTAATAATCGGACGGCGCATTGCCTGGGGAATATGGCGGGTGGGGTAGGACGTCTCATTTGAGAGTTTCCAAGTAGGTTTTCACAGGTTTGGCAACGTGCGGCCGCGCGTTGTCATGTTCGAGAATCGCTCCGTCGTGACTCTGCTCGTATTGTGGCCTTTTTTCGCGCAGTCCTCGGCTCAGTCGCATCAACTGAGTTCGATACCGTGCCCCAGTAATAGTTTCATTCGGTTGCAACAGCTCATAATAAATGACACCGACCTGGTCCCCCCCCCCAAATACACAGCATCACCTACGCAGCGTGAATATTCGGCCGAGGCGACGACGTAGACGCTTGACCGTCACAATGCGATGAAGAAACCCCTTCTGATTTTGTCGCCGGAACAGTCGTTCACAGGCGAACAAACGACGCTCAAAGTCTCGTGCCTTCAAATCATAAGGAATCCAATTTCCTTGCTTTTGAATCATTTCCAGCGCATACAATCGCTTAGCAATGGCTTGGCGGGTACTCCTAACACTGACGCAAGCTCTTGTTGCGTTTCGCCCGTGTCCTCATGGACCAATGTCGCCAATTCCGAGTCTGTGAAGGTTTTTAGCCGTTCCTCCCGGAGACGGTCGTCAACATCGAAATCACCGTCCTTAAAGCGACGAAACCAATCACGGGACGTTGTTTCACTTAGAGAAGTATCGCCGTAAACGTTTTGGTGCTCTCGATGCGCTGTAGCCGCCTTTTTCTTCGAATGAAACAGGAAAATCAACACTTCTCGCAAATGGCGATCATTTGGCACGAATTCAGACATTTTCACAGACCCAAAAGTTTTCGACGCAAACACACGATCACGACTGCAGCACAGCGTATTGTTTACTATTAAGTCTCAGCTTTGTTCCTACAGTTTTCGATCGGTCGCAATCGACCAGCGCTGACTGCTGGAGTCATCTATTGACAAACGGCGAGAACTTAGTTGCGTACCTTATAGAATTATCTATTTTTCAGTTAGATTTCCCGATTCTGTTTAGCATTACCGAAAATAATGCTCAAGTTTCTTTTTTTCCAAATATGTGACTTAAAAGTAAAAAGCTATTATGTTTCGGTGGTCATTCTGTACTAATGATCTGGATAAGAACATCCATGGTAAGTTTCTTAAAATGTGACTATCAAAATATCTTCGACAGCCTTCCGAGCTGTGTAGTGGCTAGAGAAACAATCCACCACACCAGGGGTATGGGCTTGATTCTCGGAATGCGGTTGGGTGTCATTTCATCCATACCTTCATAGGAGGCAACGCTGATCAGCCTATTAGGTGCCTTTATATTAAAGTGGGCAAAACTTCCGGCCTAGTTGTGTCAGTGCCAACGCCTCCTAGATATAGAAAACCTTACAACTCCTACGTCAATAAGATTTGACGTCATCATTTGGCCTGCATTTAAAAGTTTTAGATTCGCAAAATAAACCTATGAAAAAATTCTGGTGAATTTACCCATGAATAGCAGTATTTTAATAGAGATAAAAAAATATAATTTTATGACAAATGGCAGTTTTTTACCATGATTAATTTATTATCATAAGGAAATAGATCAGAATGAATAATTTTGTATGAGATAGATATTTTAATATTAATGTTTAATTTAAAATATTTTCTAATATTTGTAGCATCTACCAGAAATTTTTAATAGTTTTATTTTGTGAAAATAAAACTTTTAACTGTAGGCCTAATGATGACGTCAAATGTTGGTGACGTAGGAGTTGTAAGGCTTGCTATGTCTGGGAGGCGCTGTCAGTGCATATAAACGGCTAGTGCCAGCCCTTAAATAAAAGTATTTTTGAATTTTTAAACACTATTTTAGTATAAAACCCAAATGTTTATTTTAAGTACCCACCTGCGAAAAAATATTTTTTTTTGGCATTTTTATTAGCACATCATTATTTAAGCAAGCTGCCTCTTGAGTTAAAATATCAAAACATCATTATTTTGTTTCTTCTTTTTTTATTTTTTAAAACAGAAGCCATTTATACAAATTAAACTTGTTTATTTAAAACTGGCAGTTTCGTAATACCGTTTTAATTATACAAAGAACAAAAAACAGTGCCAAGTAATATGCTTTAACAAATTCGGAACTAATTACGATTTTTCATGTGCGCAAACTTGATCCGTCTCCAAAAGAAGATTTGAAAAGGATCAGTGAAGTAAGGAAAGGGCAAGGAAGTTATAATTAATTGAATTCCACATACAAATTAACTGTTTTTATAGCAAGCATGTTTGATGTGAATTATTTTTCTTTGAAAATTGTATATTAACTTTCCAATTGAATTGGTATTTTTTTAATTGGCTTTTAATACGAAAATAAGAAATGTTGTTTGAATAATAAATTCTATTGAATATCTTTAAAAGCATTACTCTCTTCATCATGTGCATATACGTATATATTACGAGGATATAAAGGCCGTTGTGGAGGCAATTGCAACGGGCGATACAAATATATATATACGGTGTGTCACAATTCCCTCCCGGGTTTCGAAAGCTTATAAAAAAATATGTTACCAATGCAGCAGCAAAGTTGACTTTATTGGATAGAGAACTGTTACAAGTTTTGTTTCATAAATGTTCAATATGTGAACCTTTCGCGCGATGCGGTAGATATCAAGTATAAAATCAAATTCTTCCCTCCTACACTCGCTTTAGCATGTCGCGGTAGCGAATGCGGTTGTGATCCTTCGGCGTAAATCTTTTAAATCATGAGGCATAGGGGGCACGAACAGAGGATCTTTTATTTAACCCCCATAAAAAAATCGCATGGAGTTAGCTCCGGAGAGCAAAGTGGCCACGGAAGAAGGTGATTGTAGGCGTAAGAATCTCGACAAATCCAGCAACGAGGAAGCTCGTTATTTGTGAAACAGAGCTTGAAATGCCTCTTTCTCCAGTAAAGTCAACTTTCTTTCTGTATTAGTAATATATTAATTTTAATAAACCTTCCAAACTCGGGAGGGCATAGTGGCACACCCTGTATATATATATATATATATATATATATATATATGAGACGTCAGATGTCAGATTTTCCAGTAAAGTTCCAGAGTTAAGGCAGGTAATATGGTTTATTCAACATTACATTTAAGTTACAATATAGAATGAGAAGAGGGGAGAGGAGACAGGTACAAAAATCAGCGTGGACTGATTACGCAGTTAGATTGGCAGAAGCATCTCGATTTTCGAGGTGCGGGTGTATTTACGCTCATCGTACCACGTGGGTTGTTATGACATAACTCCGCCTCTCTCTTATCTCAATATATCCTCTCTCTTATCTGATAATATTCGAACCACACACATTGAATACCAACATGACCCGCATCCGGGGCTACAAAGGCGTGGAGACACGTGTACACTAAAAAGAACACAGAATCAAGGATTTGGTATCTGGCAATTAACTAAAAAAATAAAACATAGCTCCAGATCGCGCGTGGCAAGTTTGACAGGAAAGCAAAACTTACAGTGAAAGTACCCGCTTGAACAATACCCAAACTAGTAAAATCCAAATTACCTTTTTATACATTACATATATATATATATATGTATACGTATATATGTAGGTATGTGAGTGTCTGCACTCAGTATGGGTAATCTTTATCCACTTAAAATAAATTACTTCATATTTAATTTTTATTATATACCGAAATCGGAATTCTATGCTCTTCTATAAACGGGTGGAAACTTTTGGATTCAAAAGATTTCGTTTTGCGGGAACAGCCCCTTTTATATCAACGCTTCATGTACAGGAAATCATTTTATTTGTGGAAATAAAAGTTAAACTGGGTAATCTAGAAAACGAACTGGAATCGCATTTTTGCCTCCAAAGCAAAACTCAAGTAACCGTGAATCCAATCTGACGTCAATCTAACTTAGAATATCTAATTTTATCACCCAAATGATTATTATTTTTTCTTTTACTCTAGGAAATAAAATGGAGCTGAAAGTAATAAATGGAACTGAAAAGCACTTAAAAATCAAGGAAGGGGTAGATTTTCAAATTTTTAAAGGGGCTAAGGTTATTTTATGTACTTTTTACATAAGTATAAAAAATTCATTTACTCGTAGAATTGGTGTGAATTTTATTACGTTTTATATGCCATATTAACTTTTTTGGAGTAATTGTGGTAAGTTTTATCTTGGAGTGCTTGAACAGAAATGGTGACAGAGTCAGTGAATCAGCGAGTCAACGAGTTAATTAATCAGTCTGTCAGTGAGTCAGGGAGTCAGCGTAAGTAATCAGAAATTTTATGTATTTATATAAAAATATAAATACAGTTAGTGCCACATAAAAATTACAATTGATTTTTCCTCTTTTATTAATGAATAATGGCATTGTTGTTTAGAAATTGGTGTACAAATTCAATGTGCAGGGCTTTGCAAAATGTTTAGTGATAACAATATCAAATAAGTCGTCAGGAACCATTTTAAACTCGCAGAACAAATTTTACGGTGAAATGCCAAAAAAATATTTAATCAAATGTATAATGAAACATTCCTCGAAGAGTCTCTTAGCGTAGTAAACATGTAAATTTCACAATACATGTAAACATGTAAAATACCTCAAAACTCGGCTTATATCTGTTAGTACCACGAATATTCTCTGAATCAACAAGCCTTTTTATTTAAAAAAAAATGATTTAAAAAATTGTTGGAAAATTCGAAAGAAATTGCATTAAGTAATTTAGGCCTTTTAAGAATAAAATAAAATTAAAATGAAGGAATAAAAGTAAAGTTAAAATAAATGTTTCGGACTGTTAAAAACAGAAACTTTTCTTTATATGTCATCGGTCTGAATTTAATTTTCTTTTTTTTCTTTTTTTGCTCAATGACACCAGTTAATGGCAACTTCCTAAATTTTTTAATGACACAAATTTAGAATACAGCAGTTTAAACGACATAACTGCAAATGAATTTCTGCATTTCCCGGTATAATCACAATATGAATAAACCAGAAGAAATGGTGTTTTCACATGCCGACTGTTTTGGTTAAGACGTAATATGTAAGTGTATTTTTATTTAAGTATGATAAAATAACTATTTTTTTTAAATAAACTTTCACGGTTTAAATCAATTTTTTGTATTTATGTGTCTCATTTGTTCTTATTAAAAACGTCTATCTGATACACTTTTAATGTCTTGGAATGTACTTCTAGCTCTGTTCACTGGCCATGACAGTAAATTTTGAGCATTTAAAAATTTTGAAAATAATCTGTAGCGAAATTTTCATCTTAAAATTAAATATATATCAAGTAAATAAAATATTTTGAATTATTGTTACTTTAATGTTTTCTAAATGATATAAGACAAGCAGTGCTGTTCAGGTCAAAATTACTTTTACCTACTGTGGTTCTACACATGGTCATAATTACCCCACTTTTTTAAAACTTTGGGGTAATTGAAGCCATGAATTTAAAAATATTTTGTTATAAGAAATAAAAACATACAAGAAGCTTCTCTTAAATAAATAACAAATATACTTTTTAATATGAATTGGCTTACCTAAAAATTTTCCTTTTCCGCAATATAATTTTGAACACCGAACCATCAAATCCATTTATTGAAAATTTTGACATGGTGTTTTTCTTCCAATTTCCATGTCAAAATTTCCATTACCTTAAAAATACTTTAAACTAATGATAAAAGATACCTATCATGAAAAACAATTATAAATTTTATGTCTATTTATTGGAAAACAGCCGCCTAGAAGGCATGTCTTAAGAGTCATTCTATGACGTCTTGGGTCCGGGTTCGAATCAAGGCTTGGGCATGTCTGTTAACTTTTCTGTCCCTTCATAGGGGTAACACTGGATGCCCTTATAATGAAAGGGCCACAATTCCTTCAGGCAGTTGTAGTGGGCAATGCCTGATCGACAAGTGCCTGACCGTTGAAAAAAAAAATGCAAAACTTTATCTATTATAGATGTTTTTAAAAAATAACGGGTGATAATTATCCACTGTTAATAATTACTCCACCTTAACCCTACTTTCTTCTGTCTTAGTAACGCACAAGTTATGATAGATAGTATAATGAATTTCTATTGCATTTTCTCTATTACTTAGTCTACACATTACAATACAACATATTGAACACAAAATTCTTAAAGTAAATATTTGAATGTAGGTAGAGATACAAGAAATATATCAACGCCATATTAGACTATTCAAGAGATTTCTCTATTATTTACTCTGCACATTACAATACAACATGTTGAACAAAATGTTCTTAAAGTAAATATTTCAATTCAGGTAGAGTTGCAAGAATACATCAACAACATATTAGCGTATTCAAGATATTGTCCAGTAGCAAATATTTTCTCTTAATTCTTCCTAAGCAATGCATGACAAAAGTAAATACTCTACCATAACTTCAGAAGTAATTTCAATAAGCTCCCATTTTTGAGATTAGCATCAATTTAAGGAACATGTTTGCATTAAGACAAAATGAATAAAGGTTTTTTTGTGCGTATAATAAAGATATTAAATCCTTACTTAGTATTCCCCTTTCAATCTTCATTGAGTTTCCTTTTTTTCTTTTTTTACAAAAATTATCCGTCCACTAGGGAAAAAAACTTCCCACTGATAATACTCGCTAATGAATTCGAAGCTAATTACTATTCTCTCGAATGGCAACGGAATACAGTTTTCTAAAGAAAAGGATTTAAAGGAAATGAGTAGAGATGGCAACAGGAAAATGTGATCTAATTAAATTGCACACTCGGATTAATAAACGCCACTTTTGACGTGATTTGTATTTCACTGCTAAATGGAAAATCCTTGAAAGCTAAACAATTTATTGAAGTGTTCTTTAAAAAACTGCCAGTTAATTTCTGATGCATTTTTTTAATTTTTTTAGCAGTTCAAGCGTTTTAAAAGCTTTAATACCTTCAAATTATTTTGGATCACCATTCATTAACAAATATTTAATTTTTGTCTGTTTAAAAGAAATAATGCACTTTTTACCTTGGCGTTATAATGATTGTTGATGAAAGAAGGAGCTATTGTAGAAAAAATAAAACTATGTACAAATGATATGGAAGTCATGTTCAATATGGTTCAGAATTTCAACCTTTTTTATAAAAAAAAATGTATCTAAAAGGGCTTCAAAGTTTGCCATGCATTTTGTAATCTATAAATATGGTAAAACATTTCCTTTGAATCATATAAACATTTTTACTTTGTTTTTCATTACTTCTTCCATTTCCTTAAATATTTAATAATGAAATTTTAAAATCATTTTGAGTGTCACAGTAAACTATTAAGTGTGAAATTTAAATTAATTTCACTCGATTTGTTATTTTTTTTAAAAATTGACACATAATTCTGACCAGATGAAAAAAATTGATAAATAAATAAAACTCAAAAAAACTTGTAAATATAAAAAAAAAACGTGTAATTGTAACGAGTAAAACATTCTGCAAAGCACTATAAACTATTTAAAACTTTCTGACATACAGTACAGTGACATCAGTTTCTAAAAGACTTGACGCAGATTAATGAATCAACAGCAAACAAGAAAAATGCAGATTGAAAAGCTTTGTTTAAATTTAAAAGAAAAAAACTGTTTTAATTGATTCAAACGCAAATTTCCTCTTCTAAAATTTACATCCCAATTCCCACTTGACTTGAATTTCATGAATCAAAACTGAAACAATGATTTTTAAATAAAATACAAAGAGTCGGCGTTTTAACCTTCAATTATAATTTATTTTTCTAATTTATATCCTGAAGGCGCATTGTTACATCAAATTACTCTGAAGACGAATTTTAAATCTTTGGAAAAATATTGCATGTTCACTCTAAACAATAGTTACTTAATTGAAGAAATAATAATATTGTAGCATTAGTACATTATTCTGCATTTCATGTTAATAATATAATTGCAGTACATGTACGTAATTATTTATTTTACATTCAAAAAAGTGTTATTTTCTAACGATATGCAATCTCAAAAAATGAGGAATTATCTTCCTCGAGATCTTAAATTTTATTCATATTTTGTAAATAGAAGCTGAGTTCTAATGGAAAGGGACAATAAAAGCGAACAAAATTATCTTGATCTCTGATGAAATCTAAAATCGTTGATATGAAAGTTCAGGCTGTAAATTGCAGATAGTTTAATAAATAGGTTACATTCCCTCCTGATTTCAATGTATGTTAATATAATAAAACTAAGTGAAAGCATTAGTAAACCAGTTAATCGATACCTGTACATGTATTATGCAGGGTGTCCCATGAATACCGCCCCCAAACTCTGCACAGCCAGATTTCTCGTACAGTACACAAAAAATGCCAAAGAACTGTACCTGTACGACCGATAGTTTTCGAGAAGAATAAGAAAAACAAAATGTAATGTCACATCCGGTACAAGGAAAAAAACACTTTATTTGACACATGAACATCGGTAATTGCAAATTATAAAGGCGTATGTTTGAAGTGTCCACCTTGCATATCAAGGCAAGATTGAGCGCGCCGTGGAATGTATGACTGCATACGTCGCAGCAGCGTGGCGTCCACTGAAGTACAAGCAGCATGCAGAGGAGCAACGAAGTCAGTTTGTGTAGTCACTATGTCACGAACACGATACCCCAAATTCCTGCAAATGGCCGCGTTTTGCGCGAGGAACATTATCGTCTGGAAAGATATACGATTACTGCTGTTGATGTGTCCAATAAAGTGTTTTTTCCTTGCGCCGGATATGACGTCATACTTCTTTTCCGTTTTTTTCTCGAAAATTATCTCGACCGTTTTCTGGGCATTTTTTATGCACTCTCAACGAAGAATCTGACTATGCAGAGTTTGGGCAATATTTATGGAACACCCTGAACATCATTTTGAAATATAGCAAATTTGGAAACATTTTAAGAACGATATTGATGTATGATTTATTTTTGAAAGAAAAAATTGATTATTTCAAATAATAGTTTACTATAATTTTACTACAGTCGATAGGTATATTTTTCTGTGCTTATATATGTATGGCAGAAGTTTTAATTTTAGAAAATTGCTTTAGTAACAACGCTTAAACTAATTAACGGGAATACGTTAGAAAATGATATCATTACAAAATATTTTATATTTCATCGGTAAATCACGTGCTGCTTTTATATATAAACTTTCTTTTTCATATTTTATCAAATTGAAAAAATGCAAGTAACTCAAAACTAAAAGAAAAATATTATTACTTATATTAAGTCACTTTATTTTATTGCATTTGTTATGACTAATTTAACTGATATAATTACTTTCAGGCTTCAGGGTAGGGGGATAGCTTATTGAAATCTTCACTATATATATGCAGTATTTTTTTCAAGCATTTAAACTATACCATGCAGCATGCAGTTATATAACCCAAATTTTCAAAATTCTGTCACCTAACTTAATTTGAAATTCTTTAAAATTTAATATATTTACTGAATTACAAAACGTTTCATTCAATTATTCCTTTCCCGCTACCACACTTCGAATAAATTTTATTCTTTTTCTTCTTCGTATTTTTTGCACTATTAATATCAATTTTTCAAATTTTTTTGATATTTAATGTGTACGAACAAATAAAATGAAAGTACTCTAAAACATGTATTTATCTAAAACTTTAATCTGCATTTTTGATGTCGTTAGAAATTAAGACTTTTCATCGCCTAAACGTATAAAGTAAATATTTGACTTGCAATGTGAACTTTTCAGCATGCATATTATATTACTAAGCTAAAATTTGAGTTTTAATAGTTCGTTCTTTAATTTATGGTAATGCCTAAAATTAAATCTGTATTTGATCTTATAGGCTTCAAAAAGAAAATTTTTCGTCAGCATAATTAGGACTGGAAAAAAAAAACTTCGACAATATATTAATGGAGCATTTCTTTTCTTTGAAGACATATTAGCATGTTAAAGCAAAAGTAATTAATATTAAATATTTACTTTTAATTTTCTTAATCTTTACATGACTGAAGAAATTTAAAAAAATAGATCAATTTAATAAGCTGATAATTTTTAGATTATCACGAATGCAAGATTTTGTTTTTGACGTGAGAAAACAAACACTTATAATTGAATTTTTTTAATATACTGAAACTTATTAAATCTTTACTTAATATTTAACTTTCAATCTTGATTTTGTACACTTTTCTAATCATAAGATTACTTTCTAGATTAAGAAATGCATTTTTAAAAAAGAATGCCATTGATAATTCTTCTTAACGAGCTCGAAGCCAATTACAATGCTCCTGAATTGAAACAAGATACTATTTTATATATAAAAGGATTTAAAAGGAGTGAATGCTTAGAGCTGGTGATAGAGAAATCTGATCTGATTAAACTGAATTATCAGATAAGTTCGTACTTTTTAACGTATTTTTTAATTATATGAGTTTTCCACGAAGTTAAACTGTTTATAAAATATCATGAAATACAGACATATTTTTTCTGTGGACCTTTTATAAATATTTAAGGAATATAAATAAAAATAAATTATATTTTATTTTAAAAATGAATTCTTGTACTTCCACTCAAACACACAGGCTTTACATACTTATTTTATTTCTGGCAGACTGTGCAAAAGTTTTCCCACATTTAACACTTTCACAGTGAATGCTTACTGTAAATACCATTCATTTTTGAGTAAGAATAACTACCTCCTAGTTTACCGAGCACAGTTAAAGAAGACTCTTTTAATTGAAATATCTGTCTATTCCAAGTAATTTGTTAAAAATAGTAACGAGCCTCTCATTTACAATATAAAGTAGTTATATTATCTTATTGAATTGTTGAATTGTAATATATATATAGGGTGAATCTAAACTCTTGGGAAAACTTTAAGGGGCTATAGGGCACATAATAAAGAGTCAGAATCACATAGCAATGTGTGGTCGACAACATCGTCTTCATGTAGCTGTTAATAATCACTTTGGAAAAAGTGCTGAAACAACAGTGTACTTTCCTACCAATTTTCGTCAGAAACTAATGTATTTTTCTCCGAAAACAGAAAACTAAAATGGATAGTTTAAAAAGTTTATTTTATTTCATGGATGAAATTTTCGGAGACGAGCCTATTGCTTATGAAACTTGGTTAAGAAATTAGACGGGCACTTCAATGCTTTTCCAAAAGTGATTATTACCGGGTAAGTTAAAACTGCGTTTTTCAACCCAGATTGATATGTGATTACGATTCCTCATTGAGTGCCCTATCACCCCTTAAAGTTTTGCCCAAGAGTTTAGATTCACCCTGTATATATACATATATATATTATATATATATATATATATATACTGGCTTCCAAAAGTCAAACCGGTTGACCAAACAACAGGTTCTTAGGGCTTAATTTGGGAATGAATGAATGAAGAAACACTAAATTTGGATGGCATGTGCACAAAATAGTTCCGTATTGATTGCAACATAGAACTTTGCATAAGAAAAAATCAAAAATGATTGACAACAAAAAAATATATCTGGCTGGAAAATTCAATTCTTGGAAAAAGTAATATATCACAGTTTTATGTGGTAAAATGTCATATAAACATAAGAAAGCGAGTTTTAATAAGGGAAATGCCCACCCCTAGCTTGAATTCATTGGCGGCATCAGCTTTTCACGCTGTCAATTAAGTTGTCGGTTCCCTAAATGGGAAGCGAAAACTAGACACTGGCCATGTTGAACTGTGACCATCGTCAAAGCATATATTTTTTCCCCTCCTTTTAAGGTGAAGTTTTTGTGAATGAATTGCTGTTTTACACCAGTGGCAGTCATAGTCTTCATACTTGCCAAAAAAATTTTATTAAAATGACAACACTGCTCTTGAAAGTAGAAAATGTCTGTGGTCACATCAATATAGACAAAGCCTGTACATGAATGAAATTTACATCACTAGAAATAGTAAGGAAATAAAAATATCCTCAGGATATTCTAGTAAAACTTAAGGAGGGGGGGGTATTCTGCCTTCTTTATTAATTTTATTTTATTGAAGAAAATATCTATATGCATCAAAATAAAGATATGGACTTTCCATAAATTAATATTATTCATTCCTACCTACTTCCCTTATTTTAACACACTTTTTCTGGCAATAAAGTTTATTGTCTAGATTTAGCCTGACTAAAGTCATATGTCCATGAACCAAGGAGAATTTGAACATTTAATAAATCATTCAATGGGAAGAGACGAAAATAGATAGCATTAGTATAATTGATAGTTAGTATTATTAGATTTTTGTTTTGATATTATGGAATAAATCACAATATACCAGGCTAATAAATGTTTCTTGAAATAAAAAGGATTTGTTTTATTCATCAAATTTCAACGGACGTCTTTCATTTAATTAAATGATAAGTAACCCTACGTTAATATATCCTGCTATTATTTCAACGGACGTCTTTCATTTAATTAAATGATAAGTAACCCTACGTTAATATATCCTGCGGTAGTTTCAACAGAAGATACTACCTGAACTTTTTATTATTACTCTGAAAGTGGACCAATACATGTACATTTGTAGTTTATAACAATGCATAGTAAAGTTTCATAACATGTAGTCAGCAAATCTTCCGAGTTTCTCAGATAATAAATATTTTTAAACCTTTGGGTGTTACATGAAGGGTGTGTAAGTATTTTCTTAAATAATCATTATGAAATGATAGTAAAAGACTGACTCTAGCACAAACAAAATCTGAAATCCTGTTGTAATTCATAAGATTTATCAATAACTTAACAGCTATTAAGTAGAATAATTTTTCTTTCAGAAGCTTTCCTAAGTAACTGTAATTATTATTCTGGAAATTTTAGTTTACTCCCAGATATAAATATCAACTTTTAATAACTGTTTCTTCGTTTTTATCTTACTTAATAGGTATCTAATTTCAGCATACTTTGTAAACGCTCTAAAAGAGTTATGTTTTATTTGAAATCATAAAATTGTCTTGCATTATCTTTGTAGTCCAGGAACTAAAAAACATATTCCGAGGATTTTTTTTTCATTTTTAGGCTTAACTGTATTAGTGCAAATTAAATTATAACACAATATTCGTCTTAAGATTGAAAAATAACTTTTTTGAAGTGCATTACCAAATGAAACAAACATTTTTTTTCTTTTGCAAAAGATACGAGCAGAATATTTGATAAAATAATTATATTATCCTTTTCCCTATAGCACAACCAAGTACACTTGAAAAAAATGATGAGTATCAAATTCTTAATTAAATTTCATTCATCTGTTTAATTAACTGGATTAAACTGAAGGTCTGCAGGTAATTTGATGCAATTAAGTAATTTTCTTTAATCTAAAATAAAGATAATATTTTTCTGAAGATTAACGAAGAAACAAAGAATTTTTTTTATCGTTTATATATATGATTAATTTTATGCTGAAGGTAATTTGTTTATCGTCTTCCGAAGCATCAAGAATTTATCGCACGTATTAGAATGTAGTGTTTTTAAGTGAAATGTTGTTTCATGAAGTGTTCCGATTGCGCCTTGAAGAAAGACATGTTAACGCTATGAAGACTTTGTTATTAGCTCTTCTCATTTGCTGGTAATGAAGTGTTGACTCATTCAACTGATAATAAAAGTTTAACATACAATTTTTAAGTATTATGTTACACAAATTTGCTTCTACAATCCATCTGTGTGATTAAATCTTAATTTAATTAATTCCATCATATTATTTGAACTCAAGTGCAAAAATCTGATTTTGTTAAAGCAATATTTGTGCTGACTTATTTGTGATTATTAAGGTAACACATTGTTTTAAAGAATTGTAGATAAGAAATCATTACTCGGTTTTGCAAATCTAGATTTTTAATTCCATATTAACTAAATACATATTTCTGTGGGGAAAACGAGAGAAACATGTGATTAAATACAGACTAAAACTAGCGTACATTCGATACATAGCTCATAAAAAATAAGATAAAATGCCCATAAAATATTTCAGCCATAATCATGTTCATTTACTGTCTAGACAGTCGCGTCAGAATACTTTGGACCACTTTGTATTACTTCAGAACAAAGCAAAAACACAATTACTACTCTGCAGAAGTATACAAATGGATTCAGTAAATGAACATCTAAAAAATATTTTATGACTATGAAATATGCATGTTGCGCGAATAAATTTTCTTTGTAATTTCATCAGTTATTTAGAAAAAGCAATTTAAAGTTTATATTAAATTCAGTGTACCTTACAGATGCCTCACAGGGCAAGGGATTGCTGGGCTATATGTATTTATACGTGCTATTTACAAAATTTCCTTTTTTTTAACTTTAACCATATAACATCAGTGTTTTTAGTATTATTTTTCCCCTTTGTTGAAAAGTTAAAAGAAATTCACGAGTAATACACCTTTAGCTAAAATAACACGCACTCTGATCTCAGCTTACTTACCACTGAAGTTTGGTACTAAACTGGAAAAGTGACAAATACCAATAAAATTAACACTAAGTTCTATGACCACTAAAGACCACTTTAAGTTTAGCAGTGGTCTATGGTTATAATTTAAATTACTGGCACTGCGTTTAACTATGTAATAATTCTGAATTTGTATTTTCGAACTTTGTGTACGCAAATTCTTGTCCGTAATTCTATGAAATGCGTCTATTGTAGCATTATTATTAAAGCCCAAAGCCTGCCTGAATGTTTACCTGTCAGATCAAGCTACAGATAGCTCTGAATAGGTAAAAACACACTTTGTACCAACAAAAAGAAATATTTGCCTGCCAATGACCGAGTGGATGAGACACTGAACATTGGTAGATGTCCGAAGTGTGAAGGTCCAGTCGATCCAAGGTTGATCGAACTTTGTCTGGAGTTTTGGACGGTTTTCTTCTGATGTAAGGTGAATACATGTTAGAATTCATAAAAAGTCGTACGTACAAAGCATCCCTCCCTTTTGCAGGCATCACTAGTGTCCTTTGCCTTAGCAACAACAAGGTACCAACAACTTTTTTTGCAGAGACAAAAAACATTTAACTGATGAATTTGTTTCAAGTCAATTAAGCAGATTTTTTCTATTACCTCAGAAATAATCAAAGTGGTGAAACATTTTTTAAAACTTAGTAGAAAATATACTTATCGTTAACAATTACACTTTTTCGATTACAAACTGCTTTGCATAATTTAAAAGAACACATAATACTTATGAAAAATGAACATTTATCTATTAATGCTTTCATTTCTGGACTGCACATTTTAAGGCTGCTCTCATAATTAAATAACTCAGAGAAAATAACTTTTTATACCATCCTCTGTAATAATTCTTATCTTGCATGCCTGCCAAATTCTTTTCTTATCAAGAACTATTCGTTTCAATGAAAAGGCAAAACTTTGAAAATTTTCAGACCGTGACTTTGTATTTAAAGAAATGTAAAAGTTTCCGAAAAGAAGTTTGTTCTAAAAGAATAGGTACATGGACTATTTGAAATTCTCCAGTTTTTGCCAACATTGAAGTTTGTTATATTTTCAAAGAATGTTCCCTTCCATGGTAAAGATAAAACTTTAATTAAAATACACTTCTTATTGAAGTATTGTTGGGGGCAAAGTACACTGAAAATATTCAGTAATTGAAAATTTTTAGTACAAAATCTTTATTCTTAACATCTAAAAGTACAATATTTGCACAGTGAAAATTTTTCTAATATCTTTTATTTTATGATATCGGACTTATGATGATCATACATACATTTTTAGGCGTCTTTTATTATTTCAAGCACACAAACTAATCAGGTAACGCAGCACTTGAAACAAAACAAAGTAGAATGTTTAAAACATGTTACATACTCAGTAAGTATATAACGCGTGTGTATCAAAAGTGTAAAGACAGTCAAAGTTTTTAGGTCACATTTCGACAATTTTATTTATAACTGAACCTCATCCTATACATTAACAGAGTAGATATAATACGCAATATCAGAAAGAAAAAAACTTAAGCACCATTGCAGCCACACACCGGTTTCGGTAAATGTGACTCACCTTGTTCTGTGCGAGAATGAAGCAGTAGAACGTACTGAATGCAGTAAATCACGCCAAAACTAATCTGCAGTTGTGTGTTTCCTCATTAACCTTACTTGCGTTTTATTCATTAATTGTTTTCCTGTTCTTTTATATCCTGCACCAAGCTACATTTTTAATGATAGTCTGTACATATGAAAAAATTGATGTCAATAGATATTATTCTCATGCACTTGACAAAAAAAGAGCTTGAATTGGGAATAAAGAAAATCCTCTTACTTTTGCTGATTGTGAGTAATGCTGTAAAGCGTTGATATGTATAGTATGTGTTGTAAAGCATTGAACTTTGGGGAAGGCATGAGAAAGAGGTTTAGAATAAAATTATTGTTACATTAAAAATCCTAATGTTTTCCACCTTTTGTAATTTCTTTAAAAACAGTTGAGTATTTGTTCATAAATTTTTATCAAAGGACAATTATTATTCTAATATTATTAAATAGTATTATTGAATTATTATTAACGATTGTTATTCAAATATTATTAAAAGACCCGTCTGATAACGCAAGGTCAGAAATGAAGACAACCATTCTCTCAGAACAGATTCTATTGTTATATTGAAGTAAGCCAAAATGATATAGTTAAAAATATGCTTTTTCAGCAGCTTATTTTGAAGCATAAACAAGCAAGATTGTTACCTAAAAGAACACTGTATAGATGGTTTCAAATAAAAGTCGAGAAAATATTTGTCTTTTGTGTATGCATTGTGTTTAACGCAAACCTAAACGAGGTTTATCTGCCTAGAGGATGCCTTGGGCGGAGGACTCTACGATTATTCCCTTTCCGTCTGGAGAAAACTGCTCTAAACTCCAAACCGTCAGACAGACAGTCGCGCGGTAGACCAGAAAAGTGGACGTTCACAGCCATCTACCATGTTTTTTGTACTATCCAGTCGGCCATGCTCGGACCTGAGAGAGAAAAATTATTTTATTTATATGAGACCACTAACTGTAGGTACATACTACAAAATTACATGTGATACAATATTTCACCATAGAGTATCACTAAATTATCCGCTTCCGTTCTATGGAGAAACGTTTATCCGTGACCTTATTCCATTGAATTCTTTAAGCTCCGAATCACGGAGAAACGTTTCTCTAAATAACGGTTGTAGATAATTTAGCAACATTTTGGACTCGTGGATTTGATTGGGTATAACAACAGGAAAACTAATCAATATATTCTTTTTATCCGCTAAATGTAAGATTCAGCATCATAATATAAAAACCATGTGGTGTGTACCTCATGCTGTTCAGTTAAAAAAGAAATTATTAGGGACTAAGTTTTCTATTTTTCTTTTCTACTTAATTTAGAAATGAGATATTTAAGTTAAAAAGCTCTCGAAATACTTATTGTTGTAGATGCTTATATACAGCTAAAAAAAATACTTACTTTTTCTTATATCTTTCTCGAAAAAAAAATACTTAAAATATGTTAATGTCCTATATTTTATGTGAAAAATTATAAGTACACATACTAACTTAAACATGACATTTAAAAAACAAAGAAAAAAAAAGACTCAAAACTGCACTTTTTGCCTAAAAGGAAAAGCAATACCTTCTGTATAAAGTCTAATAAAAGACTTTTACTTTCATTCATGTGTGATTCTTTTACTAAATAGACACAAGTTTCTTTCTCGTGGCAATGAAAATAAAGAAATTTTAAAAAATACGTCTCATGTGTTCAATATCTCGATGAAACATGGATAATAAGTTGTGGTCGTAATACTGCCTTGTTCTAAACATATGGACAAAGCAATTATAGTTTTATCAGAAAACACGTCGTCTTGCTTTTATCTTTCTCCTTCAAGTGAAGCAAAAACCACTAGACACAATCGGTTACTTGCTGTGTACTGTGCTTACATTCACAAATAACAGCTGTGCAACAAAATCAAAAGAAGAATAATAAAAGTGAAAAAAATTGAGCCAGTCGGACAAAATAATGAACAGTTGCCACAAGCAATGCCAAATAAATTGTTTTCTGTAAAAATATAAAAAGCAAACTCTTTGAAGTTTTGAAAAAGCTGCGGGTCTGTTTTATTTCAGTTTCAACAGTTATTAAATAAACTAAAAAACAGCAAACCATACTTTGAAGCGGAAAAGCGATTTGTTTAAGAGGTATTTTATTGATAAAAGTTATCACAAAAATAAGTAACTTTATACAGGCAAAGCGGCAGTAATTGAAAGAAAGCGAGCCTTTAAAAAATGAGTATCATGGTTTTTAAGTTTGTCTGGTTATATTAATGCCCTGCGAGGACCTCTTTATAGGAACTGAAATTTAAAATCTAGAACTCTCTTATTCAGTAACTATATTAAGCTGAAAAACTTAAGTATAAAAGTTCGCTACGGAGTAATTTCTTTCCATTCGGGACTTTTAATTTTCCTTCTATCATATAAAGCTCAGAATAGAAATTCATAAAATTTGGATTAAAGCAATAACTATTCAATCTGTGTTGCGCTTGTCTTTGCGATTTTTTTACAGAGAAAAATGGAGCTACATAATAAAAGGAAAACTCAACTTAACCTGCTACTAAAATTTTAAAAATAATTAAAGTTTAGGCAAAATAACGTGCATAAAATTGTATTTATTTGCAACAGGACAACTTCGAGTCGTACAAGAATTGTACACCCTTCTTCAGTTATTAAAAAATGCTATTTCTTCCTTCTCTCTCTTCCTCCTTTGTTTCTTTTTTATTCTCTCTAGTTTCTGAATTCTTAATTCTTCTATTTGCCCGTGTTGTCTGTTTCAGTTCTATCACTCATCTCGTCAGGACAGTCCAATCCTTTTTACAAATGAAGAAGGGTCGACCTTTTGTGCCATTCGAACCAATCATATTTCCGATAATTGTCTTTTTATGTGTGTTATTTTAGAAAGGTTTTAATTAGTTTTACGCGATAAAGTATTTAAACGCATAACCAAAGAAAGGATAATTATACCATAATTTCAATGTATAGCGCTCAGTTGTGCGGAAGTTCATGTTTAATCCACGTCCTGTTTCAAATATAGTGTTACGGTAATAATATTGCAGTAAATCCCGCAGTAGCCTAGTCACTAAACCACGTTAACGTAAGAACTCGGAAAGTGAAGCAGCACCCGGCTTTGCCAGTTATTGGGAGGATAAACTCCTCTCGCGACTGGTTCAAGCGATACCTCTGGTAGTGCCAGCCAGAGGGCATTAGAAACAATACAACACGATGCAATAACGTAGTCATGTTTTAAAACTACCATTTTTTTCGGCAAAATAAAATAGTCCTAATATTTTTCTAGAGAAAAAAATAGTTTATTAAGTCCTAGTATAAACGACATTATGGGTGTCGAATTCTGTAGCTCTTGCTGAGCTAGTTGCTTTTGTTTTCAGAATGAATAACTATGGGTGTCGCTTCATGAAACCATTATTTCATTTTATTTATGCTTTCTGATCGACTCAAATTTCAAAATATTCAATATTTAAGGTTTTAGCATACTGGAAAGCTACTTCTCTTTTTTCGTAAACACATGTATTTTATTACAAGACTTTTTCGTAACATGATTTCCTTAATTAATTTGGGAAAAATACACATGACTTGGAATAGAAGAACAATGTAAAATACATCAAATTATTTAAATATGAAAGTACCATATTTATATTTTAAAGTAATTCATTACAGGTACCATATGTTTTTATAATACATACTAAGTAGTTCTTCTAATTTGAGCTTTCAAATATCACTCATTTCCCTTTTTAAAATCATATGTGAAAGATATGAATAATATGAAATATATGAACAAAAATTCTTTGTTGCAAAGTCATTTCTAATAATGTATGGGACTGTCCCATTCATCGCTCAAATTGTGTCCCATTACCTTAACCTATGTTGTGATAAAATCAAATTTAAGAGTATCATTACTTTTTATCAATCTAATTTAACACTGCATTTTTAATATATTCGATAAATTCAATAAAAGGTTTATTCTTTTGCAAGAGTTCATAAAACTGCATGTAAAAAAATATTTTGAAAGGTTCTTTTTCCCGTTTTCTTTTGTACATTTTCTGAATACCATCTCAACTCTATCTAGCACCTGTTAGTCTCGATTGAGGTCATAAGAAATTTTCATTTTTTTATGATTTGCTCTATAATATCAGGTTTAACGAAAGTTTTCCGCCATATGTGCCTGAAAAACTAACTTCTAACTCCTTAGATAACTGTTTTTGAACTTTCGGCACCAAACCTGCACAGTGTTACATGATACAACAATAGTACTTAAAGCTGTACTCATAATTCGTTGATATTATGTAGCTGACTTTTTGCAACACAACTGGAAGTAAATGATTGTTCTAATCCTCTAGAGTGATAGTTCCATTTGAGACACCTTATACTTAATGATAACTATATTTTTTTAAAGATTTCACAACACAGTGTTATAAAGTAAACCTCTTTCTTTCAAATGCCAAAAATCGTTTGACAAAATATGAGCAAATACGCCAACGAGAACTGTGTGCTGACGATGTTTGCGGTGGCGGGAAACTTTCGTTACAACCTAATACTTCCTATTTTATCATGCGTTTCGATCTTGTGTAGTTCAAAAATTCATTAATTGATATTACAACAGTTATTTGTCTTCCAAATATTATTTTTAGAAAAAATACTTAATCAATTTTGCTAAAAATTCTGGTTGATTAAGATTGTGTCTTTGCAGTCTCAATTGCGAATATTTGTCGAAATATCAACAGAGAGAAATTTTTTATTAACTGAAATCATAAATCATTTACGCAAATCGATAGCTCAAGATCGGAAATATAATGTCGATTTTCTCTGCGAAAAACTTTTGGTGAAGCTCCATACTTCTTTTCGATTACCGATACAGCAATGAAAGACTATTTTTCAATCCGATATTGACATCTACATCATCATCACTATGATTTAAAAACTTGATGTTATCGATGAAGTACTTTAATTCCTTTCTGGGGAGTATTCTTTTATGATTAAGTCGGGAATATTCTTATGAAATGTTAGAAACCGAGTGTTCCCTGTACTATTAATTAATTTAAATTCATTAATCATTGCGAGAAAGTGTACAATTAAAGATTCGTTTATTTATGTGGATTACTTTTATGAAATAACTTTTGCATATTTCTGAAAATTATTTTAAATATAAGAATTTTATAATTAAAATTTTTAAAAAATGTACTTAAAATAAAAGTTTATTTGCAGTATGCAATCAACTTCAATACTAAAAATATAAATCAATTAACATATTTCCTGTTTCTAATTTATTGTTAACTACTAGAGTGCAATGATTTACTTAGCCTCAAATACAAGAACCAAGAAAATGTCTCGGGAAACAAGCATACGGAAGTAAATATTTGATCATTAGAAGTCTTCTCTAAAAGTAAATATTTATAAACATTAATATTTAACCATAATGTGTAAAATAATGTACTCTCAGAAAAATTTGTGTTTAATGCAGAAATGTGCATATAATGCGCTTGAAAATTGACAATATTTACATATCTCATATATTTATAGAATTATTCGCTCGAACTAAAACTGAATGTCTATAACCATATTAGTTAGACTAAACTTGCAAAAAAACAACGAAAATTTTGTTTGCGTTAGTGATTGTAAAACGATAATTTGTATACTTTGTGGGGAAAATAGGCATGTTTATTTTTAACACTTTGAATTTTTTGTTGAAAATATTGTCTTGCAAATGCGTTTTAGTTTTTAAAATATATTCAGTAAATATTAATATAAACAGAATTCAAAGTGAATTATTGGTAATGATATTATAGTAATTAGAATACCATAAAATCAAATGTGTTTATAAGCGTATGAGTCTGACTAAAATTTAAACAATAGGAAGAAAAGTATATTAAAATGTGAAACATTTTCGTATTTTAAATATGCACTAAAGTGCTACATATTAAAAGAGCTCCAAGATTCATGCGCCGTCCCTATTTTTCTTTCTTCTTTCATTACGTTAGACATGTATCATTATTAATAAGCGCGTCTTATTTTTCTTCCTGTTCCATAAAACACTTCTTTGGAGTTAAAATCTATATTGAAATTGCCTACTAAAACTGTTTTGCAATCTTCGCGAAGCGTATTCTAAGTACACTTCACCATAATAAATACTGTTTGGAATGTTCATCATAATGAGTATGCCGTATCTGTCTTTCTTGTTCCACAAAGCAATTTTTCAGAACTGAAATTTACATTAAAATCACCTACCAAAACTGTTTACCAGTCTTGAGGCATATTCTACTTTATAACTTTTATAAATACTGTTTGGAGAGTGTATCATAATCCATAAGTGCCGTATTTTTCTTCGCTGTTCCGTAAAACACGTCTTTGGAATTGAAATTTATATTAGAATAGCTTTCTAAAACTATTTAACAATCTTATAACAAGGCATATTCTAACTACACTTCTCCTTTGAAATGAACTGCCACGTTTGCCAGTTCCTAGCCAAATTTCGAAGATATCGCCAATCTAGGTTCCGTTTTGAGGACTTACGTTTTGGCACCAAACTTGACGATAAACCATCGAAAATTGCAAACCTTGGTGACTTTCAAATTTCCATCCTTCACCCTACCTTCTTTGACACATTTGATAAGGTTCCCGCCTTGACAAATCGTTTACACGAGTTGCTCGTGTTTTATGTAGTGTTTTATGCTCGTGTTTTATGCTCGTTGTTTTTATGTAGGCGATAAAAAACCTGATTGATTTTAATAGCACTCTAATATCACAAAAAAAAGAATCAGTCCTAATATCTAAAATTTTGCTTGAAGCAATATACAGGATGTCCCAAAAAATGGTGGTAACACGCTTTAATTTTTTATCTATTAAAGATAAATGCATAGTGTAAATTGAAAAAATAATTTAGGAAAAAGGACTATGTTAAGAAAATATTTCTCTTGTTATTTTTCAAAAAGTGAGCCTTTTTAAACTTTTATACGATTCCAGTACAAAAAACATTCCATTCAGTAAATTGAGAACCATGCACTAAGGAGGTGATATACAAAATTTGAAAATTAGATCCTAAAAAGTGTCAAAAATATCTTTACGCAAATATGATCAGGGGGCTATGCATAAATTTTAAGGTAAACATTTAATAATAGATTGCAAAAAATTATTTTCTTTCGCAATTTTTGCACGACCCCTGGAACGCGATCATTTGACGTCATTTGTTCCCTTCAAGAGCCTTTGAAAAGTGGTTTAAGTCAACATATATTTATCTTCATATATCTGACAATTTTTTAGGATATAATTATAAAATTTTATCTATCACCTCATTAGCGTATGGGACACATTTCACTGATTGGAATTTTTTTGTACGGGTGTCGTGTAAAAATTTAAAAAGTGTAACGCTTTGAAAAATAACGAGAGATTTTTTTTTCCATAGTCCTTTTCTTCCCTTATTTTGAATAATTTCTAAATTTACATTGACCACTCATCTCTAAAAATCTAAAGTGTGTTACCGCGTTTTTGGGACACCTTGTATATAAAAAGTAGTAAGGAATATCATTACAAGCAAAGTAGTCGTCATTTATGTTTCACTCATTACATCTCAAAAGTAATTAAACACAAAAAGATTTGCGTATATAAGAACATTTCAAAAGGCTTCTTTAAATTGTATTCATTTCAAGTCCAATATTTAATTAAAACAATATTCTTATCAAATGATCTATAAAAATATAGATCTGAATAAAAGTCACAAGACATTACTAAAATGAAATTATTCTTTGTGGCAGATGACTTAAAAATATTATTTTATGTCATGACATTCTTTGCCTGTAAAACCCTTTTTCTGCATTAAGAGTTATAGTGCAGTGTAATTAAAACATTAGCTTTCTTTTATAAATATATTTTAATTTGACTGCACTATAACTCTTAATGCAAAAAAAGGAGTTTTACAGGCAAAGAAAGTCATTAAAAAGCATCTTCAAACAGTAAAAAAATGTAATGACTAGCTACTTTCCAAACAAGTTGAAATGTCAATGGCTTCGCTTTGTTTGTCTGTTCGTCAGTCCATCTGTGCAGTAACTTCCGTAAATGATTATAGATTGCTACAAAATTTATAAATATTATTGCTCTGCTGCAGTGTGCCACATGACGTACCACGTAGGGGAAGGTGTACCACTCTACTCAGACAAGTAATACACCGATCGATTAAATACCATCATTGTTTCTTCTTGATTTGGTTCAACTAGTTTATACGTTGCCTGGTAGATAGCTCTACCTGCATGTAATAAAACATATGTAGATCGTTTTGATTGCTAGGATTCTTTCTTTTGATTGCTTCATTCGGGGCCACTTTCCCCTACTTTATTTAAAATGGTGAGTGTAATGGGACTAAAAAGCTCATGAAATTGGGCTTAGATCTTTTCAAACAAAACAAATTAAAGTATGTTATTGCTGTTTAAAATATAATGCTCTCTATTGAAAATAGCACGTGTAGTGATTCATGCCTCTAACAAGAAAATAATAATAAAACGTTACAGTGTTTGGAAATTCACAGATATCAATTAATTTCAAGAGCAACAAATCAAGTGTGCAAATTTATTAAAAGTGTATTTGTCATCTAAAGGAGAGGGTATTAAGTCTAGTTCTTTCACAGGATCTCACGAAATTACACGAATATTAATGAAGCTTTCTAAGGCTGTATCGATAACCTCAAGAAATGGTCGCCAAAATCGGCAACTATTAACTATTTATTGCCACATTTCGTGCAAAATTAAGTCTCCAAAAGTCTCTCTTAGTCATGTAAACTTGTTGTATCTCTATCATGTGATCTTGACGTATCTCTATCATGTGATCTTGACGTATTTTCACTCGATTCTTATACTGAAAATTTAGAATCTTGCTTTTCATAATTTGGAAAACTAAGCTGATAGATTTTCATTCAACAGTATACGACTTTCAGCTTTCTCCCAGTTAACTATTTCTTATATTTTTTATATTAAAACTCAGTATAACAGTTTCATCGGCATATTATGGTTTTAATGGTGGTAAAATATAGAATTGCCTAAATATGTTAGAAAATGTTTTATAACCGATGCATTTGCTATGATTTATATTTTGTCTTTTCCAGGAGATGTGTACCTCAACACAATCTTTCTTAATTGAATTTTCATTTCATTTCTTTTAAGCTATTAAATTTCGATTTTTATATAGTTAAGCTAAGAGTAAGTCTAAACTTTTTTAAGAGAAAAATGCATTAACACACACGGAATGTTACAGTAAAAAAATTCGAATTCATTTTTTT
This sequence comes from Cheiracanthium punctorium, assembly GCA_038373885.1. Taxonomy (NCBI): domain Eukaryota; kingdom Metazoa; phylum Arthropoda; class Arachnida; order Araneae; family Cheiracanthiidae; genus Cheiracanthium; species Cheiracanthium punctorium. The sequence continues at coordinate 231,061 of JAWZYV010002153.1, forward strand.
AAAGTACTCTAATTTAGTCAACAGGCCATAATTTTAATAACACAAAAAAATTAAAAATCACGATTATTAATTAAATAAATGTCATTTTAGGAACTAAAGTTAAGCAAAAAAATAAATAATTAAAAACATAAGTAACTTGAATTAAAAGGTTTAACTCTCAAATTATTTGGTTGCATTTATGAGAAAACATTTCCGTAAAGTGCATGATTAAGAGTAAGTTAAAAGCATACCAATCATAATTGAGATGCACTGTACACGTTGGGAATATCACTTCAATGTAAGCACAGTAGAAGGGAGAAGGAAAATAAAGCCCGCTCAAACAATAACAGAAAGGATTCAATGCATTAAGGCATATTTCGTGACTGTTGTTCACTCATAGTCACTTTATTGGAAGTTAAAAATGTACTTATTGTTTGGGATTTTTTCTCTGCTCATCTCTCCAAATTTTAACTGCTGTAAATACGCATCGAATGATGCGAAGTTGATATACAAGAGTGCAAAAAATAATTTGATGTATGTATGGGATAACAGAGAGTACTAGGATGTACGATGATTTGCATAAAACGCTTGTAGAAAGAACAATGTAAAGATAGTATTATAATGAAAACAAAATAAAATTTATGAACTATTATGGACGTTTATGACAGTATACTTTCTAAAATAATGCATGCAGTATTTAAATATTTATTAAAATAAGATTTTGACCATATAGATAAAAATCACAATATATTCTTTTATTTTTATCACATTTTTATATAAAATATTTCACAGAAATCTAAAAAAATTTTTAACATTTTTCAAGTTCTTCATAAATAATACATTCTTTCAAGTTTTTTTTTAAATAAAGAAGTCAGAAAATTTGTTATTATACCCATTTTTTCAGCTAATTATGTAGATTCCTTCTTTCAGTTTTCAGATTTTTTTAATATTATAAATAGGAAGCCGACTTTATAAAAAAAGTAGATTGGCTATCATTTATTTTATGTTTTGTAGAATATGCTACTTTATCTCTTGTAAGACACATTGAAATTTCTCAACAGATAATTCTTAAGATCCCATAGCCAACTTTAAAACATTCGGGATTCAGAAAGTCAAGCACAACGAAAATATTTTGCAGTAAAGTCTCTTTATAGCACATTTGATTTATCCTAGGATCATTTTTTGAAAATAAATGCTTCCGTAGTGTTCTTTTAACAATCGCATATTTGGCTTGAATTTTGCTGGAAAAAAAGGATGGGAGGCTGTACATTTGTTCAATAAAAACATTTTAGTGTCTCCACTTCTTTTTTGGACCTATTTTTTTCATCTTTTAATCTGAATCATGAAATATATAAATGTATTTTCAAGGGAAAATTTTTAAACAATCTAATCACTATAAGAAATGTATTCTTTAAATAATATGTAAGTTGACAACTCTTAACAATAACTGTAAACTAATTCTTAATTCATAGGTCATAGATATGTACTTACTTCCAGACAGAAAAATATTTAGAGCATACATAGTAACGAATTCGACTAGACCAGGGTTGGCCAAAACGTAGAGAATGCGCTAACTTGGAGCATTGGATTATTTCGAGTGACGCAGAGCATCCTTGTGTCTACTTATTGTTTTGGGACAAAGTGAAGACATTTGAAACAATGTCGTGACCGGATATATTTTAATTCTTATAATTCACCAAGGAACTTCGAAGGAAAGCATGTGCACTCTCCAAAATAATGCATTGCCATCAAAAATCGAACCATCTGTCATGCCCTACCAAACATCCTCAGAATTAATTCAAATATCTTTTGCGTCATAACAATAATTTGAATCTCATAACTCTCATTTGAATTACTTTTCTTTCCCTAAACTAGAACCTGCCTGTTTTAGTATTTTCCGATTCAACCTGAGAACGTAGGGAAGCAAAAAAGGCGTTTGAGTTGTATGGCGCATCTGAACTGGTCTGTGAAAAAATTACCGCATTCTATACAAAAGGTTGGCCACTCCAGTTCTAGAACCTATTTCACAAAAAAAAGTACTTCTGATAACTTCACAATTAATACTAAACGTCTCAAAAACTAAAACTTTTACATTATCAATGTTCTTTTTTAAGCCTCGGTTTCTATAGCTTATATTTAGTTAAGTGCATTTTAATACAGCATGTTTATTCTTTTCCTCTGAAAAATAGATTTTGTATACATTTATGCATTTGGCTGTACATAATAACAAACTTCCCAAGCAACTAAACCATATACCATCTAGTATGCATGCCCCGGCAGGAATGATATTTTTCAATCAAATAAATGCGCCTTAAATTTTTTTTTTTCTGTGAACTCGAATACTCTTTGATATTGTGTAATTAAATGAAATCTAAATACTGAAATAGGTACGCATATTCTCAATTTACTTAAGTTTTTTAAAATATTGAACAGTCGCTTTTACAGCGTTAAAAATGACTGGATAAAAAAAAATCCTTCGTATTTCAAATATAAATCTACAAATGTAGCAGATCCGTTGCACTTTATGAAAACGATTTTGTAATTTATGTTCTCTTTTGCATTTTGAAATAAAACTTTGGCAACTTCAGAATAATCGTCTGCTAAAGTTTTTTTTTTTTAATTGAAATGTGAAATAATAGATTTAATTTTGAAAGTGGCTCCTAAAATTGATAGATGGCTCAAAGGTTGCGTAACTGCGCTTTCCGAGGAGCGATATTCGTATCAACAAATTATAAAGCGATGTAAAAATCTCGGTTATTGCATTTCAAAAACCATTATTTAAAATACATTAAATTTGAAAGGAAAAAAAAAAACGTCTAACTGAAAGTAAAAATGAAAACATGACCATGAAACCTCATCTTAAGACTGTTCGAACGCTGGGGGGGGGGGGGGGGGGGTATCGGGATATATCCTCCCCCCGAAATTTTTGGATTAGTGATGAAATTCCGTCTATTTATACACATATAAGCTCATACCCCCCCCCCCAAAAAAAAAAAAATTTCCTGGCTACGCGCCTGCAAGAAAGTGAAGTCTCTTATCCAAAAAAAAAATCCGCTGACTCAAACATTTACTGCATCGAAGCTAGGAATGTCTTCCGGTACTATAAATAAAATCATTAATAAATATTTAAGTTAAAAAATATGTTCAAACCTAAAGTTCATCTGCTTTTGCCGAAACATATTGCTGAAAGAAAAGCAAATCGTAGAAAATTATGTGAAAAAAACCTAGCTGCTCAAAAAAGGAAATTTGTGGTAACACTCGATGAATCATGGGTATATTTAAATGACTGTGATTTAAAAAAAAGATCAATTTCCTATAACTCAACTGAAGGGAATGATCCTACGAAATAACTTTGTCAATGTACAGAAAAGTTCCCAAAGGGATTCATGATAGTCGCAGGATTTTGTTACAATGGCAAATTAAAAATCAAACAGTCTCAAGAAAAGCCAAATTTAATTCACTGTACTATCAGCAGAATATTTTAGAACAACTTTCTAAGAAGAAATTCCAGCTTATGGAAAGGACCGTAATAAAGTTGAGCACTAGTCATGCGCCTCTAAGTGTTATCGGAGAGTTGGGGCGTTAAAGTAGAAATCAATACAAGAAAGACAAACACGGCACACTCATGGATTATAATGCACATTCCAAATAGTATTTAAAACGGTGCAGTACATTTTAAATATGCATGGCGAAGATTCTAAAACAGTTTTTGTAGGTGATTTTAAAATAAATTTCTATTGCAAAGATGTGTTTTATGGAACAGGTGAGAAAAGTACGGCACACTCATGAATAATGATACACTTTCCAACTTCATGGAATAAGGAAAGAAAATAGGGAGGACGCATGGATTATGATACGCTTTTAATCTATAGCACTTAAGTGCGCATTTAAAATCTGAATGTGTTTCAAATTTTCTTTTTCATTTTTTTTTCAAATTTATAATAACAATGTATGAAAAAGAAAGCATGAAACCTCACTCTCTGTATCTCCGTATCAATAAATGTCCATCCGTACGATTTATGACATACAAAGCTTGTAGAAGTGCCTGAGCATGAGTCCACACATAGGGTAATTCCGGGAGAGTCGCCGCATCCGGGCCAGATGCCGCACCCCCTGTATTTCTTGTAATTGTCGATAGCTAGCAATCACACGCGCAGTATAGGTACGCAGTGAGACTTCCTTAACTAGTGTATAGCTGGAATCCCTTTCAGTGCTTTAGCTGTAACTATACAATTCTCATTTTGAGATAAGTGCATGATTTCACTATCCAGACTTTTAAATAGGTTGCGTTTAGGTGGTTTTTTTTTTTTACTCTAATTACTAAATCCATGCATGATTTCGGAGTCAAAGCTAAGTGTAGAACCTGTATAGAGTACTGTGTATACGGTTACGCCCATTTCCGTTACGAAGACAACCAACTGTGATGTGTTACGTCTGTACCGTACAAAACAGGATCTATGCCTCACTGCTATTCCGGTATACATACCGCAGTTTCCTTTTTACGGGATGACGCTTTTAGTTAAATTTTAATTTATCGCACCGTGTCCTATTTTTTATATTACTGAATTTATGTTACTGGAGTATTTGCTGGATTCAATTAAGTATTATTAACTTTTTTTCCTTTTTATTTTGCACAGACTCACCAAGTTGGGCATGCTATTAGCCGTTAACTTAATTGTAATAATTTTGCATTTTAACGTTCTGATTAAATGAAATATTGTTCTTAAAAACCAGACAAGTTTTTTGTTTGTTTACATATTTTATTATAAAAAACCCACATATTATATAAAAGAATAAAACAATGCAAAAAATAAAAAAGAATAAAACAAATTAAACATCAATTTACTCTTTTTTCCCTTTCAAAAATAACTATTTAACTTTAGAGTGAACTAATTCGGTAGACTAATATTGATTTAAACCTGCTAGTACGTCTCTTTGCACTAATTTAGTATCTTTTTGTTATTAAACAGGTAATTATAGTCCAGATATAAATATTTTTTGAGTAATTTATTATTTATCATTTTATTCCTTTCGTATGACATGCACGGCATAACTCCCGCATAATTGCGGCGTCTCACCCGCAGTGTAATTCTTTGGAAGAAATTTAATTAATTAATTTGTCGCAGTACACATGTTGTATATTCTACATTAAATAGCACAGCATGCGTTTTTTTATTGTATGTGCAACCTGGGATTTTTTACACAAATTCAAAAAAAAAAAAAAAAAAAAAAAAAGGTGCGGCATAATTCCCGGAATTATCCTATCTTAATTCGAAATAGAAATCAAGTAAACATGCATTCTAAAGGAACGCTATAACTGAATGAGACTGACATCTTCAAAAGAAGTTTAAATTATCTAGATTTTTTTTGTTCCTTTTTCACTATAGCACTTAGTTGCTTCAGAATAGTTAAATCAGGTAACTGACTTGTAGAACTTTCAATTTATTACGCATGGATAAAATAAATTTAATTAAACATACACCCGACTGACAAAGATTCTACTTCTGACACGTGTTTCAAAGCTCTTAGTTTGTGAAAGGTTAAACATACCTCTTTGTATCATTCTAATTACGTAGAATGAACTAAGTTGTAGAAAATTCTCTCTAACGTGAAAATACAGAAGAAAGGGAAATTTGTTAACATACATTGGCGAGTCTAGGGCATTTAAGATGGCCCATATTCCAGCACAAATGGCAATTCGTTTAAATTAAAGAAAAGCTAGCGTCGTAGAGAACTATTCATCACTGCAGTTATCCCACAGTAACTGATGAATATCGCTACTTGGTGAACCTAAGAAGGAGATAGCTTTGAATTATTTTAAACATCAGTATTTTATATTTATATATATATATACTAAAGGAGAAATGAACTTTCAGACATCATCACCATTGAGATTTTTTTAGCATATTTTCACGCACACACACAAAAAGAATGTATTTTAACTGGCTTAATGTTTTAATATTATGCTTATTTCAACTTTGACAAGTGAATTTACCGATTTGGTGAGAAATGTACAACACATCAAAAAGCACAAAAAAAGAAAGAAAATAAGCGACAGAATAGTCCCAAAAGAAAGCTATTTATATTCACGTTTTACGTTTTCTATAATTCTGTTGGTTTTTTTTTCCTTCCTGAAGAGCCATTTACATAATTATTTTTAACTGATCTATCAAAATTTCCAATACTCATAATTGTTTTATGTTTTCTCTGTCAAATAATTGTTTGGTCGACGTTTAGGGGCAGGTGGCCTAAAATGATCTTTAAATTGCAAAACGATCCATTTCTAACATACAAGTAGTGATATCTACTGGATAACGCATAAACTAGTCGTGCTAAGTGAAAAAAGGAGCAAAATCGGTATTCACACACAAGCGACCACCGTATTACGCTGTGTGTGAAAGAATAGAATTTCAAAGAATAGAATTCTTTGAAAAATTGGGTTTTATAACATTTGCTATAAGGTAAGCTCTAATTATTAAAGACTGTATGCCTAAATAAGTAGTGGTCCCTTTTTCTTTATACAGTCTTTCAGGTACAGATATATAGCTTGGTTTACTGAATGGAGTATGCTTTTAGATGGGAATTACACTTGCTAAGTGCGTCATGTTTCTAGGCGTTATTCAAAAATATGACCTAAATTGGGACACCATACTGCTGGGTAAAATGATCCATCGGCTGAAGAAAATATGGTACCGGATCCTAGCCATAATGGCAGCCCTTCAACCTCTCTCAAAATGCGTAACTCCCCCAAGTCTTTCGCCAAGACCAAGTTTGTCCAAGTGTTTTAGGCTATAATTTTTAATAATAATTTTCAAATTTCCATTTTATTGTTTGCAACACTTTTTTATTTTTAAATATTCATAAAAATAAATAATGCAGGTTTGTAAAACTTATTTTATTTCATGATGTATAGCTATAATTACTTTTATTTTTTTTATTTAGCTGATAAAAAATAATTTACGATTACTTTCAAATGAAGAATCATTTTGCCCTTTCATGAGAGTAAAATTATACTTTGGACACTTCTTCAAAATTTTACTTTTTTCATAACTTAGTGTGGGTTTAAAATATTATTAAAGTATGTTCATAATGCAAAATACAGTGTAAAACATACTAGCAACAGGCCAAAATTTTACTTAAACATTTATGTTATTTTACACAAGTTTTCCTCCCAAGGGGATCATTTTAGGCCAGCTTCTCCTACATAATTTAGGACATTTCACTTTTTATAACTAACACTGTGATAAGTAGCCATGAGAGACTGAATCAATGTTATATATCCTATTAGGAGTCTGATTATGACATCTCTAAGAGTTCTAAACTGTAACATGTCTCTCCAGTCATGGTTTTCAATATAAATTAATCAGTATTTCTACACCTACTTATCAGAACGAAACACTCTTTTTACAGGAATTTAGTTTATAACCAATTTAATAAAATCTTAATTTACTATATAAATAAATAAACTGCATAATCCTTGTAACAATATCGCTCACATAAATAATATAATATATGGTATCGGCACTTTAATTGAATAAGACTGGCATGTTCAGTTTGAAACGTTCAGAGTATCAGTAGTCCATAACAGGTATCTTTTAATTACTTTGCCTAGATCAGATAACTGCATTAAGACTTACTTGTAGAATTCTCATTTTATCTCGCCAGGATCAAAGCGAATTTAATTAAACTTACATCCGACAGACACGTAGATTCTGTTTCGGACACCTGTTCCAAAGCTCTGTGTTGCTGAAACGTTAAATCTACCTCTTTATTTCATTCTAATTATGTAACGTGTATTAAGTTGCGGGGAATTCTCAGGAACACTAAATTACAAAAGAAGAGGTAATTTGTTAATATACGCTCATCGTAGGTCCTGGAGTATCTAGGATGCCGTCTCGCAGATGACGATTCACTTAAACACAGTAAAAAGCTATCGGCGTAGAAAACTCTGCATCTTCGGAGTGTTGTCATAGCAACTGATGAATGCTTGCTATCTTGTAAAACAAAGAGGATGATAGTAATGAAATAATTCAAACATAAACACTTCTTGTGCAGATGGGCGAAGATCGTCGTTTAACAATCATCATCGCGAATTGCTTGTAAACACATTTCCATAAAAGAAATACATTATTAAGTTAATACAAGTTTTTGAATTATGCTTATTCTATCTTTGATAAATAAAATCGCGTGACACATTTTTAATAAATCCTTATATTTCAATAGCTTAGCCTATGAATAAATTTAATGATAAATAACCGTGTTCTTTCAATTTCTTGAGCCTTATACATTAAGTTTTTCTGCTGTGACAATTGAGCGGGTTACGAACCTCAATTTGTACCAATATTATAATACGCTTTAGCGCTGAGCTGAGCGTGATAACTTAAAAAATGGAACAATATAAAATATGTAACCCTTCAGGTTCGAATGTAATCATATTAACTTATACTTTCCAAATTATTGGTCAGGATCAATTAAACCTTAGTTTCAAACCTCTCAACTACATTGATTCTACTGAAAATAAAATGTATATATGTTTCTAGTTATGTATGATTTCTGAAATATTATTTGATAATTTATAACTGATAAAAAAATCGTATCTGTTCTTAATCCTTCAGAATGTAGAAAGAGTAGTTTTAAATTCCATAAAGCTTTCAAGTATTAAAGTAAACATTTTTAATGGTACTGCATCCTCTGGTAAAAGGCATCCTTTGGACTATCATTTTTAAATTTTTTGACAGTATTTGCATTTTATTTACGATTATAAATTGCTTTCAATAGGTCAAGTTGCCAAGAGACTATATAAATAAATAGTAGTAAGATCACCTTGTGAAAATTGATTTATTAAATATTTATTTAATGCAATGTTTTAGATTTTTTTTCATTTCAAAAAAAAAAAAAATCTATTGTGAATATATGAATTTCTTGGTAATATAATCGTTACACTAATGTTGAATCGTAATTTAATGTCGAGAATTTATTGTCATTTTTTTCATGTGATTCAGTTATTATACGGGAAAATCCGAGAATATTAAAATATATGATTCCGGCTTTAAAAATAGTTCAAATACAATCCACTAGTTAGAACTATTTTCCATATACTTTTCTCTTTAAATTGAAGACACAACTACAATTTCTTTATTTCATTCATTTTATCAAACTCTAAACAGAGGCACGATTCAAAAATATGCCGAGTCGCATCATAAATTCATGAGCTCCTCTGTGACTCAAAGAAATGCGAAATGTTTCAAAATAAAGACCTTCTTGCCTAAACTATACCAAAATAAAAATTTGGATCATAAAGTCAACATTAGCATATTCCACCATCGCTTTTTAGGTTCAAACTTCAGACGACTGCTATCCTTTCATCCAGAAGGAATGCTGTGTTTCATACATATCATATTCTGTACAGGTAAAATATCGAAATAGTCTTTTCTTTTTAGACTCCCATCAAAGACGTTCGTTTTCTAAGAGGTAAATAAGAAACGAATTTTATTTTATTACAAGTTTTAAAATAATAATAAAATAACTGAAGTTCACGTATGTTTTGTGTTTAGCTATTTAAAAAAATACAATTTATATTTTTATATTGAAAACAAATAATATATCGTAAAAGAATACGTCAATGATGGCTACTTCATCTATATACATGCATTAATTATCCTACTATATAGTTACGCTGATCCCTGACTCCCTGACTCTGTCACAATTCCGATTGAACCACTCAAAGATAAAACTTTTTCCCGTCATTAATCCAAACTGATTAAAAAGTTATTGTCTGAAAAAGTAATAAAATCTACACAGTTTGTACGATCCACTTGAAATTTTTCATAATTATAAAGAAAAATATAGTGAATAATCTGCGTTACTTTAAAAATCTGAAAATACACCCGTTCTCTAATTTTTAATAGCTTTTTCGCTATTTTCAACTCCGTTTTATTTCCGAGAGTAAAAAAGTTAGTCATTTGAATGACAAAATTAGCTATTGCAATAGACATTGACGTCATATATAAGTCCCGGCAATCAGGCTTTGAAAGAAAATTTGAGATTCCAAATCGTTTAAAATAGAATTTTCCCGATTGCCTAATTTAATATTTTTTTTTTTTACAAATAAAATAATTTCCTCTTCACGAAGCATTGACATAATAGGGGCTGTTCCCACGAAACGAAATCCTTCAAATGCGAAAATTTTCCGTACGTTTCCAGAAGAGCATGATTTTGATTTCAGTATATAGTAATAAAAATTGAATATGAAGTTATTTATTTTAGGTGGACGAAGATTAAATATATTGAGTGTAAGCATCCTTTTGTTAAGAGTTTTTTTCTAGCGCCCGTTGTAATTGCCTCCACAACGGTATTTACCTTGAGTTCAGATATAGCTAAGAAATGCTGTAAATGAAATTTATCAAATATTCGGATATTTGTTCTTCAGAGATTTAATTTTATCAGAAAGTCACAACCTACACATCAAGCAATTGAATTTGTTGCCCTTAAATCCTTTAACTAGAAGGGGAGATATGGGTCACTAATGTTCCTATTGGATAACATTTGAGTTAGAAGCTTCTCGCCAAATATTTTCGATATCACTAACCTGAGTCAATTTTGGGGATTTATTTTTGGTGCCAAATTTGATTAATTTCCCCAAAAGTTGCCAAACGTGGCAAAATCTGATGGGATTTTAATTATGGGGCCTCTTAATGTTTACTTTCACGCGTAGCATAAACCCCTTGAGCCCCATGATGTGCTCGCGAACGTCATGAAATTCGTGGGACCCAAACGCATGACAAACATTTGTACGTCATTATTCTATTTCAGGTCATTCGCTGTAATTGCTGCTTGATTATTACACTACGCATGAAAACTGTGAGTTCGTATTGTTAATTTAATAAACGTAATTGAATTTTTAATCATTATGCCAGTGTGAACGTGATGCTCAAGGGGTTAGCATTAGGGAATCGAATAGCGTAAAAGTTATGGAATGTTGTCGGATAAGGTAATGCGCCAAGTTTCCAGAAAACGCGCCAAAGACTATTAATGGAAGAGCAGTCCATCCTGCTCAAGCAGTTGAGATTATCGCTTGCAGGAAACACATTGCTAGTGAGAGAAATAGCTAAGCCTTAATGTGCTATGCTGTCAGGAGCGTTGTACGTTCAGCCATCCTGCGAAGCTATATTTATGAATTCTGTATTGCTGTGTACTGTGAAGCTGTGTTAATGGTTCGTTTTTTTTTGTTGTTTTTTTTAGTAAAACTTCTTTAGGCGCAACTAGAGAGTAACTCAGATTTTTTTTCTGACGGAAGTAACGCTCAGTAAAGGAAATGACGTATCTTTTTCCCCCTTGCTTCTTCATTCCGCCATGACTGCAAAAACATTGCAATCGCAAGGACAAAAAGCCTGATAATTTGTACATTTGTACGATCCCCTTGAAAATTTCCATAATCATGTATAAAAATATAGAAAACAATCTGCGCTACTTTAAAAAACTGAAAATCCACCCGTTCCCTCATTTTTAAGCGATTTTTCGCTATTTTCAGCAACATTTCATATCCGAGAGTCAAAAAAGTTAATCATTTGCGCGACAAAATTAGCTATTGCCAGTGATTTTTACTTCATATTGACGTCACACTTAACAAGCTTTTTCCAGATTTATAAGTTTAATTATTTGCGGAACAGCTATCGGGCGTTCGTTCCTGAGAACGTCGACTGTGCTCCCTGAGCGTCGACATTACTTTCTACCTGCTTTGAAGCAAGATCTTGTCTGATGACCCTGTTCAGTGGATAAGTTTACCGGCTCTTGTCAGAGCCACTGTGTGAAGTCTTTCGCTGAACAGGCGGCGATCCTGCTGACTGTCTCTCACTGTTGTTACAGGTGGCGACCCAACCCGTCACCTCCGATAAACAAGGCCTACGCACCGAATACAGAAAGTGGCACTATGGTGCATTCCGTTGCTTTACTCACATGTTTTCAATGGCATTAATACAATATTTAATGGAATTATGAGTAAAAACTTGACATGATGGGTTGCCATGATACATAAATATTGTTTGTCTGTACTTAAATAATATGTAATCTTTTAATATTGCTCATGTGTTTTTGAGTTATTGATAATAATGAGCCACACAAATGTAAATTTTTAAACAGAATAATACTTCGAGCAAAAACAGCAGAGGAAAACAAATGTTTAAGAACACTGCCATAGAAAAACGCAATAATAGACCCTACGTGCATTCGATACCAACCGACAAAAGAAAACACCAGTTTAGGAACACAGTTAAAGAAAAATACCACAACAAAGACATTCTCTCGATTCAAACCCTAAGGGAAAACATTTTAAGAAAACAGTGAAAGAATAATAGTTCAACACGGACACTTCCTGGATGCTGGCCCGATATCCAGACGGAACAACGGTTTAAGAACACGGGTATGTAACACCACAAAGAAACAAACACTGGCTGCAAAGGGTTTAAGATCAAAATAAAAGAATAACAAATGAATGTGGGATCAGGTTAGTCACTGACTCCAATAAACTCACTGGTTTTATTTAAAACGAGACATTTCATGATCTTAAAGTGCATAGCAAAAAGTTGCACACACAAAATTTATTAACTACGTGAAAATATAAAGATTGGGTTGTTCTATAGATTTTGAGTGTGTGTATAGCATAAGTGCTGTTTAGCCAAAAAGGCTTGTTTGATGATTAAAAAGTATTTTTTTATTAGTTTGTTTATTTATTTAACTGTAATCAGCCTTCAGCTTCCTACAAATGGGGGCTCTTTACCGGGATTGATTTACGGACTAACGTTGAGTAATGTTATTGCAGCATTTCAACCATTGAGTAATCCAAGGAACTGTGAGTAGAAATTTTATTATATCTTAAAAGAAGAAGTTTATTAAGAAAATATGTCTTGCTTAACGAAAGCCAAGAAATGTGATTTGTTATCATTATGCGAAGAGTTAGGTATCAATGTTTTGCCAAATACAAAAGTACCTGCGCTTTTAAAGTTAATTAAAGACTCTGAGGATTTTGATGAAGATTTTGTCAAATCTCGCCTTGAGGTCATAAGAGAAGAAAGAGAAATGGCAATCGCAAGAGAGAGGGAAGAAAGAGAAATAGCAATCGCAAGAGAGAGGGAAGAAAGAGAATTTGAGTTACGACGGTTAGAAATTACTTGTAGACGAGAAACCACAATAGAAAATCCGCTTGAGTCTAATAATGAGAATAGAAAACAAACTCCGCAAAATATTATGACGCGATTCGACGGATCGGGAGATATTAGTATTTATCTAGCACTATTCGAAAAACAAATCGGCCGATTAGACATACCTAAAAATAATTGGGTAATGCATTTATTAAGTTTGTTACCATTAGAATTCGTAAATATAATATCGAGAGAATCGGATCCCTTAGCAGATGATTACGATCACGTGAAAAATCTTATTTTAAAGCGTTTTAAGTTAACGGCAGAAGAATTCGGCAGAAGTTTATCTCTCACAAGAAACAACAGTCCGCCAATTGGCGAGATTTTGCTTTCGAGCTTCGTAACTATTTCGATGAGTGGATTCACGGTATGGAGGTTGGCGATTTTGAAAATCTGAAGGAATTAATTATAACGGATCGCATAAAACAGAGTTTGCCGTATGACATTCAAGAACATTTCATTGATGACCTCCCAAGTATTAAAAAAGTTGATGTGTTAGTAAACAAGCTAGATGATTATGAAGCCGCAAGGCGTAGTTTCAAGAAGGGTATTAATCGAAGTACAAATAATTTTGAAATGACTAATAAAAGATCCTACATGAAGGAATCGGATAATGAAAAGTATTTTAATCGTGTCCAAAATAATAATAAATCCAGGTATTCAAATGGCGCGAATAATTCAAATGTTGACTGTGCGATAAAAAATAGGGACAGATCAAAAATTAAGTGCTTCGCCTGTAATCTCTACGGCCATGTTGCTTCTCAATGTTTAAATAGAAAAAATGATTGCCAAATTTCCCGCCATGTTTCTCGACAAAATAAAAATTTCAACCAAGTATCTACTTCACATACCAAAAAGGAAGCTAACTTCTATAACTCTATGTCAAATTCCAATAGGATGGAAAAAGATATTCAAATTAACGGCAAGAATGCAAGATGTTTGATCGATACTGGAAGCGAATTGAACCTTGTGAATTACGAAACTTATATAAAAATTGGCTCTCCAAAACTATTTTCTGATGATGTAAAAATATCAGGTATCGCCAAAGAAGTAGTACAACCATTAGGTTATTTTACAACGGAATTGTGTATCGATAATATTACAATTTCTACTAATGCTTACGTTATGAAAGATCTCGCGCATGAAATTGTTTTAGGAGTCGACGTAATCAACAAATTAAATTTATCTATCGATGAAAATGGATTAAAGGTATTAGGCAAGCGCGAAAATGTTTGGATCGGCTACATTAAAGTAGTAAAAGAATTCGTAACTGGATATAAGGAATCGCCTAGAATTCAGAGTATTGAAAATAAAAACACTTTTCAAATAAATGAACTGTTGACACATCAATATTCGCCTAATGAAACGGATTCAAGCGAAAATACTTGTATAAAAACATCTTATATAAATCACGAGAGTAGTGTAAACAAGGTCTTAAATGAGAATCAAGTTTTCCTTGAGAGCAAGGGGAAAGAATTTGAAAATGAAGGGTTACCAGAAAATAATTTTTTGATTAATCTATCCGAAGCTGTAAGCTCTGAAGAAATAGATTTGAGTCATTTGATTAAGTTAGATTGTAAAGAAGAAATCAGGAAGTTGATTGCAGATTACAAACCAAGAAAAACGAAGACTGCTGAACTGAAGATGAGCATAATTTTAACTGACGATATACCTGTGAGCGAGCGTCCACGAAGATTTCCTTTGAAAGAACAGAAAATAATAGAAGATCAAATTCATGAATGGTTAATGGATGGGATAATTAGACCTAGTTATTCTGATTATGCTGCACCAGTGGTGTTATGTAAAAAAAAAGATAACTCGTATAGGTTGTGTGTAGATTATCGAAAATTAAATCGGAAGATCGTTAAAGACCGTTTCCCTTTACCATTAATTGAAGACGTATTAGATCACTTGGAGAAGGCGAAAGTTTTTACAACTTTAGATCTGAAAAACGGATTTTTTCACGTCGAAATAGATGAGAAGAGCAGAAAATATACTGCATTTGTTACACATAATGGGGAATATGAATTTTTAAAATGTCCTTTCGGGTTAAGCACATCACCAAGTCAATTTCAACGATTCATAAATAGAGTTTTCAGGGAGTTGCTGCGTGATAATACTATTGTTATTTACATGGATGATATAATCATTCCATCCAAAGATGAAGAGGAAGGAATTGAAAAGTTAAAGAGAGTGCTGACTGTTGCCTCTGAATACGGGTTGGACATCAATTTTAAAAAGTGTCAGTTTTTGAAAAGAAAAGTTGAATTTCTCGGTTATGTCGTTGAAGACGGAACGATACAACCTTCACCCAATAAGTCATTAGCCGTTCAAAGGTTTCCTCAACCTAAATCCATTAAGCAAGTTCAGTCATTTCTAGGGTTAAGTGGATATTTTCGCAAGTTTATACCCAAATATGCCCAGATAGCCAGACCATTGAGTGATCTACTACGAAAAGGCTCCACATTTAAGTTTGGTCCTGAACAAGAAGAAGCATTTAACAAATTGAAAGAAATGTTGTCCCAAAAGCCAGTATTACATTTGTTCAAACAAGGATCTCCGTTAGAATTGCACACTGACGCAAGCAGCCATGGTTTTGGTGCTGTATTACTACAGAAAGGAGATGATGAAAAATTTCATCCTATACAATATATGAGTAAGAAGACAACTTCTCAACAAGAAAAGTATTGCAGTTATGAATTAGAGGTACTCGCAATAATCGAAGCCCTAAAAAAATTCAGAAACTATCTGTTAGGTTCAAAATTCAAGATCATTACTGATTGTCAGGCATTTCAGAAAACGTTGAACAAAAAGGAATTAGCGGCAAGAGTTGCCAGATGGGTTTTATTCCTAGAAGACTTTGATTATGAAATCGAACATCGAACAGCAGATCGAATGAAACATGTGGATGCACTGAGTCGAAACACTGTTCTGATCATCACTAGATCTTTAGATGGGGTAACAGCCCGAATTATCACTTCACAAGAGCAGGATGAACATATAAAAACAATAAAAACCTTTGTTGACAAGGGAGAAGAAAACGGTTACTTCCTTAAGAATAATGCGTTATACAAGTGGGAAAATGGAAGAGAGTTGCTAGTAGTACCTGAAGAAATGCAAAATGAAATCATTAAAAAGATGCATAACAGAGGTCACTTTGCTGTCTCCAAAACAGAAGAATTAGTAAAGCAAGAGTTCTACATTCCAAAATTGAGAAAACAAGTCGAGACGGTAATAGCAAACTGTATTGACTGCATTTTACACAATAGAAAACGCGGTAAAGCCGAAGGATTTTTGAATCCAATTCCAAAAGAAAACTTGCCCTTAAGCACCTACCATATTGATCACATTGGCCCATTGCCATCTACAGACAAAAGATATCAGTATATTTTCACAGTAACAGATGCTTTCACGAAGTTTACGTGGTTTTATCCTGTTAAGTCTACATCAGCCAAAGAAGTCATAGACAAACTGAAACTACAACAAGTAGTGTTCGGCAATCCTTCAAGAATAATATCAGACAGGGGGTCTGCATTCACATCTAAAGAATTTGAAGAATATTGTGCAGAGCAAAGTATCGAACACATAAAGATAACGACCGGATTGCCTAGAGGGAACGGACAGGTCGAAAGAACGCATGCCATCTTGATTCCAGTCCTGTCAAAACTCTCTAAAGAAGACAGTTCAAAGTGGTACAAGTACGTAGCCGACGTACAGAGAATCATCAATAGTTCTACCACAAGAAGTACGAAATTCACTCCTTTTGAATTATTGATAGGAATTAAAATGAAAGATAAGAATGACTTGAGAATTAAGGAGATATTAGAAGATGAATATATGAACTACATGATGAAAGAACGAGAAGATATGAGAGAAGAAGCGAGGAAAAACATCATGAAAATTCAAGAAGAAAATAAGAAACAATTTAATAAGTGTAGAAAGGAATCAAAGAAGTATAAAGTTGGTGATATAGTAGCAATCAAAAGAACCCAATTCGGTTCAGGCTTAAAGCTGAAAGAAAATTATCACGGACCTTATAGAGTATCGGTTGTAAAGCCAAACGATCGCTACGAAGTAGAAAAGGTAGGAAATCACGAAGGTCCAAATAAAACATCCAGTGCCGCCGAGTATATGAAGTCTTGGGGAAAATGACTTAAGTTTCAGTCGAGGACGACAGAACTGTCAGGACAGCCGATCTGTGGGATCAGGTTAGTCACTGACTCCAATAAACTCACTGGTTTTATTTAAAACGAGACATTTCATGATCTTAAAGTGCATAGCAAAAAGTTGCACGCACAAAATTTATTAACTACGTGAAAATATAAAGATTGGTTGTTCTATAGATTTTGAGTGTGTGTATAGCATAAGTGCTGTTTAGCCAAAAGGGCTTGTTTGATGATTAAAAAGTTTTTTTTATTAGTTTGTTTATTTATTTAACTGTAATCAGCCTTCAGCTTCCTACATGAATATTCCGTGGATTCTAACCCAACCTCAAGACGGAGCAACGGTTTAACACGGGGATGGAACACCACAAAGAAACGGACCCTGGCTGCAATTATTCCCAAACAATCGATAGAACCTGCAGTTTAAAAACACGATACAGATAAATAATTCGAAACCTACCAGCAGCCGAAATCAACGCTTAAGAATACTGTGATAGAAAAACACTAAAAAAAAAAATTACACTACCTGCATTCGAACCCAACAATCAGAGAAAAACATCAGTTAAAGAACAGAGTTAAATTATAATACATTCCTCCCATTCAAACCCAAACTCCCGACGGAACAATGATATAAGAAAACAGTTAGAGAATGATACCACAACATGGACACTTCCTGAAATTCTAAATAATTATCATGAATTACCGGTGATTCTTGCTGGAGATTTTAATGTTAATTTTCGCTACCAAGAATCTCAGCCGTCAGTTGATTAAAAAAAAAAAAAATTGGATCTTACTAAGATTAACTCTGATCTAACTGAATACTTCTCGACTTCAATCAACAACGCGCTTCGGTACAACGATAGATGCTGTATTTTCAAGAACAAAGCAAATTTAGAGAGTTAGCAAATTTAGAGAGTAAAATTTATGTTTCACAGTATAGTTAACACAAACCTATAATTTCATACATAAAATATTATGATGACATTCAAGTTCCTATTTCCAATAAATAATATGAATATAACATTTATATAATCTTTGTAAAGTACATGAATAATAAATATAATTAAGTTATAATATGATATTTATTTTAAGTTAAAGTTTAATAATTTCAGTGATATTTATCGTAAACGTCAAAGAAGTTTTACTTCAATCGCGCGTAAAGATTACACGCTCACACTATTTTTTTTCAGCCTGTGATATTATTTTATTGTGCATGAATTGCAGTTTTTGAGAAAGTCGTTTCGTACCATTTTCCTGTCATCCATTGAATTACTGCTTGTGAAATTTCTATGAATTGTGACCTCCGTGTACTGTTCAAGGAGTTTTTTGAAGCAACAAGGTTTGTGTTTAGCACTGGTAACTCGATTAGTTCCTAAAAAACTTCGAAGTTCAAGCATTTACACCCATATAAATCCGCTAACTCAGCAGAGTTTCTGCAACAATGTACAGAGCGATTCAAAACTGTTGCAGGGGCAAGTAAGAGGCAGTAGAGGAAACCAGGGCGGTTCAGAATCACAAGGCGATGTAGGGTTGGAAACGTCGGTTTCATCTACCTGTTAATAATCATTTTGGAATAATAGGGAATACTCCGACTACGATTCATCAAAAACTATTGGATGGTTCACAGAAAGCATTTGACTAAAATTTAGTATTAACAGGATTGGTTATTAAAGTAGGGATTATATGGGATATGTCACGATTCCCTCCCGGGTTAAAGGCTTACAATATATATATATATATATATATATATATATATATATATATATATATATATATATATAAGGTTACAAGTTTTATTTCACAAAACTCCAATATGTGAACCTTTCGTAACAGCGACGGATTAATGCAATTTTTTACGGGGCGGGGGGAGTTGTTAGTTTGTTCTCCAAGAAAGACAAAACTTGCAATGTTTCTTTCTCCAGTAAACTCTTCCCCAAGAAAGAAACATTGCAAGTTTTGTTTCACAAATAACGGAACTTCTGCAGAACCTCGTCATTGGATTGGACGAGGTTCTGCAGAAGACAATCGCCTTCTTCCGTGGCCACCTCGCTCTCTGGTCCTAATTCCAGGCTTTTTTGTTGTTGTTGTTTGTTTGTTTGTTTTTATGGGGTTACATAAAAGATCGTGTGTTCGCCAAAAGACGAAATTTACGCCAAAGGATCATAACTGCATGTGCTACCATGTTGAAACGAGTGTGTGAGTGTTGGAAGAATTTGACTTTAGACTTGGTATCTGGCGCATCACAAAACAAGGACAGATTATAGGGGGCGGAGGGGCTACCGCCTCAATTGAGAAAAAAAAATTAATGTAAAAGATCTTATTTTAATTCCATAAAATGGATGAATATGTCAATCTTCCAACTAAGGGCCCCCACCCACAAACTAGCTGCCTTCCCCCACAACCGTCAACTTTGCATTAATTCGTCTTTGTCACGGAAGGTTCACATATAGGACTTATGTGAAATAAAACTTGTAACATTTCTTTCGCAAATACAGACAACTTTGTTGCTGTATTGGTGATATATATATATTTCTTATAAGCCTCCCAAACCCAGGAGGGAATTGTGACACACCCTGTATATTCACTGCAATATTGGTTATTAACTTAATGAGTAAAGTTTGACTTGGTACCCTCTATTACCTCTTTCATATTTTTTTGCAAGAGTTCCGAATCACCCTCATAAGTCAAGCAATATGTCAATATGTTATTGCTGTTGTTGTTGTTGTTGTTTTGTGTGTGTGTGTGTGTTTCAACAATGCAACTAGTAAATAAATATTTAAATCAGTAAATAATGATTTTTACATTTGCATTTAGATACATTTTTTCGATAATATCTTTTATATCAATGTTAAGACAGAAAAAGTATGTTGTATTTTGAAGCCTAAAGAGTATAATAAATGCAAGCAAATCTAGATATTCGGGAACTCGTGAATAGCACAGATTTGTTTCTTGGAAAGCTGTGACTTGAACGATTTTTAATATGGTCTATTACTTTTTCTTGTCGTAATTTCACATATTTTTTTTTTCTTTCTAATGGCCGGGTCAGCTACTACAGTTGGCTTCACTGCTACGAGGGTCGCAGATGTTGGTTATTTAATTAGCAGGGAGCCTATTAGGCAGACCAACTTTGCCCATTATGAGTGGTCTCTCAATTTTGAACCATCTACAGGTGAAAGACCTAGCATCTCGAATGGCAACCCCAGAGGTATCATTTGAACATGGGGGACATTAGATCCACGACAGATTTTACGTGGAACATCTTCCTTTAGCGTACATGGTTCCACAGCAGTCCTGTGAAAAGAGGTTTTCACCCTCCCAAACGCTGGCAAAACCGGTTCTGCTTCCCTTTCCGTGTTCTTATGGGAACGAAGCTTAGAGACTAGGACACTGCGAGAGCTTAATTTCACACATAATTAGTATTATTTTTCATTTTTTTCAATATTAATGAACAAGATAGAATTTTTCAAACGACAGCAACATAGATATCTGAAATGAAGCAATAATGTTTTTGAAATATGATTTCCGATAACCATTTAAGTTTTTTCCTTTTTTTAAAAAGCAAATATTAGAGTTTCTTGAGTCATCGTAAAAAAAAAGGAATCTCAAAAAACGACAACCAAAAATATTTAAAAGGGGGAAAAAAGGCGATTGTGAAAGCAACTGATGAAATTTCATCAAAGCATTAGGTGATTCATTTTCCTTCCCTTAAAATCCTTTTTTAGACTCATTTTTACTACAGCAGATATTTCATCAGTTTCCCATTATGTTAGAAATAGTATGTACTTAAAAGAATCGGGATGTGGCAGAGGGGGGGGGGGAGAACTTCTTTTAAAACTTGGTTGTTTCTTCCTTTTTTACAGGATGTTGAACAAAATAAAAGCATCTTTTTTTTTCCTCAGGAATCTGTCAGATATTGTTCTTTTTTATAGTTATGAAAAAATAAAAGGTTAGCGGAAATAACTACTTCTTCGATCTGAAATATAATAAATATGTTTTCGGTTGTTATGACAGCTTTGAAAGAAATGTGTAATATTTTTTCAAGAACTATGATGAAAAAGTTTACAAAAACGTTTTTCGATCAAAGTTGTTATAAAGCTGTTGAAAAAGTGCACTTTCACGTGCTCAATCAGTTGCCAGGTATTTATTTCCATTATTGTAAGCGTTTAAAAGAAACTTCCGTTTATTTTGTTATTTATGCTTGATTGCACAAGAGTCATCCTTGCATTCCTTTTGTACTTTTGATCTTAAAATCCAGTTACAATCTGTTCAGCCCCGTCTTTGAACATCTTAGGCAGTATAACAATATTTTTTGAACGTCTGTTAACGTCCATAGAACAATATTAAACAATCTATGAATGTTAATAGACGTTCAGAGAACTTGTGGTATGTGGGTGGGAGTTCCACTACACCGCAGAGTGTTGCTTCCCGGCATTAGTGCTTTGCTAGAACTCAAGGTTGATATTGCGGTGGTCTGGATGCCAAGTAATGCATTCCAATGCTTATACAGTCGGAACTAACGCATTTTCCGGCTTTTTATTTGGCGGCTGTGATTTGAACTCTTGTCCCTGTTGTTTCCCATTTGGCTAAGTGAGCTTTTCACGTTTTGCTTCTGACTTCCACTGGCAATCTTTTGGATAACATGTTAATTTTGACACCTAACTTGTAACTAGCCACTATGATCGTTCAAAAGTTAAATAACAATTAGTTGTGTTTAAATGAAAGCCTCAAACGTCCCATTTTTGTCTACATCAGTGCTCTCAGGACTCTGCATGATGCATAATGCATATTATTGCATAATGCTTTATATAGCAGCTTAAATTTTCAATCACATACTTCAAAAGTTTAATTGTTCTTAATTCTAATATCATCCGAATTCTACAGTACACACACATATTGTGTATGATTGCCAATGATCCAGTGTCCCTAATGAAAGTCAAAGACCCAGCTTCATGAATTTTAACATAAAATTTTACAAGTATCAAATTATAAACACAATAACTAATCGTATCTCACATTAACAATTTTCGGCTGTACATTTCCCACAATCTGTTTAGCTCAATACATGTCGACCTTTTCTGTGTGCATAATTTCCTATATTCATTTATACATCAAAAATTCTGCAGTAGAAGCAGGGTAAATTATTAAAAGTTCAGAGGGGGAGAATATTGGAAATTAAGAATAAAATTGAATCGGTCACTTTAAAAACCACATTTTTTTCACATGTTTTTCACATGTTTTGCAAACATAGTCACAAATGCTGTTTTCTTTAGGTGCTAATAGAACAAAAAATGAATACATTCCAATAACCTTTGAATTCCAATAACTATAATAAACTCAAAAACCATCAAAATTCATGCATTTGTGTAGTTAAAAATTTTTATTATTCTCTGTAAAGTTGCGATTTAAATAATAGTTGTGGTTTGGTCATTTTTGAAAAGACCAAATCAAATGTATTGTAATCTGAATTTAAAATGTAACTGCACTGTAGATTGTTTTATGCGTAAAATTACATAATTGAATAATTTTTCAACAAATCTATCACTTTATTCAAGCCAAAAATTAAAATGAGTATTGTTATATTTATTCTTCCTTGATGTTGAACAGTAATACTCTTAAATGTGAATGCATAATATACATTAGGAGACTAGTTTACACATCCGAAAGTGCACTTTAATTGTGCATAATAAAAATGACCATCTTTCATAAGGTTTCCTTCTTATTTTCAATAAGAAAATTAACCGTAATTATTCGTAATTAGAAATGAGACCGGTTTCAACAACTCAATTTAAGAATAAAGATGAACGACGACAATAGTCACTCATTGACATGCTTGAATAAATGAAATTAATCAATTTTGAGCGGAACAAGATGAATGTTCAAGCATTGAAAGGCTATAATAAAATGTAAATGATATACGAATGGGATGAAAATGAAGCCTGTCTATTCCAGAAAAGGTGGAAGAATTCAAAGCTGTTCTCCAGTTACATAAGCACTTTTCGGAGAATTTATTAATAATTCATGAGAAAAATATCTTGGAATGTCGATGCAAATACTGTTGAGATAAATATATAAATCTGCTTTTCAATTCACGGATCATTATTTGAAAATTTGTGTAATAAATGACCAACCATTTCCTACCTAAAAAGAAAAGCTTCAAAATTTATGTTTCCAAGACAGCCCCAAGAAAGGCTAATAAACAGTTCTTGCTGAAGTTTCGTATTTAATAGACCGAAAGTTTAGCAAGGGATATACGCAATATCTACCGGCTTAAAAAGCACGAAAACAAGACTATTTCTAGATTTAAATTATCCTTAATGGTGTTGCATTTCAAAAAAATAGAAAACAATTTCTTAAAAAATTTGCTTTATTTCTGAGGTTTACTTTGAACGAATCATGAAAAAAAAAATTCACTGCAGCTTAGTGACTATTTTAATAAAATAGCCGCCCCATACCTTAGTGTTCTTTATACTCAGTGCAGTATTGACTAAATTCCTGGACTCATTTCAATGAAAATCATGTTCCCTTGTTTTATGTTGTGCTGTGTGTGTGATTATGGCAACGCTACACCAGGGCGATCTGCCAAGGGGGGGGGGTGCCTTGGTAGGAGGACTTTCTAAGGGGTTTTAACGCGTATTCACGTTACATCTGGAGAGAACCTACCAAAACTCCAGACCGTTAGATCGACAGCCGCGCGATGGGACCCGAACCCGGGACCTTGACACTTCGGCCATCTACCATTTTCAGTGGCATAACCACTGTGCCATGGTGAGGCTGTTTCCTTGTTTTAACTTATGACTTCTTATCGTATTATATCTCGTTAGTTTTAACTGTATTTGTCATTAAATTTATTTAGGTTAAGGTTGCTACACATTTTAAGTGTCATCATAAAAGCTGATATTGAAACAGCAAATGGCTAAAATGGGCTTTAGCCCAATGCATGGTAGCATTTTTCAGATGGGGGGGTGGGCGATTAATGCGCCAAGTATTGTGAATTCGATGTTTTAAATGTGTGAAAAAGTAAAAGTGCAAGATGTCCAAACATCTTGCATATTTTGTAATCTAGCTACTGTGTGACATATGCTTGCTCCATTTGACGTGAACAAATGAACATTTTGAACTGTTCATTTGGGATTTTTGCACATGCGTCATTGTTATTGCACTAATGTTTACATCTAGCTGTTGCCGTTCGCAGCGCGGAAATATAGCCGATTTTGGTACAGTATACGTTAGCGTGTTATGTAAGTAGATATTACCCAACAGTTTCAGTTTAACTGAAAATGTGGCGCGTCCTATTAACTTTATTACTGATGCATGCGGGGTTTTGAGTGTAGTCTATTCATTCATTCAAAGATTGTCGTATGGTTATTAGAAAAGTAAGTGCTTAGCTTCTTAGCACCGTCTGATTAGAGCAATTCACACTAGAAACTCTTGTTTAATACACTACAGCTGACTATCAATAGGTTGTGTCTCGAGGTAATGGTCCTTCATTAGCGGCATTACATAAAACAATATCATGTTATCATCGTTTGGAAAAAACATAATAGTTTACAGGGTTTCTGAAATCAATTGTACCTTTTCCTTTTTTTTTCACTCAGTAGGTTGAGAAAGGTGTAAATTACTCTCATTGCTGTTGGATATTCAATAATTTGGCTGAAATACTCGACGTTTTGATAAACAAATTTTTCTTAAGATACACAAAAAAACAACAGGTATAAACGTTCGAATCCGGGGATCAAATGTTGAAAGTAGTTGTCCCCGGTCCTATGCAGAATGAATCTTTATGGGTCTTTTTTCAGTAAAAACTGTATTGAGACACTCATTTTGACATGCTTCACATTTGGTTGATGGCACACCTTGAAATGGACACTCGAGATTTCATTTTTCAACAAGGTAGAATTCGACCGCACTGTGAATGAATATCTCCCACTGTATTGAACAGATTACACTGGTTTTGATGAAGCGTTGCTGAGATGGCCCCAGAGGCCTCCAGATGTAACTTCTGACGATTTACTTTTGTGCGGTTTGTGAAGTTGATGTCTACGAGGGGATAAATGAATCATCCACTAGATATCTCTACCGTTTTATAAATAGAGCCCATATCAAATTTTATAAGGTAGAAAACACTTATATAATACCTTAGTTTTGGCACATTAAGTGTCAGAATATCACATAAAGGGGTCCGAGAATATGTTTCTGATAAGATATACATATTCGAACATAGTTTACTTTTTCTAGTGAAGTTTAATTATATCACTGAGTGAAGAATTGTGTGAAACACTTGGTTAAATTCACTTGCAACGGTGAATATCCTTAAATATGCAATGTTATAGTCTGAGGTGGTCAGCCAGAGAAGAAATTTCCTTTACGTACTTATTTGTTAAAATTTGCTACACTGTAATATCTAAAACATTTAAGTACTTATTTTAAAGTTTTTAGTCTGTTTTACGTTTTTCCTATAAAGCTAGACATAAAAGTAGAATGATTTTAATGTGATAGAGCAGTGTTAGAAAATTGGCTGATTACAAAGAAATGTACAAATTGATTTGTCTTACTATCGGCTGTACATAAGCGAAATTTTAAACTCTTGGTTTTAACAAAATTAAGCTGTTATATTACAAATATTTATAGTTTGATACCGGAACACATATACAGCAACAATATCGTTTTTATGTGCCTACAGTTATACAACGCTCTGTATATTTAACCTGCTAAAACCAACTGGAAAAATTAACTGCTTTATTTAAACATGTCTTAAGTCAACAAAATTAACGTTACCAATTGTGTTGATTTTATGAAACCTTTTATATAATTCAGAAAGTCTGTTGTGCAATACTGGTTACTTTATAAAATAATTATTAAATGATGTTTTGAGCTTCTAAAGGTGTGCTGATTGCTGTGCCCTTTTTACTTCCTTGTACGGAGTATAAGGATGTAAAAAGCTAGTTTAATTACAGGGCCGCCCAAAAGATTCTAAATACAAGTACATTACGCTCTATGCGCAGAAATTAATTAAGCTCGCATATCTCAAACTATTCGTCATAGAATGTTGAAACCTTACATTTAGGATTGTTGTAACATCTAGTTGTGCACCTTCCCTTTTGGACTTAATCGACTGGATAGTTTATTTACAGGGCCGCCCAAAAGATTCTAAATACATTACGCTGAATGGGCTGAAATTGATTAAAGTGTATTTTAGAGGTATTAGGCTATATCAAACGACTCAGAAAGGTTATATGTTGTTAAGGGTTACAAAATGAATTTCTCCATCGAAAATACTGTCTTATTTATCGTTCTACTACAGGAATACTGAAAAGATTTCCAATACAATAAAATCAATTACAGTTTGAGGGACATTCTTCCATTTCGAGCACAGTATCGTCGTACCATATAGTTAGGTGCACACACGTACACCAAAAGTCGTCAAGCTTGGCTACTTTTGGTGTACGCATGTGTGCATTTAACTCTCATATCTTAAAAACTATTGGTTGTAGAATGTTGAAATTTCATATATAAGATAGTTGTAACATCTAGTTGTGCATCTCAATTTTTGGTTCCAATCTGCTGTAGAGTTTATTTGCAGGACCACACAAAAGAATTTCAGTACATTAATGTCTGCGTACATCTTCAGTATATTACGTCTGTAATCAGTCATTGTTTGGTCCACGCCCAAAATCTCTCCTTATGTTATCGACCTTGGTAAGTTATGCAGAAATATCGCCAAATTTGGCTCTAAAAAAATTTGATATGTCCCATAAATCTAAACTTTTAACCGTAGTAAGCTGAAATTTTGTATTTAGAACTACTGTAACATCCAACAGTGACTCTCTTTTTTGACTGCAATCGACTGGATAATTTATTTACAGGGTCACCCAAATGACTTTAAATACATTAAAGTGTGTGGATACATTCAATTCATTGAAAGCCTGTAGTCAATTACTGCTTTAGCTATCCCCAAAATATCTCTAACTATCTCAAGCTTGTCAACTTTTAGGGAAATATCGTCAAATTAAATGTCAGAAACAAATCTTTCAAAATGAAAGCAGCTTGGCGATATCGGAAATATTTGGCTACAAATCGCTAAACCTTGCTATTACGGCAATATTTTATCTCTTTCAAGTAAAATAAGTTTAGATGAAGTGAATATTTTCATCATACATAAAAATTAAAATGGTATTAATTTGATGTGAATCTGATAAATTTATTCATTGTTATAAGAAAAAAATTACTTTTAAAGCGTTTAATATCTTAACATTTGTTTTTAGTCTCAAAATAACATTCCTATTTTTAGCCAATGTGGGCATTTTTAACCAAGATCTCATGAAATTAGCTAGCTGGAACGGGAAGTAGGGCTAATGTATTTTAAATCATTACTCTATTTTCCTGACTTGCTAGCCTAGTTTTAAAGATGCTGGTTCAAGATGTGACTTCACGTAAGTAAAATCCTTGTATTTTTACTTCAAGTAATTTGTATTTATTGTAACTCTTTGCGATTAAAACTATAATTTTATCTAAGTAGTTAAAAGATATTTATGTAAATACGGTATAAAACTGTACACGCAATTGTCTTAGTATGCTAAAACGGATCTTCAATTTTTATCCAGTGTGAGGGGTTGTGTAAGTTAAACCTATACCCACCTTTCTATAAAATATGTTAAGTGCATAAATAAAATACCACTAAAAAGGTTGTGTGATTCATGTATTAAACTATACTTTGATAATAAAACTGAAATTCGTGTTGCACATAAAGTTAAAAATATCTAACTCATATCGTATTGAATCTGTATAAATCAAGTTACACTACTTGTGATATACAATAAAAAAGTTTTGTAGGATTACTAAAAATGCAATTTTTTTTCTGTAATTGATCAATAAAAAAAATTAACAGTAGAAAATATAAACTAATATAAACGCTCCCTAAATTCTAATCTATTAAAAATGTATTAAATTGGGTATTAATCTCTGAAGAAAAAATGTTTAGATAAAAAAGGTGTATACACTATCTAAATCATTATTTGTAAATCTATAGGTACTAAAATCTGTCTATGGTATAATTTTCTCTTTAAAGTTCCCTAACAGTAGAAGAAATGTATTGGTATCCTAAACCCTACTTTAATAGTCCAGTAAACTGTTACTTATTAAATATATGCTTTAATGTTAAATTCCGTGCCCAATTATTTTTTAAAGAAACAAAAACAACAACGCGTCTGCTGTGTTGCGCCCTGCTTCCATTTATGCGAAGCTAGCGTGATGGGGAAAAAGCACAGTAAAAAAATTATATTTGAAAAGTTAACATTCAAAATTAAATATTTGTGAATTGTTGCACCAAACAAGAAATCTGTGTGGAGCTTTAAAAAAAAAAAATGAGGCAGTAGAAGTTCTACCGATGAATTCTTTTGTAGGTAGTGGGTTCAAATCCCAAAAATTTTTCTAACAAGGAGAGGCTCAGACGTTGGGATCACCGATTTTGATGAAATGTTTATGGCTTATAGGGGGCCCACAGTATAGCAAAATGCCAAAGAAATGGCCGCCAACTCTCTCTTATTTTCGAGAAAATTCCATTTAAACATTTGATTTGCTGTTATATACCAATTATTTGGAAAATCGTTTGCGTTAACCGTGGCGCCGTGGTTTCGCTTTCGGTTGCAGATCGAGGGGTCTCTGGTTCGTATCCAATTGAATCCGCCCGGTAATTTCATTTTTTTTCTCCTCCCTTAAAAATTCATAAAACAGTTTCAAATCATTGTAAAAAATATATTGTGACTTTCTTTTTAAAACTGAAGTTATAAAGTTCTTTGTTGTGTATATATTATATAATTTATTAATATTTTTAGGACCAGGGAAGAATAATAAAAATGGATTTGCTTCTTTCTTCATTTTGAATGATGCAATTATTGTGTGTGATTAAGGCAAACCTGCGCGAGGGGTATCTGCCTAAGAAGAGGGATGCCTTGGTAAGAGAACTTTCTAAAGGGCTCTAACGCGTATTCACGTTACATCTGGAGAAAACCTACCAAATTTCCAGACCGTTAGATTGACGACCGCGCGACGGTACCCGAACCCGGGACCTTCACACTTCGGCCCTCTCCCCTTTTCAGTGATATAACCACTGTGCCATGGTAAGGCTCGATGCGATAATTGTTTACAGTTTCCCATTCAGCCAAAACGTGTTACACACATGTAATTACAATTAGAAATTCAATATTCGGTATAAACGATAAGTTAAACCTTTTTATATGCTTAAAACATTTATGATTTGATGAAGAATGCATATAATTTTACATTCGTCAAACTTCGCGAATAATAGATAACGAAAATATATATATATATTAATATTAAAATACCAGGAGCTTTTGGCTTCCGAGTTGAAAAAACTATAGAGAATTTAATAAAAGAATATTTCAATGGGGATGTAACTTGTTCAAAGCCCGGGACACTTTCAACAAGTAACCACTATGCTTTCTTCATTCCTTGACCGAATTTTGAAACCATATGCATGGAACGAGAAGTTTTAGGAGAGGTCAAACAAATCCAGAAATTTATGACAAAATATTTTTATGACGATGAAAGTAATTCATCTTGTCCCCTAGAGGTAATCCCACTTAAATGTACCCCCCCCCTCCAAAAAAAAAATCTCCATACTTGCAAAATAAACGGGAATCTCTCCTATGCAAAATAAACGGGAATTAGTAACCTGAGAAGATGCAATAAAAATTTATTAAGTCATGTATTTTCTGCTATCACCGCATTCACGCATTCTTTTCTGAAATCTTAAAACATGCATGGTTTGCAGAAAAATTTTCTGATGAAAGGCAGATTAACTTATCGTTTATACCGAATATTGAATTTCTAATTGTAATTACATGTGTGTAACACGTTTTAGCTGAATGGGAAACTGTAAACAATAATTGCATCCATAAGAAGTAAAAGGAAAAAGGATACGCGTTTCGTTCAAAAATTGTTTTGAACTTCTTCAGTCCAAGTCCTTCGACGTAAAGAACACAGGGAACTTCCCTGTGTTCTTTACGTCGAAGGACTTGGACTGAAGAAGTTCAAAACAATTTTTGAACGAAACGCGTATCCTTTTTCCTTTTACTTCTTATGTGTGTTTTTTACAAAGTTTTTTAATTACTTTATCGTTTAACACCAGTATTTTGAGTGTTTTTTCAATAATTGCATCATTCAAAATGAAGAAAGAAGCAAATCCATTTTTATTATTCTTCCCTGGTCCTAAAAATATTAGTAAATTATCAAATACATACACAACAAAGTCCTTTATAACTCCAGTTTTAAAAAGAAAGTCACAATATATATTTTTACACAGTAATTTGAAACTGTTTTATGAATTTTTAAGGGAGGGGAAAAAATGAAAATACTGGACGGATTCAATTGTATACGAACCAGAGACCCTGCGATTGGCAGCCGAAAGCGAAAGCACGGCGCCACGGTTAATGCAAACAATTTTCCAAATAATTGGTATATAACAGCGCATTAAATGTTTAAATGGAATTTTCTCGAAAATAAGCGAGAGTTGGCGGCCAGTTCTTTGGCATTTTGCTATACTATAGGCCCCCTATAAGCCATAAACATTTCATCAAAATCGGTGATCCCAACGTCTGAGCCTCTCCTTGTAAGTCCCCTTAAAGGAAAAAAATTCTTATCAGCACTCCCGGCATCCGGTCTACTTCCTCTCAACATCCTTCCCCATCCCCTCTCACCATTCCCTCTCAGCATCCGCTCCCCATCCCCATGGATCCCCACAATTAAGATGGGATCCCCCTGAGGTGAACTCTCCTTTCTTTCCTACTGACCCCTTTATCTCAACAACCGGTTTTCCCGTCGGGGTTTTTCCCAATTTTGTGCAAATGACCAAATGTGTGCATATACAACTCCGGTTACCGACAGTTCTATGGTCGGGTAGAAATAACGTGGCCCGACTGCACAGTTATAAAATAAACTATTTTTTTTCTGCAAAATATTCAAACATTCACCTAATATTTAAATAAAAATACACAGTAATAAAGTCGAAAACAAGAAGAAACATCACTGCTCTCTTCATTTACCGTAATTTTAATATTCTGGTATAAGGGAGTTTCATTTTTATTGTTTTTATTGATTATTTACTGGGAAAACACTCAATAGTAGGGAATGAACCCTCACCTAGTTTGTAGAATAACGAAGGATTTCACTAGTCAAAATGAAAATTATAAACTACGTCATACAAATAGGCTTCTCAGAATAGCAGCTGATTTATTTTTTTATTTATTTATTTGTCATTTTTTTTAAAGATTTATTTATACAAAAGTCACTCACATAGAGAAGAGAACCAAATCATAATTTCTAGAAAAATACTCTTTAAAAAAGACATCAGTAGTTTATGAGCTCATAAAGAAGCTTCTTAATGTTTAAGGCTTAAAAATGTTTTGTCCGTAAGCCCAATGCTCTGTGACGTTGCGAACGTGAACAGATATGAGCTGTTCACCTGAGGTAAAGTACTCAATGTTACCTATAGCTGTTGCAGCCTCTCCTTGTGTCTCAAAATAGATACGTGCTCGATTGGTGGTCGGAGTTTCTCGAGATAAAGTTATGTCTTCTTCTGCAACCTGTGTGAGACATGAATTGAAGTAATGATTGAACAAATAAAAACTGTTTGATTCGTGCATCATCGTGAATAATCCAAGCAAACACAGTGACTATACAAAAGTATTTCTTTTAAAGTATGATTAATATAAAGTATAAATCATCTTGAAAAAAAAATTTACTTTCAAGGAAATAACCCAGCAAACACAACGTCCGATATCACAGCTAGAAGTATATTCTAGATTATGTAACGCATATGTCACAAAAATGTTATAATGCTATTCAAGTTCCTATCGCCTAGAAACTGGTATTGTTGCACTTTTGATAATGCAACGGCCCCACCATTGCCAAGTGGATAAGACACTGAAACGGTAGGCGGCTGAAGTGTGAAGGTCCCACTTTATTGCCTATGACGCAGTTGTCGATCTAACTGCCTCGAGGTTTGGTATTTTTTCTAGAAATGTAACGTGAATGCGTAGAACCCTTCATAAAGTATTCCTACCAAGGCACCCTTCTCACCGTCGTAGTCAGGTGTCCCTCGTGTAGGCTTGCCATACCACAAAACACCGATAACGCAAGCGAATCCACGGACGCATACGACTTCTGATACCGCCAGTTCATTTCAGGCGGATTAGAATTTTGCATTTCATCCGTGTTTCACACGGATATCACTTCACTCGCATTTTATAACTCTCAATAAAAATTTTAAAATACATCTGTAGAAATAATTATACGTTAACAATCCCTTAAGCTAACTATTAACTAAATTCTAAAAGTATACGTAATTCAAAATTTAACTTTTTTGATAATATTTTACTGCAGACCAGGTATGGACAACCTCCGAAAAGTTGCGAGCCAAACTTTAGAATGTTAGCGAAATCGCGGGCGGGCCGTATAATTGGGATTTATATGGGATTTTGAATGGTTTATTTGGGGTTTTGATATGTTCCGCGGGCCGCATCAAAAGCCGGGTTGGCCCACTTCCGGCCCGCGGGCTGGAGGTTGCCCATACGGTTGTAGACAGTTTTTGATTAAGAACGAGAATGTGGATACTTTTACTACGAGGCTGTACTTATTTAGTGATGGGCATCAATGAATGAACTTAATCGATTAATCGATTATTAAATCCATTCGAATCAATCGATTTCGAAAAATTCATTCGAACGCCCAGCACATAGCATTCGAATAGCATCGGTGAAACGATTAACCCCGATTAATTGCGAATACAACTCGAATACTGAAACGAATAATCGGGATTAATCGTGAATACAATTCGGATAGTGAAACGAGTACTCGAGATTAATCGTGAATACAAGTCGAATTGCAAAATTGCGATTAATCGCGAATACTATTCGAATAGTGAATATTCACTATTCGATTAATCGATTATTGGCAATAACCGAAATCGATTAATCGATTGTGGAATCGAATGACACACCACTATACTCATTTAACTAACAATGAATCAATTACAAACCATCACTCTTGGAAGAAATACGGTTGTTAGATCGCTGACTGTGATCTCTAAAGGCAAATTTGATAGTGTGACAATACTCCATTTTCTCTCCATTGGCATTTTACGAGCTATGTCGTAGAGAAAGGATTCAGTTGAACTACCTAAAATTTGGAAGACAAAAAACTTTATTTATTTTCACACATTTTTAGTATCTACATTGCTATCGAAATAAGTATATTTTTCAGCGATCTACATTTACACAACGAAAAAAAATTCCCCTTTGATAAAATAGCTAATATCAAAATGATACGTAGTTTAACCGTTCTATAATTATCATGTTTCTCAGGCAAATTTTACATCATTGGATATAATTTTTTTCCTAATTGAAAATGTTTAAAACATTTAAAAAACGATATTTTAACAGGAAATAAAGCTAGCCTTTTTGTATAAAATTTTAAGATACTTATGGTTACAGTCATGAGGCTATCAAAAAATTTATGGACCAGAACTTTATTAATGGCAGAATAATTTAAGTTAACAGCGGCAAATTCTTGTCAAAATAAAAAATGGTCCACAAAATCCAATCATTCATAGTGCAACTTCAAAACTTGGACTCCTGCATAAACATATTCCTAAGTTCAATACTTTTGAGAATGTATTTAAGTATTTAATCAAAATATAACAAGAACTCTGTATAACAGTAGTATTGCTATTTTCCTTGTTAAAGTAAATTTGTGAAACATCAAAGTTTTCAGGTTTTGGGATTTCTAGTATATCTAAGTGATGTTGGTCTGCAAATATATCTAATTCCTGTCTGTATCATTGCTTTCTTCTAACGTATATACATATTTATACATACTTGTAATTGAAAATGTGTTATCCATGGCAGCATATGAGTAAGAGGAATGTAGAGACACTTGAATCTGTATGACAGTACCATTAATTTCCAAAAATGTGCCATTTTTCTTCATATAAAGGAAAAACGCTACAATTTCTGAAGCTAACAAGCATTTAATATCTACATTCCTAGATCCCTGGGAAAAAAAAACATTTAAAAAATCAACATTAGTCGAACTTTTCAAAAGTATTTTAGACTGTTACGTAAAAGGACATTTTCACTCTAACTTCAGTGATGTTTTTTTTTTTTTCATTCTTACATACATAAATTCTTACATAGATAAATAAATTAAAAGTTTTTACACCTTTACATACATTTTTTTTTAATTTTTTAATTTTAGATGTATCTGGTGAGCGAAGTCAGTAAAAATATAAAATCTCATAAAAAAAGAAAACTAATAATTATTCAAAAATTGTGGTTCCCACGAATAGGACTAGATTAAGATGGATATTTTTTATACAAAAAAAAACTGTAATTCAAAAAGGGAAAAATAGATGGTACTGACATAGATAATATACAGACGTTTACTCAAAATGTATTAAAGAAAATCTTATTTTCAAGTTGAGATGTTTTGCAGGTGTTTCTAAGTTTTTTCTTAGCGCGGGGGGGGACCCTCTCTTACCCATGGCTTACGGAAAGATCCTATTCTTATGTAGCATAAACTTGTAAAATATAGTGAGTTAAAAGAAATTAACTTACGGGTATGTGTTTAATGGCCATATCTCTTACCCAATTAAAATATGGCGCAAGAATCGCATGTACTTCATAAAATTTCATGCAAGGAGGAAGATCCTTCAAACAGACTTCTTTAGATTTTTCAAGGTCATCATGAGTTCTTCTTAATGAAAATCCCTGAAACTTAAATGCACAGATTTATTTCAAATTTTGTAGCAACAAATCTAAAATATTTTGAATAGTTTACGAAAAATTAATTTCTGCAATTATAATAATAATCACACGTATCCATAAGAATCATAACAACTTGAAGAACTAAAAATGGCATTAAAAATGTTTGATGTTACTGTGTGTTTCCTACTTTTTTAATGCATTTAAGTCTACGTTCATTTGTCTAATTAAAAAATAATAATTAAAAAATGAATTGCAACTGAAAACATTTTTTGATTTGCTGACATCTAAACGGATAGCGCATCAATTTTGTTTCTTGTTTCATCTATGAAATGGAATGTACTTTAGCCCACTTTTTCACAATAATATTAGATGCATTTATTGTGTAGTGCAAGTATATGAAAAGCATAGCATGCGTGACTACAAGTTTCCAGATTTCTGTTATGCCAGAAAATCTTAAAGACACACTAAAAACTTAAGATAACAGTAAAAATAAGTAATAAATAAATACAACGGCGAGTCAAATGAAAAAGGGCCAATGCGAATATATGACAAATAGAGTACTTTATTTAAAAGTAGTCTCCATGAACATTGAGACATTTGTCCCATTGACAAATGAGCCGCATGATTCCCGCCTCAGAAAACTCCGTAGACTGCTGATTCAAAAAATCTGTAACTGACTCCTTCACGGTGGCGTCCGACACGAATGTGGTATCCTTGAGATGTTTTTTTCAGTTACCCGAAAATGTGCAAGTCGCATGATGACAAATCTGGGCTGTATGGCTGCTTGTCGAATCAGCTCATCAACCTGTGCAATTGTGTCGGGGGGGTGATTGCGAGGTGGCTTTGGCCCAGTCTTGGATCGCCTTTGCAACTTCCATGTCCTTCTCTGAACCGTTTGCTCCAACGCTTCACAGTGGCCAATGAGATGCAATGTTCACCGTACACGGCAGTCATACAGCGACTAATTTCTTGTTGGGAAACACCTTCAGTTGTCAAAAACCTGACCACACCACGTTTTTCATCTTTTGGAGCGTCCATTATGTCATGCTACCGTCTTCAGCCCAATGTATGAGCACCTTAAAGAACTTTAACCTCAAACTTTCGCGTCACTTTCATAAATGAGGGATGTCTCTGTGCTATGCGTGTGCGTCCCAGATGATGGACGGAACCATTCTTGTGCAGGGGGTTGGCTCCCTTTCATTTGACTCGCCCATAAAATAATTGGAATAGCATTTGGAAAAGATATATTTTTTAATTCAGATTAGTCTTTGGACTCTAATAATGTCATTTGTTATCCTGCTGTAGTGTATTTCCTAAAAAAATACGACTGTACCAACATCTTCGATACCTATAGATGTACACAAACGGAAGGAAGACATGATTTTACTTTACATAAATGTCTTCCGTGTCTCTGGGTTTTAAATTTTATCTTAAAGGTTCATCTACATGTCAAACAAAACACAAATACTGAAAATTCAGTGGGGATCCTGTTTCTTCAATTTATGTTTAAATGCAGCTTGCAATAAATTTAATTTTTTTTTATTTATTTTTTTCAAGAAATGGTTAGGAACATAAATACTTAAAGTATGTGAGTAAATGGTCAATCATTCTCTTTCAAGTGGCAAAGAAAAATTTAAGACACAGTTCAAAAAATGTATGCATTTCATCTTACAGGCTAAGTAAACACTTTAAGTCCAGTAAAAAATGTTGAGAATATTGAAAAATTTTAAACTGAGAATTGAAATTTCATTTGATGGATAATTATTAACCTTAATTACAAGCAAAAAATGCAGCAAAATTCATTTGTAAATATTTTATTATCAGAAAATATTATTGAACACACAAATCAATATCTAAACCTAAGTAAAAAATTTAAGGCCAACTTAGGAAATGTCACATAGCCGAAAAAACAAATCTTTAGAAGCTTGTGTAGGAGCCATATCTTTGAATTACTCCAAATATTCTTTTTTTATTTTTTTTTCATGGATGGAACTAAGTTTTGAAAAAGTTTGGGATCTGTTTTATACCATTCTCCTTTGATAGTAGATTTCAGCTTTACTCAGAATGTAAAATGTCTCTTATTTGCATAAACTTTTCTTACTAAGACACTCCATAAGTTCAGTATTGGGTTGAGATCTGAAGACTTGGCTGGCCATTTTAAAATTGCAACATTGTTGACTCGGAACGAATTTTTTGTACTGTTACCCGAATGGATAGGTGCATTATCTTCCTGATATTTCCAGTTTTCTCTAGCAAGCGATTCAACATTTGGTAAAAGATGACTTGCTAGGATACTTTGATATTCTTGTGAATTTATTTTACCCGAAACGAACGCAATTGAACGCTCACCACTGTAAGCAAAGCACCTCCAGGTCATCACAGAGCCTCCACTTAATCACGCTCGGAGACTATTTATTTTGTCTTTCCTTAAATCATGCCAATAGTGCTTCCATCCATCTCGCCCATCCAAATTTTATTTATTTTCATCAGAAAAATTTATTTCTATCCATTAGTCATCTCAGATCATCACTTTCTGGCTGGAGTTCAAGCGATCAATTTTGTGTTTCTGTAGCAACTGAGGCTTGGCCAATTTTACTGTATAAATGTATTTTTCAGACCTTCTAATTGTGTTATAAATTGTTGTTTGACAAACATTTAAACCTGCAGCTGGAATAAGTTTCCTGATTAAGCACTTTCCGCTAGATGCAAGTCTGCAAACTCCCCTACTAGCAATTTTGCTCGGGCCATCATTGGCTGGCTATGTGGCCGGTGGTAGCCCGAGCAAAATTGCTTGTAGGGTCTTCTTTCATCACTCGAAGAGAAAGTTTTAGATTTTCCTCTTCTTCTCGATTACCATAATCGTCTTTCAAGTTTAAATAAATTGTTGACAACAGTCTTTGATCTTCCTATCTTTATTGAAATAGTACGAATACTCATTCGTGTTGAAGAAAGAGCTCCAATTTGCCCTCTATCGTGATCAGTTAACTTCTTAGCTTTCGCCATCTTCACAAAGAGCACCAAAACATCGAAAAAATATACGATACATTTGCAAATTTAAGAGTTGTCACATTCTTAGTAATTTCAATAATATTTAAGACAATATATGTATATTTATTTCTTTTATAAATTACTGATGGCCTTAAAGTTTTTACTCAAGCTGAATATACCGGTTTTGAATAAACATGTTTTTTTTCTGATAATTATATAATTTACAAATTATGTTTGTGGGCTTATTTATTAACAATGAAATTTAATAATTAATAAAACAGTAATATTTGAATCCTTTTTATTTAATTTTTCCATATTCTCAAAACGTTTTACTGGCCTTAAAGTTTTTTCTCAAACTATCTTTTATTCCGGAAAATAATTTATGAAAGTAGAAAGATAAGAGTAATACGATTAACTATTCCTTTTCATTTGAATTATTAATTATTAATTCATATTAGGAAGAATTATAGTAAATAGCAGCCAGCATTAATAAAAGTTTATTCACGGTTAACGTTTGAACTTTTTTAGTTGGTAATCGCGACCAACGAAATCGTCAATCGTGATTACTGACTGAAAACTTAAATCGTCAGCGTTCATTATGATCAAATATTACTTGCTGTTTTTCAGTCATTAATCGTGATTAATTTTTTATTCTGACAGGAGCAGACATAAATATTTTTAAAAGAAAAATCAGTATGCTTCAAAATCCTTAATAGTAAATTTTTGTTTCCATCGAATAAATAGTTTCGAAAATATGACGCCTGACCTTCAAAGAAGTTCCATGCTAGCCTATGGGAAAAACTATTTCAGTCATATCAGCCATATGGCTATTGATACTTTTGGTCGAATTTTTCTTCACAGCCATCTAGCTACTGATACGATTCGTGATATATGCCTTTTCTGAAATTTGATTTTTTGTTTCTTTTTTGTGAATATTTTAAATATTCAGTTGATTTTTTTCATTTTATTTGAATATTCAAAAAAATTGATAGACAAAAAATAAAATTTTAGAAAGACACATTATGCATTATGTCAGTAGTAAAGTTGCGGAGAAAAAAAGACACAAAATATCGGTACGCAAAAGTATAAGACACAAAGTATTAGATTTAATTAATGAAATATTTTTTTACCACTGAACAGTGGGAGTTTAATACCACATTCTACCATTATAAACAATGTCAAATTCATCTATAACAGAGTAGATAATTATTGAAACAATCCCTAATCACCGATTAAGACTCAACTTCCTCCGAAGAACAGTGAAATCTGATGTCCAGAGTGAAGGAGTCTCAATCATCTAACTGATCTAAAAAAAAATATTATTATGAAAATTTTTAGGTTAAATTTCAAACATGCAGATAGCCCCAAAGTGTTGAAAATTTGAATATAAATAAGAAAACTGTAAAAAAAGAAGTAATCAATAATTATGTGACTGTATAGATTGTTTTTCCAACATTTAACACTCAAAAACCGCTTAAATTTAAATGGATTTTTAGAGGGAGTGGAACGCGAGAGAGATACAGAGCTGCTTTAGCAACAGCATATGTAAAGAAGCAATATATATATATATATATATATTAGTTTACAGAATGTTAAAAAATTACACTAAGTGGTGGTCCAATTTGCAGTTCTATCCAAAATCTTTAATCGTTACATACGCAAACATAGGAATTTTCCCCATATTTTACTCTGCGAGCGAAATGCGAAATTCTAATACGTTCCTTGTTTCCACCTGGAGCATTTATAAAAGATTTCAACCGACTTCCGCCCATATTACATTATATGGGACACTGAAAACTTGGGATTTTCTGTTCTGGTAGCAAAAATTGCTAAGTGTTATTGAACTTCAGTTCTTCATGAGTACTAAATTTCCATAAAATGTTTCAGGGTTACAAAGTTGGAGGTGTGAAATTTTCACTTTGAAACATATCTTAAAATATATATATATATATATATATATATATATATATATGTGTGTGTGTGTGTGTGTGTGCTTACAAATGAGGTCAGAAATTTAATTATTCTGGCAGGCATCAACAGAAATTGGAAAGTGTGGTTGTAATTGTCTGGGCGAAAACAGGTTAAAAGTAGGAACCAAATTTTGCATTCTAGAAACAAAAAAATATAAAGAATTTGCGCCTTCTTTTCTTTATTTACAGAGAACAGAATAAGCTCTCCTAAAAGTCAGAAGCATACGAGTAAAGCTGAAAAAAAAAAGTGTATGCGTGTAATCTTTACGCGCGATTGAAGTAAAACTTCTTTTACGTTTACGACACATATCACTGAGATGATTAAACTTAAAATAAATATCATACTATAATTTAATTATATTTATTATTCATGTACTTTACAAAGATTATATAATTGTTATATTCATAGTATTCATTGGAAATAGGTACTTGGATGTCATCATGATTTTTAGTTATGAAATTATAGGTCTGTGGTAATTATAATTTGAAACACAAATTTAACTCTCTAAATTTGCTAATTTTATTGAAAATACAGTATCTATCGTTGTACCGAAACGCGTTGTTGATTGAAGTCGAGAAGTATTCATAGTTAGATCAAAATTTTCTTTTAAAAAATCAACCAACGACTGAGATTCTTGAGAGCGAAAATTAATATCAAAATCTTCAGTAAGAATCATCGGTCATTCATGATAATTATTTAGAATCCAGGAAGTGTCCATGTTGTAGTATTATTCTTTAACTGTTTTCGTATACCATTGTTCCGTCTGGAGGTTGGGTCTAATGGGGGGTGGGGGGATGTCCGTAGTCAGTATTATACTTTAACTGTGTTCTTTGATTGATGTTTTCCTCTGTTTGTGGGGTTCGAATGCAGGTAGTGTAATTTTTGTTGTGTTTTTCTATCACAGTGTTCTTAAGCGTTGATTTCGTCTGCTAGTAGGTTTCGAATTATTATTCTGTATCCATGTTTTTAAACTGCAGATTCTGTCCATTGTTTGGGATTGATTGCAGCAAGAGCCCGTTTCTGACGTACTAACATTTCTTAAAATACATCTTTTGGGCAAAATAATAACAGATACGACATGCATAATAGTTAGGAGTTTAATGGCCTAACGGCCAATGCAACTGGCATTTGACAAATAATAATATCACTTCACTTCGAAACTATTACCTATATTTACTACGAAATAGTATTATAAGACAATTATGTAATTAAAACACATCTGAAACCAGTAATTACTATATATCACGCTCATAAGTCTATGTATTTAATTTTTTGAAGTTTTGATAATTCAACGATCTCCATTTACTTCGCCTCGATGGAAATATAAACAACCTGAGATGCGCAGTTACCCAGTGTGCGTAGCGCCATCTGTTTGCAACAATGGCCTTATCCAACTTTCTAAGCGAAGTATCCCCTCCTATAAATTTACCTTCGTGGGATCGAAGTATAATCCTCCAACAGTGTTCTTAAACGAAAATTTCCCTCTGCTGTTTAGGTACATTTGCAGCCACTGTCCCTTTAATTGTGGTGTTCCATCTCCTTGTTCTTAAACCGTTGTTCTGTCTTGAAGTTGGGTTAGAATCCACGAAAAGTGTTCTTAAATTGACGTTTGCAACTACTTTTCCGGTTCGATTGCAGACAGGTTCCATTTCTTTGTGCTTTTCCAAAACCTTGTATATTATTCATCTAAAAATAAGGATTATCGGCAACCTGCTGTGAGGTTGGGATTACATGTAAAATATTATGTTGGATGTACCTTCAAAACGCTTATTGATATATAAATAAAGATTGATGTCTCAATTGATTGATTGATTGTTTGGGAAAGAAACGGCGAGAAATCGCCGTTTCTTTCCCTAACAGGTTCCCCGTATTTTTACACGATGTATGTCGTATCAAGAGTTAATCAAAATACTAACCCAGCTTTCTAGTAAGCGGACGCCAAATATGAATCACTGCACCAAGTCGTTTATTTTAAAACGCGTTTGGCATTTGTATGTTCATCAAATACCACCACGGCAGTAATAATTCATGTCTGAAAATAAGTACTAGCCACAAACTAACGATACACAATCAAGAAAATAAACGTTAGACCTCTTAAAAACAATTTAATTCAAAAGTTATTTCCCCACGGAAATCTTCACAAACTCCTCAGAGAGTATAGACTTTTACAACTAGTTGCCATCGGCAAAACGAGATAGTTAAATACATATTTTGTGGATAACGTTGCCATCTCAAGAAAAACTAAATAATGATAATAATGATAGTGCATTTTCAACAATGAAGTCAGCGAAAGGAGCGAGCGGTCGAAAATGTAGGATTTTCCGCGGTTTTTCTTTTTCAGGCGCGCTTGCCGTGGAGTATATGACATATACATCACTTCCTTTGCTGAGCGTTACTTCCGTCAGAAAACAAAATCTGAGTTACTCCCTAGTCGCGACTAAAGAAGTTTTACTTCAAAAATTAATCCTCTCTGAACTCCTTATGAGGCTTTCACAAAGCATAAAAGTGATAACAGAAATCGTTCTAGATGATAATACCTGATTACATTCTACAAAATTCAGCACTTATGTTTTGTTAAAATGCTTTTCAAATGCAATAATAGTAAAACATAACAAAGAAAATGTTAGAAAATAAAAATATATTGTTACTGAATTTTACCTGAACGATGATTCCATCTGCCTGTATACAGGGTGAATCTAAACTCTTGGGCAAAACTTTAAGGGGTGATAGGCCACATAATAAGGAATCAGAATCACATAGCAATGTGGGGTCGGCAA
The DNA here is from genome assembly GCA_038373885.1 of Cheiracanthium punctorium. NCBI lineage: Eukaryota > Metazoa > Arthropoda > Arachnida > Araneae > Cheiracanthiidae > Cheiracanthium > Cheiracanthium punctorium. The sequence continues at coordinate 273,915 of JAWZYV010002153.1, forward strand.
CGTCGTCTTCGTGTAGCTGTTTATTAATAATCACTTTGGATAAAAGTGCCGAAACAATAGTGCACTTTGCGACCATTGTTCGTCAGAAACTCATGTATTTTCCCCCGAAAACAGAAGACTAAAATTGATAATTTAAAAATTCTATTTTAATTCATGGATGAAATTTTCGGAGACGAGCCTATTGTTTATGAAATTTGGTTAAGAAATTAGACGGACACTTCAATGCTTTTCCAAAAGTGATTATTACCGGGTAAGTTAAAACTGCGTTTTTCACCCCAGATTGCTATGTGATTACGATTCCTCATTGTGTGCCCTATCACCCCTTAAAGTTTTTCCCTAGAGTTTAGATTCACCCTGTATTTATGTACAAAATTAACCTCATATGAGGTTCGTAAAAAAAATTTAGAGCTACAAACCTGGGTGAAAAAAATGTGCTTCATTAACAGTAGTATTTCATATGAAAGGAAAGAAGAATTTTCCTTTATCATAATTTGGTGGCAAGAAGCACCAATTTCGTTTTCATTTTTTTTTTTTCACGTTATCGACTTTGATGTTATGGATCCTTTAAAAGATCACGCTAGTTACTTCCCGAGAAAGCGTTATAATTCCCCATATCTTGCAGTAAAAGGTAAAACTACACGAAAACATATTTTGACGCAGTGTAGATTATTCTTACTTACCATAACTTCATAAATGTTTGTGAGTTTGAGATGAATCGGCTGGTTCTTCAGTGTCTGTCCGTTCTTCTCCATAGCCAGGTAAGCTACACTCTTATCAAAAAGAACATACGCAATCATGCGTGTGTAGCAGCTTTGCAACAACACACCGTACGTGCCGAAAAGAACACCGACAGGCTCCCCATTCTCGGGAAACTTAAAAAAATTAACCTACGATATACAAGCAAGCGTTTCAGTTAGGGTGAAGTTGCACTTTTAAAATACAGTTTACATGTAAAATTACATTAAACATCTTGACACGGAAATAAAAATTATAAATTTAATAAAAATTATACGTACATAACCAGAAATGTTTTTTTAAACTTTCACGCAGTCTCTTCAGTTTAAATTGCAACAGGTTGGTTTTTTAATGGCACAAGGTCCAGAAAGGACATACTGCGCTAAATTGCAACAGGATTTATTTGCGTGGGATTACTTATAATTGCTTATCCTGTTAATTCATCTTAATGCAAAACAAGAAAGATAAATCATATCAAACGCATCTATTGTGACACACTTTCCAACGCAACAATATTTTTTGCTTTAAATTTAGCGATGTGCCCCATCAGTGGCCGAGCGCATAGCACTCTCTGAAATGGGAGACGAAACGTGCCTGGTTCGAAACCAGGTAGCGTCCGCCGACCTAACCGTTCGGAGTTTTCGGTGGTTTCCTCCGAAACTTAGCGTAAATTCGGGTTAGGACCCCTTAGAAAGACCTCCCACGGAGGTCACCCCACCCCTCGGCCTAGATCCAGGGTGCAGATAATTCGCTGTAAACCCATAACTTAATTTAGCATTGTCTTGTTCTTAAATTTGGCGAGATTTCTGAGGCAAGCTTAAAAAAAATGAATGATCAATATAAATGTAATTTATGAGACTCTGTAAAAGAACTTAAAAGTTTTTCCATCGTTTAACTGACAAGTTAACTGTATAAACCTTTTTATACTTATTGTATTGTGCTTGAAATGGATTAATGTCTCTAAAATGCCACAGATCGTAATGCATTGGAATTATTTTGAGTGCTCCTGTAGGAAAACTATGAATGATACAAACACTATTTTCGATGGAGATCTTTATCTTGCAATTATCAAAAACATATATCAATTTTCTTTCATTCGAAGCAGCCGAATATCTCTTAATTACGTTTTAAAGAATGACTGCCCTTAGAGCGCAATGCATTGGAAATCTTTTGAGTACTCCTGTAGAAAAACTATAAATGCTAAATACACGATTTTCAGTAGGGTACATTGTACAGTACATAGGAATAACAAATATAAATTTCGTAGAAATCAGTGCACATTTACGATAGTTGGATTATGGACGGACGGACAGACAGGCAACCGAAATCATAAACACTTTTCAAGCTTGTTAAAAATACATTAACAATCTTTAAAAGGTATTATAGTTATCTAAAAAACTGTCTTGTCCAGTAATATTGGGAAATAGCGTCTCGTCTTAACACATAAAAAATGGAAATTTTTTGTCTCACCTCGTCTTACACCTATAGTTAATTTTCTTTGTTATTTTATTTTCTACACATATGAAAATGACTGCAGAGCCCCTATGAACGAAATGCTGTTGTTAATGCTCAAATCTCAAAAAGCATCAGAAACGCTAAATAAAAAAGCTTACATACACTCAAAAAATATTCAAGTGCAAGTAGAATTTCCGACGTTGGATTCATATATAAAATCTCGTTCTTGATTAACCTCTTATCTACCGCACTATGAATAGCTAAGAATATCAACTTGAAACTCTTTGTTGTTGTTTTTTTTCTTGTTTTGCTTAGATAATCAACTCTGATTAATATAATATAAAAGAATATTAATAAACACTAGCTAAACGTCTCTTGACTGTTTCATAAGCAATTAATCAGTCTTTTCCAAAAGGGTACATCACAAACAAAACAGAAGAATACAAGCAATATATTGATCCACACACTTTCGGGAAATATAATTCATTAATCGTAAAGCCGACGTCTGAAAATTCACTAATGCTTATATTTTTCGACATGATTGAAAAGTGAATGGAAATCTGTCCATTTAGAAGAATTTTATTTTAGCAGAACATGCAGTCATGATGAAGGATGATTAAAGATGAAGTATTTCGTAGTGAGTTTTTGAAGAAATAGTTACTATTAATCATGAAATAAATTTTAAAAATATGGTACTTTTAAAAACCGTCAGTAGATATAAATTAAAAAATGTTAATAGTTTAGTGTATAATAGCAACCATTTCTCATATTACACTGAGAAGTGGGATAAACTGTAAGTTCGGCTCACATTAGAATACTTTTTGAGTGAGTGTACCAAAAATGTAGAGTATGCTATATGGACTACGACATACTAACTTATAATTAACTGAAATATTGATGCATTATGCTTCTACTTTCTAGTACCGTTTCTTTCACAATCATGTCCTTATAAAATAATGAGGTGCACTTAACCACATGAAATTTTATTGCGTATACCAATAACCATGATTTTATGCTGCTGTGCTCCGTTGTTTGCTATTTCTGAGGTTCTCATAGGAATACTCAAATCAATTTATATGGCCCCACCAGTGGCCGAGCACATAGCGCTCTGAGCTGGGAGACGGAAGGTGCCTGTTTCAAATTTAGGTCGCGTCCACTGACCTAACCGTTCGGAGTTTTCGGTGGTTTTTTTCTGAAACTTAGCGTAAATATGGGTTAGAACCCCTTAGAAAGATCCCCCACGGAGCCCCCCCCCCAAGTGTTGTCCATTTGACGTGGAATTATAAACGAATTCTTTGAGCCAAGCACACATATCCAAAATACATGTTACACAAACAAACAAACAAAATCAATTTATATGTAACTGAAATAGAAGGGAGGAAGAAAAGGCTTTCCAAACTTAACTTATATAATTTAGCGACAGAAAGAAATAACAGAAAATAAGCATTAAAGTGGAAAATCTATCAGAAATATTTACTTACAATACATTCGGGAGTACAGTTTCTTGGTACATTGTGCATCTGTATGACGAAGATGTATTCTTCTTTGATACACGAGTCTGGAAGAATAAATGCGTCTTGAAAACTCCATTACATTTTTCAGAATCACATTGCAATGAGGGGCCAGAAACGACGTCTTCATTTAACTGTTAATAACCACTTTGGAAGAACTCTTGTAGTGTTTGTCTAAATTCTCGATTGACTTTCATAAGATCACAACCAATGAACTTTTTTCCGACACGCTCAACAATGAAATTAAATAGAATTTATAAACTCTTAATTTTGCTGTGAAAAATGCATTAATATTTGACATAAGATGGCCGGAACGATCACTGCTATTTCAACCTTCCAAACTGATTACTAACAAGCAAACAAAGACGACGTAGCCGACCCCACATTGCTCTGTGATTCCGAATAATCTGGGTCTACTCCATAGGCGCACCCACGGAGGGGGCTATGGGGGCTCAAGCCCCCCCCCCCTAAAGGTGGAAAGTTAGACGTGAAAAGCATTAAAAATTGAAAATTGTTCCTAATGAATTAAATTTTTTATATATAAAAATTCTCTTTAAATTATTCCTAAAGTACTTTTTAGCAAAAAAAGAAGAAGAAAGTTAGTTTTTAAATAAATACTTACAGTTGGGGAACGAAACACAGTCAAAGTAGGTTTAAACGCTACTGAAAAGATCAGATAATTATTTGACTATAGCCAGTTACATTGCTTGTGCGCATGTTGTTCCATGGGCAAGTCAAGTTTATAATAATTTAACGTTATAAGACAAACTATAATCTAGGTCACTATAACCGAGTTCAGCAGAATTCGTAGCCCAGCTCCCCCTAAACTAAAATCCTGGGTGAGCCACTGGTCTACTCTATCATCCTTTATATTTCTGACACAAACTTTTGAATCCCCCTGCGTATGGCGTTACTGCACAAGCATTCATGGAGGGATTTCAAATGTAAAATAAAATGTACTGGTCTATATTTTCGAGTTCTTAATTCATGTCGTTTTATTAATTGATCTTTTTTGTACCTATTCACCAAATTTGAAAGTTTTATACAAAGTAACCTCTAAATGAACTGGTCCAAAAGATTTTATCACAGCCGAGTATAAGGGATGATTCTTAGAACTTCGTCTATACAGCAGGGAAAATATTCATGAAATTATTAGCGTCTTTCAAAGAAAAAACATTAAACTCCTGATGACGTCAAAATGAGGTCACACTGTGACGTCCACGTGTATTCCAAAAGATGGTCACAACGGAGACTGCTGAAGAAATATATTATGTTTCTTAACATTAGAAAAAATACTCAAGAAATTATTACCTTTTGTTTCATACATAAAAATAAATGAATAAAAACGCTCTGATTCACAAAAAATAATTTTTGAAAGAAAAAAAAAATCAAAAATGTAATTGTGTCATAACTGATTAAATTATTGAAATTTATGAATTTGAAAATGTACCTTCATGTAATTTATCAAATTTAATAAAAATTCCAGAAATTATTAGGTTTTATCAGATGCATCAAATAAATTTAAAAAAAAATACTCAGACGCCAACACCTAGAAAGTAATTGTTAAAAGCGAGAAAGAGAAAAATATAGTTTTCCAAGTTTTTAATTTATATATCAGTTTATTGGGGAAAAGTGTATTTTTTGTCAACTTGTAAAACAAACCACTGCAATTTTAATTTTCAGAACTAATTTTTGAAATTACTTCACTTTTTAAAGAGTTTGTAGTAAGGCTTGCACAATCGGTAGAAAACATGTCTGTAACCAATGAGTTCATAAGATCAAATTTAGGTAGTTTCGGATATCACCTGAAAATATTCCAGGCATCTGCTACAAATGGCAACACTAAGTCTTTATTTCCTATTGAGGTTGCCTTGTGATGTCACTGCACGTTTACCTTTTGACCCGGTCACAAGGTGTACATGCAGTCGCAAATGCCCATAATTTCTTCTAAACAATATCTGGGTCAACCGGGATTCGATCTCATACACTCCCTGTACTGATCGTCACTTATTAATGATGGTCTTAACAATTATTAAGTTATTTACATAAATTTTTCAATGTGGATTTCTTTAGCATAGCATAGTACACTTTATGTAAACGCTTAGGACCAAGGCCAAAAGAGCTTTTCGACAATTTTGGGGGTATTTTTTCCAACTTCCTCTTTGATTGCTTTTGGAAGCCTTTGAAGCGCTCTTACTGTATGTCTATTTAATTGTCTTTCGAAGTATCCCCCTTTAAAAATAATCACAAAGGGCACAGTCCGGGATAATGATAGCCATTTCTCAGGAAGAAGAAAATTAATTTTTTTATCTTTCAGCCATTTTATAGTTGATTTTGCAGTATAACTTGGTGCAGGATCTTGGTAAAAAACGAGTTTTCCTTGAGGGTAAAGACGTTTACTTTCTTTGATCATGTGCTTCAAAACTTTATTCTGATAGTATTTAGTATCAATTTTAGCCTTTGGTTCTACAAAAATTGGTTTTATTAAGCCTTGAGAGGCCATTCCCATTCATTCGCGAGTGTTTATAGAATGCCACTGAGCATTAACGTAAGCCTTAGAGAATATTACGGCTCCGACGCATTTTATTTTCCTTAGAAACTAAGCCCTGGATATAAATTGTGTGTATTAAACAAAGCTATACAGGTGTTATTCTTAACCAATTAAGTACAAGCATTCAAAATCTAAAGCATAGTTTGCCTCCAACTATCACATTTTAAAAAGTGTTTTTGAAGTGTCTAGATGTGTTTTTAATATTTGTTTTTAAAAACGTTGTGCCATTACAAAATATGAAATTTCTATTCTTAAAGTTCTAAATCTTGTTCATTACTAGTGGTTATGAGCATTGAACTATTATGTCAATAGTAAAAATTTTGAGAACTAAGCGACAAAAATAATTCATAATTTTTTCCGGAAAATATTTGTTTCCTAAGAAATTATAGAAGCATCAGATTTCACATTAAATGATAGAGTTAACAGAAAACAAAAATCTTTCATTAAACGCATTTCGAATGTCTCTTTTATACCTAATAAATAAATATTCATTTTCGGAATCGCCAGTGTTATCTTCCTCAACCTTAAATACATTCTGGAAACAAATGCAATTGACTTTGAATAACAGAAAATGAGAACGGCCGGTAATAGGTTGAACTCTTAACTTGTTATTTCGAATCCAATTCATCATATCCCCTTTACTTCATCAGGAGAGCTGACCCACTTTCTCCTTTTGCCATAGCTATTATTTATCAAAATCGTGACATTAAATTGTGATTCAATTCCTACCAGCACTCAAATTGTTTCATTGATTTTCCGTTCATTTAATATTACGAGATTTCATAACATACGGTAAGCGGAAATGTAAGTATCTAAGAATAAACGAAAATCAAACATTTAAATCCTAATAGAAAAGAACCTCTATTAAAGATATAGTATTAGTGGTTGATCCAGGTATGTTATTTGCTGACGTATTAAAATCAATGAACAATATTTCAGTTGTTTAATATGTATTAAGATAACGTAATTTCAACATACTTTATTTATTTTTTAGAATTGTGATTTCCTAATTTTATTGAAACATGAAAAAGCCTATAAATCAAGCAATTTGATGGACTCTGTAGTTGTCACCTATTTAATTACATATTATTGTCTTTTTAATATTAGTTAACACATAAATTAAAGAAATCAACTAAATCTATATGTTTCAAATTTTATATCATAAGGGACAAAAAACTAATTCTGACTCTTGGCAAACTATTTGCATCCCGTCAAAAATATTTTTTGTTTTAGCTTTATGTAGAAAAGTTTCCGTAAATAATTTTTACTATATTTTCTGTCCATTTGCATTTGCGTTATTGTACACTAAACGAATGTATAAACATATTATTGTGTATGAATACTTTTGCTTAGTGTATTTCATGTTCTATTGAAAGTAAATAAAACATAAGACTGACAATGCAACATGCAAGTCAAACGTTTTGAAATTTGGGACGCTAAAAATGTAGTTTTTACATTATGAGAAGGTACTGTAGTAAAAATTTTGGCTAATGAAATCTTCATCGTAACATCGTAATTTTTGTGAGCCATGGATTCCTGTGAATGTATATGGGCCTAGTTCTCTTTACCAGAATAGACCCTTGAAATTTTAGAGATGGCTCTAAGACTCGACCCTCACTCGTAGCTACGCCACTGATTTTTTTTCTGTTTTAGGTACACACTAATTTAAGAAGTCATTGCAACTCCTGCCAACGAAGCCATGATTATAAAAATAAATGAGGCATAGTTACAAAATTGATTTATGCCAGTTTTTTTTTCTTAAAAATATCAGTTACTTTTAGTGGAAAAAGAAAAACTGCATTTATGTTTCAGAAAAACTGCATTTCACTTAATATATTTTTTTTAATACTTTTGTATTCAACAGTATGTTTGCTTTCATCTATTACCGAAAAAAAAGGTTCAATTTTTAATTTAAATTGGGTATTTTTCTTTTCTTCTTTTTTTCCTTTAATTTTCGCTATTTCTTACTGATCATCAAAGCTATGTGGATAACTAACAAAAGAAACCTAAGTGGTTGTAATTTCTCCACTATCACTTAACCGCAATTTTTTAAAAATTCCTTGGTTTTATGGGATATTTTTAGCCACCGCCTATATTATTAGTAAAATATACCCCCGAAAATAAAATTTTAATTAAACGTTCTTAAAAAGGCAAAGTTACCTCTTATAATTATTTGAAATAACATTTATCAATTTATCTTTTTATAAGAATTAAAAATTGAAAAACTTGCAAAATATAGAAAGTGATCTTAATGACATATATTTACTCAACTTAAGAAATTAAAAAGAAAAAACTCTTAAAATATGGTCTAATATGATCAAAATTTTATTTTTAATATGCAAGACAGTTATGTTTGAGAAAACTAAATTTCTTTTTTAGAAACCGTGGCACATAATTTATTTAATAAGCCATCTTTTGGTTAATAGATGGCGACACTATTCGAGTGTGAGGCATTTCCAAGAATAGCATTTCAAGTCTTTCAAAAACAAAAAGTATGAGTAGACAAAATTACGAAAAATTCTGCAAAACGAAATCTGTCGCTAATATTATTTAATGAGCTTCGTTTCTCATTTAATTAATCAATAATGACTTAACAACATCAAACTTGCATGCACTCAAATAGCAAGGCCACCACCAGGGGGAGGACCAGGGATCCGGTCCCGTCCCCGAAATTTAAAATTTTGTTAATTAAAGAATAATGAAGCCTTTTTGTGTAAAATTTAGCCTTTTTCACCATTTGGTTCTCCCCCTTCCCTCCCCCCCCCCCGAATTTTTTTTCTGGATACGGCCCTGTCAAATAGGGTCTTGTTATTGTAGTAACTGGGTCCAGGCTTATGTGAGGATTAAAGTTCTTTCCCCATTGGGATGGAATTCAGTGTCTTATTCTTTCTTTCAATAAGGAAGTCTAATTTTCCTTGAGGAAACTTAAGTGTGAAGATCCCGGGTTCGGATCCCGGGTTCGGGTCCCGGGTCGCGTGTTCGTCGATCTAACGGTCTGGAGTTTTGGTAGGTTTTCTCCAGATGTAACGTGAATACGCATTAGAATCACTTAGAAAGTCCTTCTACCAAGGCATCCGTCATTTCAGGCAGATACCCCTCGCGCAGGTTTACCTTAATCACACACAATCACAACCAGTATGGGCTTAGTTTCCACACAATAGGTCTGACACTTTTCATAGTTAGTTTGTGTTGTGTTGACTGTTGAGACTAACCTAAGCGTTATATCTTTCATGACTACCATGTAGCTGAACCTTTTCACTTCAGCCTTCTAAACCATGTTCAGTGTCTTAACCGCTTTGCTATGATGGGGCACTTTCAAAATTAGAAAAGTCCGAAAAAATACTTTTATATGTATGTTTTCTATCGACAACTATTTCACCAAAAATTATAGATTTTCATCATCATCAACATTGGCACGACAGCCCTTTGTGGGCCTTGGCCTTCTTCAGAAGTTTTTCCCATTTCACACTTTTCCCTACAATGGACCTCCAGTTTCTCACTTTCAGTTTGGCAAAATCCTCATCTAGGTAGGCTATCCCTCCATCTTTTCTTGGGTCTTCCTCTAGGCAGGCCCGGACTGGCCAGGGTGTCTGACTGTCTGCAGACGGGTGGGCCCCCGCCCTCGGCGGGCCCTCCCTGCTGAGGGTGGGACCCCAAACAGAAAAAAGAAAGAAAAAAAAAAGCGCTATACTGATAGCACTTGAATGAAGTTTGACACATACAAAATTTTTTGCAGCTGCAATTGCGTACCAGAAGCCTTCAAAACACTTCATTTTAAATGTAGTTCTCAAAATTTTTTGAGTGAGGGTTCCCGAATGAACAAGGGATTAATTAATATGAATGACGCCTATTAATTAATAGATCAATATTTTATTAATGCATTAAATATCAATCATGTAATTAATTAATAATAACACCATACCTTCCCCATACCCCAAAAGTTAATACATCCTATTATTTAGCGGTTGCACAATAACCCAGCCCCCCCCTCGTTCTCTTCAGACGGGCGGGCCCTTTCATCCCAGTCCGGGCCTGCCTCTAGGTCTTTTACAGAAAGGACTGGCATTGAAGACCTTAAGAGCAGTTCTCTTAGCACTCATTTTGCACTCATTCTCAGAAGGTGACCTGCCCATCTCATTCTACTCAGTTTTATGTATTTAATAATGTCATCATCTTTATAGATTTTATAGATTTCGAAGTTATATCTTTTCCTCCAGGTATTATTTTCTAAAACAGCACCAAAAATAGTTCTTAGAACCTTTCTTTCGAAGATTGACATTTATAGATTTTATCATCAGTAAATTTTCTAAATTTCCCTGCGTCCAACACAAGCCTTAGACACCCCATTTTTTTTCTTTCTTTCTAACAACTATAGTACACATTGGTGTTAAACTTTACTAAATACAGCACACTAAGATTGTATATTTTACAGGCTGTTTTAGATACATTTAAAATTTAAAATTTGGAATATTTCCAAAGTTTTTTAAAGATATTATTATTTATTATTATTATTTTAGTTAAAATAGAAATGTAATTTTTCTATCCCGTTAGATTATAATTAGAACAAAATCAAATTTGTATTATTTTTATACGAATTAGTCTGCGTTCAGTTCAAAGCATTTGATATTAATTCTATAAAAAAAATTTTAATTATTTAAAGTTTCCTAATTAATTTAGGAAATACAACAGTGAATTTCAGAAAGTATTATACTGATGCGCAATTAAATTTGCTATTCACGAAATTCAAATATTTCAGATTGCTTAAGTTATTTAGAACATATATTATAGTAACCCAATGAGTACAGAAAATTTTAGTGCTAATTTAAATAACATTCTATAAACCATTCCTCTTAATTTGTTAAAATTGCTTTTTGGAAACCCAATTTACATCTTTACCATAAACTTCCATACACATTAACCACCATCAGAGGGCAGCACTATAATGACAATGTTTCCTTTAATTAAATACTGTAAAAAAAGACAGTGGAATTTTCAGAAATCTTCGATTACAGTATAAATATTTCGAAACAAAATGTAATACAGAATAATTAAAATTAGGAAAAAATGAAGATAAACGATTAGCTTTATTTTAGAGTATAACTTCAACATTTATATTTTCTTTCTTTTTCATGCGATGCGGTTCTTTGGAACTCTTCTAACTGCTATAATGTTTGATTATCGTTTGAGGCGCAAGCAAAGTTACACGAGGGCTATCTGCCTATTCAGGATGTCTTAGGCGGAGTACTTATTTTATAATAATTAAATGTTTAGTCATGTTTTAATAATTAAATGTTTAGTCATGTAATTTACAAGTTCTATGTCACAGTGTCTGCTCCTCTATTTGAGCACATGAGAATGTGAACCCCAAACGAAAAAATACAAAATAAACAAATTAACAAATCATTTTTTTTAATATTAAGTACACTTCTAGATTTTTATGAATGTAAAGCTTGAGTTCCGCCCCCCCCTCCCCCTCCACTCCCCACTATTATTAAATACGCTCATCATAGCTAACGCACTGCATTGCAGGTCACTCCAGCAGAAAACATCAGGTCTTTTACACCCGTATTCACGAAACTTTCTACCAGCTGGTAACAGCCGGATTACCATAGAATCGGATGGTTCGACTGCGCGTACGATCGGAGAAATGGCCTCTCGAGCCGGTCTCTGAAAACGGAAGCGGAGAGAGTCTGATTTGCGGCTGGATATTGCTGATATCATTCCGTTCGTACATTTTCTGTGTGCGCACAGACCATTTTTTCCGGTTATCTCTTCTGAATTCTCCTTGGTTTGTTAATCTATTTTTTTTTTCATTTTCTTATTATTTTCATTATTTTTATCATTTTACAGTACAATATTTTTTACGAACTAATATAAATAATTAAGATGATAGTAAAATAAGTGTTTCGGAGCTAAAGCAATGCCATTTTTCTACACTGCCTTCTGAAAGGAAAGTTTAAATAATATTAATCAAGCATACACATTTGCTAAAATTGCTAGATGGCGAAATGTAAGACTAGATTTTTTTTTTTTAGTTGCATGCATTGTTTTCCTTTAACTTTGTTTTAAAATAGCCATTTTTCAATAACTGCTTTACATGTTCACCCCCTCCTCCCTTAAATGCGACTATCTCACAAGGAAGATATAAAATTCGTCCAAATTTTCGCTTTTAGCCATAGGGATGGACGCGAGACGAAAAATTGCCGTCTCGCGTCTCGCAAAACAGCCGAAAAGCTTGTCTCGTCTTGCAAAAATCCCTATATCATAATGTTAAAAATGTGTGTCTCGTCTCGCAAAAATCCCTATATCATAATGTTAAAAATGTGTGTCTCATCTCGCAAAAAAGCTGTAAATCTCAGTCTCGTCTCGCAAAAAGTCGTCTCGCGTCCATCCCTATTTAGCCAGCAAAATTGCATCCAACCAAATACATACATTTTCGAATTTACGCACGATTATTATTTAAAACTCGAATACTCGAATTTACGTGACTTTCACGATTATAATTCGAAACGGAGCTTTAAAAAAAAAAAAAAAAAAAAAAAAAAAAAAAAAAAAAATTCAGCTTACTTATAACAGGAAGGCGAGAAACACAATTAAAATCAGATTTAGTTCTTACATTTTAAATAGTTTTATTAAATATTTTGCTAACTACTGGCATAAGTATACATGCAACATAGTTAACAAACGTTTAACCAATAAGGTAAACAACCTAATGAAAAATTAACATTAATTATTAGTCTTTCATCTATGTTTATAATCAAAACAATAGTACTATCATTTGCAATTAAATTAAATAACCTATATTGAGACAACCCATAAATAGGTATGGACAAAACGCTTTTATAGGAGAAACTTATCAGAGTCTTAAATCATTTTTTCTACTAAAATTATTATAGTTACTTATTTGGCAAAAAAAAACTTAAGATATATTAAACTACTTTTATTAAAATCGTAATATTACTTATTCAGAAATAAATAAAATAAAATTAACAAATATATAATCCCTTCTGCGGAGATAACATTTATTTAGGAAAGAAACTCGTTTAAAATCTCCTCCGAGATCACTTTTATCGAACTATTAAATTACTTATATGTTATGAAGAAAAAGTGCCAAAAATGGGACATTTGGCGAGCCGCACACACCTTTCACCAGACGTGTTTTTTAAAGCTCTAGAACACATCTGGGCAACCCGCGGGCCGGATGTGGCCCGCCAAGTCTACTGATCCGGCCCACGAAGCATTCTAAATTTTCATAGGCAATCCACATAAACCAAATCAAAATCCCACTTATACGGCCCGCGGCTTCGCCGGCATCCTAAATTTTGGCCTGCAGCTTTCCAAAGGTTGCCCATACCTGCTCTAGAAGTTGGACTCCCTCCTCTCGCGGAACGGTCGGCAACCCTATATGCGCTATAATAATAACAAATAAACCAACAAGCACAATTCTAAATCAGAACACAGAGCAAAGTCAAAATGGGTCTAAATATTCAAATTACCTGTTGCGTTGGGGAAAATGTTCACTGGAAATGCAAGATTACGATTATTTTGAATTGTTACCGCCATCCTCATATGTTGGCACACAACTGGGCTAAGCTAAGCGTTTGGAACTTTCTATTAAATAATGAAATTCGTGAGCGAAAAAAAATTTGGCATTGCGTAATCGCTCATTTTTAGTCATATATCTGACAGAATTGCATAGCTTTTTCCGATTGCATGTGTTAGATTGTTTACGAAGAGGAACTAATATTCTTCAAATTCTTTTTTTTTTTTTTTCCAAGATGAAAATAAATTGATTACTTAAAACGAAATAGCTTTAATCGAATTGAATTATTGCACCGGAATTGAGCAACAATTTTGAGCTTCATTTAATATTCTAGGAAAATATTAAGTCAGAATCATGCGGCTTCTTGTTTTTATCGAACATCTGATAGATTGCACATTTTCAGTTCATTTCCTGCATATCGTTTAGGAAACGAAACCAATGTTCTTCAAAAAAAGTATTTTTTTTCACTTTTTTTTAAGCACTTGGATACTAGGATGCTATTGTTTTTACTAGTGCAGTAAAATGGCAGTTTTTTTTGTAACAAACTTGCGGAAGTTTTTTTCGCAACAGTTTTTTGTTTTTTGGGGTGCTGAATCCGAATTTTAAGTTTGTTGCATTATACTAGGTCGACTCCACCCCGAAAAATCGGAAAAAAAACGCAAAACATTTGGAGCTTTTTTCAGTTTTTTAATAGTTTGAAAATTATTCATTTTTGAAAAATGATTTCACTTACAAAATTGACGAATGATGAATGATGAGAATCCACTTACAAGACAAAATCTGATAAGTGGTGTTGAGAGTGACTTTCTGATAAGTGGTGTTGGAGCTAGAGCGCTTTGAAAAATAGTGATTTTTCGGCACTGCAGCAAAAATGTCAAAACGGCCATTCCCACCGCTTGTAACTTAAAAAAATATATTTATTATCGACAAAGATCCTTATACCAAGTGAAAGCACATTGAATTCACAACAAGAAACTTCTCTAGCATTCCATTATCTCTAAGGGGGGGGGGGGAGCAAAGCGAAAATTGTCTTCTGCACCTTACAGCCAAAACAGCGCTACACTTTCGCTTAAAAGAAACGTTTTACGCTTGAGTGGGAGGAATTGAAGGCAAAATATGTTTTATGAAAACAATAGCAATTTACATTTACAATGTATTAGATACACGACATTGAATAATGAGATCTCTGTATGCACTTATTCACAGGTGTCTTGAAATGAGTAGAAGTCGATCTCAGGATTGGGTCATAACTTCGAGTAGGTTCTCCATCTTTAAAAGAAAGAAGGCATTTAGTGTGTCAGAATATGGTTAAAAAAAAAGACCGATAAGCTCTTTAATGAAGTATCGAAGCATCCATTCAGTCAAATTACATAGTTGCGATCCTAAGTCTACCACAATTAGGGCTGCTTCGGCTTCAACTACGGCACACTTCTTTTTTTTTTTTTTTTCCCAGTCTCTGAACTCGATATCAGATCTTATTCATGATACTATTTTTGTCCAGGGGTTTTAAAACATACAGCGGTAGGTTTGTTTGTTGTACTGAAAATATCGTCACTGCACTTCTGAAGGAGGTGTCTTCTGGTAGTGCTCGGATGCGGAAGGAAATCGCCTTCCATCTGTTCTATCAATTCTTTCATTGTGAATTGACACTTCTCATCACTGTCTTCTAGCTCGCATAACATCTTCCACCTCAAGCCTAGGGGTTCTTCCAACTTCATGAAGAGTTCGCCGGGACTGGTGCAGAGTTTTCATGCGCAGAAAATGATACTGTGCATCAGCAGCTATCAAATCAGTAGATGGCTCTACACGAGGGTGGTCAAAAGAAATCAACTTTCGAATTTTTGAGGCCCCCCCCCACACACAAAAAGTTGCCAATAGGCTCAAAAATGAGATTGGTAAAATTTCAGCTCATTTGCATAATATTAACCCGTGCCGCATTGAGGTCAAAGTTTAGAAAAATCGCGGTTTTTCGCAAAAAAGCAGTCTTTCCATCATAAAATGGATAAAATTGAGTCTAGAAACATGGTGTTGATCTCGTTTCAGAACAAAACTTCCCGCCTTGATGAGCCACACATCACTTTTGTGTAAAAATTTACAGATTTAACCCTCCAAGCGGTTGTCATGTCAAATCCCGTCCACGTTATTCTAGTTTTCACTGCAATACATCTATAATAATAATCATTTGTAATACTGAGATATCATAAAATATGTTTGATATTAAAGCCTGTATGTAATTTAGAAGCCTTTTTTTAAATAATTGCAAATCTTCCTGTTAATTTTTTTTTATATAATTTAAAAATTGCATGAAAATTTTACCGTAAAAACAACTTTAGATTATTTGTCCATTTCCAAAACGCTCAGAGGGTAACATTCGGATAATACCTAGTCCTTAAAAAAGCATATATCTATGCTTTTTAAACGACGAAAAACGGAGGAGGTTCTCAAGTCGACGTGTATATATTTTTTTTTTTTTTAATGTATGACCACGCATAACTTTTTACAGAGTAATCCGATTTTGATAATTTTTTTTATTGGAAAGGGTATACCCCGAAGTTGGTCCCATATGGATTTGGAAAAAAAAATCCAACCCTAAGGGTAGGAAAACAGGGGATGATTGATTTTTCACTCACTGATTGTAATGTACGAACACGCATAAAATATGACTTTTAAATAGCTATTTTAAATGCCAGCTCGTTTAGTGATCTTTTTCCTTTTCCTCGTGAAAATTCAATAGTCCTTAAATTTTATAGTTTTCATAAAATAAAATAGGAGCTCTAACGAGGCATATAAGCTCTTGAATCGATATTTGTTAGATGCTATTACCAGAAGAGTTGATTTTTTTTAAATGGACGGTGTCCGTGTGACGTCATTTTTCAGCCAACACGTAACCTCCAACCAATCAACTTAAAATGTAGTTTCAGTTGACACTCCATGTTTCAATGTGATTAGTTCAAATTTGTATTTTCCACCGACACGTGATTGAAATAGCATCGTATCGATATCGTCCATTGCAAGGGATATTGGCGAAGTTTTTACATCACCGTTTAAAACTGCACATCAAACCACCTATACATCTTCGTTCACAGTACACAGCACATATGTGTACATTTTGTTTTCGCTTGTTAAAACGATTCTTTTAACATTTTTTGTAGTTCTGAATTTACGTACATATGCGTCGATGCTTTAATTTTGAATAAATCATGTTAACGAATGCGAATGTGTAAATCCCACGCACACATTTTGTTTTTGTTTGCCGTTTCGCAAAAGAGTATTTGAATGTTATTAAAATTTCCGAAGTTCAATTTGTTAATTTTTTTTCGAAATTCATACAGCTAAAAAGAACTGGTCTATGTTCCGAATCCGGTGCTGTTTACATTTTGATGTTCATTTAGTGTTGGTTCTGGCGACATCGTGGGCGATGTTCAGCGGGAGTGAATTACCCTGCCGGTGGTAGTTTTGACTGGCAACCATAAAGAAATGTGTACCGCTTGGCGACGTTTTTTTTTTGTTTTGTTTTTTGTTTTTTTTTTAGGTATGATAATGCGTCAAATATTGCAAATTGGAAATTTCAGAACTGTTGGAAGTAGGGATCGACCGATACCACATTTTCACCGATGACCGATACCGATACTTTACCTATAAATTCATTTTCAGAAATAGCCGATACCGATACTTTTAAGTTATGGTATCGGCCGATACCGATACTTAACCGATACCGATACTTTACATAATTTAATGTCATTTAAACCTACATCTGTTGGGCAGTTTTTGTAACGAGAGTGTAGTTCTTGTTAAAATGAATAACAGCATGATGAAATTTGATCCCAGTAGAAAGCATTAAAAAGAAAAAGCAGTGGATACATTGAAGTATGAATTTACAGTAGTTCTAGTCTTTCTTTTCTATTTAATCATGCCGAGGAATGGCCGAATTTATAAAAAACTGGGCACTGGGAAGCGTCTAAGTGTGCAGGTTCGGAATTCTTTCTCCTCGCGTGGCTGTCGATCTAGTGGTCTAGAGTTTTGGGCGATTTTCTCCAGATGTTACGTGAATATGCGTTAGACTCCCTTAAAAAGTCCTCCACCCAAGCCCTCCCCCTATAGGTAGATGTCCCTCATTTAGGCTTGACAGAACACAAACACGGG
The DNA here is from genome assembly GCA_038373885.1 of Cheiracanthium punctorium. Classification (NCBI taxonomy): domain Eukaryota; kingdom Metazoa; phylum Arthropoda; class Arachnida; order Araneae; family Cheiracanthiidae; genus Cheiracanthium; species Cheiracanthium punctorium. The sequence goes on from JAWZYV010002153.1 coordinate 291,853, forward strand.
GGGGATTTAAGGGGATATATTAATAAGATATAATCCATTTCCAGTGCCGACTGGTGCAAATATTTAAATCAATTTTTCTCAACCTCTATTTTGTCGCCTAATTGTTGCTATGAGCCAGATAAAAGGTTTCCATATTAGCAGTGCCGTAAAAATAGGGAGGCATGGCGGGGCGAATGCCCGGGGCCCCAGACGTAGGGGGCCTCAAAATCCATACAGCTATTTTCCCCCCCAACTTCTTGTTTTGTTGTTTTTTTTTTATAACTTTTTAGATTTGCGCATATAATATTCTAAATGGATCACCTAGCACTGTTTAAGCAGAAAACACACACACAAAAAAAAATATCTTACTGCTTACAAAACAGCTAACAGCTCACCAACACATCCGCTGTATTACAATATGTACAGCTGATGAGCTGATTTTGAAAAGTTAAACTTATATGCCAGTACTTTTAGAGTCAAAGTTCTTTAAGTAATGACCTTGTGTTCCCTTTATGTGTATTCTAGAAAAACATGATCCGGACCTCAAAAATCCACTCTGAAGTAAACATCCTTTTGAGGGGGAGCCTCTTATTTCTAAAAATTATCATATCACTTAGGTAATTACAATCAAAAAACATGTTTTTACTTTCCGAACATGTACCATGTAATGAAAGTATTGTAAAAAACTTCGACTTCGAGATTTTGGTGTATTGGCACGTTTTGAGGTCTTCTGAATTCATTTATGCTATTTTTACGAGATGTATATATGTATGTGTGTGTGTATGTGAGTGAACACGATAGCTCCTAAACGGGGCATTCGATTGAGCCCAAATTGGGTATATATGTTATAAACCACCATAATAATATCGGTATTGATTTTGGTGTGTATAGAACTTATAGTTTTTCTACAGGGCTACGACAAAGATTTCTTTTACATTATGGACTATGGGGGAAATTCTTGAAAGTGCGCTAGCGTTTAAACGGTACATTCGATTGAGCTCAAATTGGATATATATGTTATAAACCACCATCTTAAGACCAGTATTGATTTTGGTGTTTATAGGACTTATAGTTTTTCTACATTGCTACGACAAAGATTTCTTTATGGCATATGGGGAGAAATTCTTGAAAGTGCGGAAGCGTTTAAACTGTGCATTCGATTGAGCTTCAATTTGGTATATATGTTTGAACTATTCATCGATTAAAATTTATTTAAATTCTTGCTAATGATCTTAATCGTGAGTGTTCGGAAAGTCGAGTGGAGTCACTCCAGATTTTTTTAAATAAAAATTTAAAGTATGTCTCTTAAGCGTGAAATCGATATCAAGAGCTAGACATTCTCCAACGATATCAAAAGCCTATATATACAGTAGAATCTCCCTATAACGAAGTCTCCTTACAACGAATTTCTCCCTATAACGAAATTTTTCATGGAAACCAACTTTAAGGCTTAAATAACACTATAAACATTCTCCATATTACGAAGAGGTTATCTTCCCATATCGAATATTTCAGATTTACCTTTGATTTTTTTGTTAGTTTTGAAGAAAATTTTAATTTTTGAACAGACCACTTAGTGGAAGAGTAAGAGATGATAAAAATGGAGACCAGGAAAGTGAAACTGACTCCGATAATGAAGGCACTTCACCAGCGCCCGATTATGACCAACAGGGGCACCACCGGGCATTGATAGATTTGGGGGTCCCCAATCTATGAAATTTGTTATATTTTTCATAAAATTTTGATATAAAAAAGAATATTTCAGAAAAAAACATTTAAAATTGAAGGGCCTTTCAAGTCGGGGGACCTGGGCAAAGTCCCGATTTGCCCATATAATTATAAGGCCCTGCGCTTCACGATCAAAACCACATCAAACTTTAATGCTTCAACCATTCAAAACCATTAAAAAGAGGTTTCCAAATGGAATAAAATGTGCCTCACTCTATTTTCAGCGGACTTTTAAAATGTGAATATTTTTATGAAAATTTAAAATCACAGAATGTAAAACAATGTAAAATAACGGAATTTTGAAGTAAAATAAACGTAAGTGCATTACATATTTTGTTTTCTAAATTCGTGGATTGTCTTTACTTTTGAACATTTCATTTATACAATGAAAAGTAAGAAACCGTAAGTTTAACAAATTTATAATAAATACCAATTTATTTTTAATTGAAAGTCATAATGTAATACTTTTAAACATCGAATTAACTAAAAAGTTTGTAATATTTGCTGAAATAACTGCAAAAATCTCTAATCTCTGTACAACAAAATTTTCTCTATAGTGAATTTCTTAACTGGAACCGAACGAGTTCGTTATAGGGAGATTCAATTGTGTGTATACATATATATATATATATATGAATGAACTCTTTTTCGAGTTAACACAGTGAGAAAATAAACGTTTATAAAACTGAAGTAAAATTATAGCCTACCTCTCGACATTTGTTTTTTGCAATCCTTGCAGATAGCGTATTTAGTGTTGGGCACCAATTCAAAATAATTTAGAAGAATAGACGATTGTCCTGTTAAACTGTCATCTAACGATTCTTCGTCCATAATTTCGACCACACTTGGTGATACGACATCCATTTAGCGATGGTTAGAATAATAAAAAAAAAGAACACACAGTTCGAAAACACTCTCGCAAATAAATGTGCCAATGAAACGATGCCTCTCATCTCATTACCAAAATAAAGATTCTAGAAAGGTGTTGCGCCTGCGTGGTTTCTTCTGAAAAGCGAAGTATCGGTTGAAAAGTATCGGTGGAAATGGATGAAAGCAACAGAAACCGATACTTTCCCGATACTTTTAGAATCGAAAGAACCGATACCGATACCTAAAAAAATTGGAGGTATCGGCGCCGATACTATCGGTTGCCGATACTATCGGTCGATCCCTAGTTGAAAGATCCGAAATTTCTTGAATTTTCGAGCATGCGCAATAGTTATTTTTTAATTCTAGCTACTGTGTGACGTACACAGATGAATGTATAGAATTCGCTTGTTCAATTTACGTCACTAAGCTGTTAATTTGCGTTTATAGCCACAAAAAATTATAAAATAAAAACTTTTTAACAAAAAAATTAAACCGCCGAAAAACTCAAAAGCAAAAAATAATAAACCTTTTCTTAATTAACCTTAATAACTAAGTTCTTAAACTAATGTAAGTATACCTAAGTAATTTTGAGTCGGTGCCAAACAACCAATGAACAAAGATCACTAAATTACCTTAAATTTAAAGAAATAACCAAATCAAATTGACATTGCAACGTGAAATCTCCGGCGATAAACATTAACATTCCAAAAAATGCGCTCTCCTCACGTCTCTCACGATCAACGAGCTTTCGCAGAAATGCAGAGAGGTCTACTTTGTAATACACAACTCAGCATTAAAATCTGTGTGTGAGCAATAAATTACTCCTATTAATAATAGAGATTTAGGCAATTTAGTGATCTTTGTTCATTGGTTGTTTGCACCGACTCAAAATTACTTAGGTATACTTACATTAGTTTAAGAACTTAGTTATTAAGGTTAATTAAGAAATGGTTCATTATTTTTTGCTTTTGAGTTTTTCGGCGGTTTAATTTTTTTGTTAAAAAGTTTTTATTAAATGTAGAGTTTCGTTGCTAAAGTTTGCGATTGGAACCACTGTTTTACCATCTCTAGTCAATAAAGCGAAATCCGTATCTTTACCGTTTTCATTCAATAGCATGGCTGCATCTCTATTTTCAGCATTACTAATAACTTCTACCATTTTTACCGAGTGTGGTTCAATTATTTAAGGATTAGATACGATCCGAATCTTAAAAGTTGGCTTTTTAATGAAAGTTCAAAAAATTATATTTCGTCTTTATCCTCCTTTTGTTTTTCTTCGATTTTCTTTCTTTTTTGTGTACAAAATAAAGGTTGTAATTTTTAAAAAAATCTGAAATTTAATAAAAATGAAATTTAAGTAAAAGAATGAACAGAAAATAAGGTCAAAGAAGGCATAAAATTGAGAACGACTAACGTTTAGATATATTTGATTATTAAAGTTATGTATCTAAGAGGAAGCACATTATAAAGAAAATAAATTATTATTGTTTACAATTTTTTGTTAAAGTGGCTAGGCTTAGATAATGTTTCTTTCGAAGTTTGCAGCCTCTTTATCAAATTTTCAGTATTGTAATAATTTTAAGTCTTGATTGGGGTTAAAGTCTGAGTGGGAGTGTTGAACCATGCCTTTACATAAATATTTATTATAAATAAACAAATGTCTGTAATAGCTCTTTTTTCTAAATCTGTTAATGAGACCTGTTGCCTGAAAAGAAGTATTTTGAGACAATAAATTGCCTTAGACATCCACCTGGCATAATGAACAGCACCAGGTACTCTGAAAGAAATGTCTATTTGGAGAGACTCCTATAAAAATTAAACAATGTTGGGTTAATTCTTTATAGTTATCCCTGAGCTGTTGATTTCTTAAATGTTCTGCAAGAAAATTTGAAATTTCTTGCAAATTTCGCGTTCTTTATGTAATAGTTTCGTCTTCAATAGCAGTTTTGAACTTTGTCTTGCCCAACTTAGGCCACCCAATCTGAAATTTCTAAAAAATATCTGGATGAAGAGCAGTAGCTTCGCCCACTTTGCAATCAAAACAGATTTTAGGATGATTTCTAAAATATGATGGCGACAAGGTAAATATAGAAGATTTCGATCCAGTAATTGCTGCAACAAAAAATGCACGTTCCCCTTAGGCAACAAGTCGTATCAAAACACATTGCCTGAATTTTACCAACTGCCTCCCATTCTTCAACTGCTGTAAATACAGCTTTTGCCTAAGAGTTATTCTCATATTATTTTCAAGCTGAGGAACTCCTATTAACTGTTCTTCGTGTCCACAGCTAAATAAAATCGCTATTCTCTCTACATTTTCTTTATTCAAAATATGAGGAAGCATTTTTCCATCCCAGTGAACAACAGCACCCTCTAAATCAGAATTTTAAAATCTGCTTTTGATGAGATCAATTCTTTGTTTTCGAAAAAATTCTTGTCTTCGGAGTCTTATTGCACGTCAAGGGTCCTGCACCGGAAAGATATTATGTGTTAGTGTTGAACCACTTTTACGTTATACCAGTATGTAAATCATAACGATAATATGGGAGCTAGGGGAGGCATAGCCCTTCCTTTCCCATACGTATGGGCATTCATGTCCATTCTAAAAGTAAATAATAACAGACAACAAAAATAGCATTGTAATGAAGAAAACTTCAGAGGTTTGTCTTAGATGTGCTTCAACTGAAATACAAATCAAGATCTTTCTTCTGAAGTACAGAAATGCATATCAAATAAATAAATATATTTCACGAATTGTAGTTTAGTTATGAAAATTCTTGATTTATTTATTTTTTTTTTTTCTGATGCAAATAATACAAAAGACGGTCAAAATTACTTAAAATTCTTAATTTGTCTTTTTTTCACTAATTTTACAAAAATGCAGATTTTGGAGGGAAGATTCACAAACTGACCTAAAAAACACTGAATGTCATTAAATATTGGTTTTGTTGAGAGTAAAAGTTCAAACCAACAACATTTTTTACGAAATAAAACAAGAACCAGGTCTGTAGAGCAAATAGTTTATACTAAATGAAGGAAAAACTAGATATTTTTAGCAAAAATCGTAATTTTTCAAGAATTCAACCTCAATGCGGCACGGGCTAATATTATGCAATTGAGCTAAAACTTTGCCAATCTCATTTTCTAGTCAATTGGCAACTTTTAGGGGGGTGCCCCAAAAAATAACATTAAAAAAAAAATTCCCCATATAACTTGTGACCATCCTACTCTACACGTTGTACTATGCTTCGAACAAATTCATCATTTTGTCTTCTCGCAAGTGTGAGCATAGTTTCTCTAACGGCTAATTTCCTCACAGGATATACCAAATTGCGTTTTAACCCTTTAACGCGCAGTCTTCCCACTCTGGGAACACCAAACTCTGACGTTTTGACTGTTGCCAGTCACGAAGATTAGATTTGATTTCCATAAAAATATCTGCGGGTGTCTTAAGGTTATAGAAAACTTTATCTATAACAAGCTATGCGACAAAGAGTAGAACATCACCGAATGCTTTAGTAAAAAGTTAAATAAATAAATAGGGGAGGGTGGCCTTCAAATGTGGCGATCAAAGCGATCCACAAATGTCTTCTTCAATACAGGTAGCGCTATCTACCGGGAAACACATAAACTAGTAGTTAATAATGAGCTCTAAGAAAACAGTTCTTCATATGTTTTCTTTTGATAAAAACTACGGAACAGCTACGTTAGCTTGCCACCAATGGCGACTTTTCATTATTTAGCGATTTACACATGCTCACAACCTATAATTACTGCTCATGTAAGGTTCCCGGAAAACCGTTATCCATATTTTCATATACATTATCCTTTGCATATTGGCATATTTAGCACCACGAATTATATCATCTCGCCTCGCTGGCAAACATCCAAAGTGTACTATAACTGCTATAATGGCACAGTTAACGCCACCAAATATGTCTACTGGTAGCAAATATTCCAGCTGGATCGAACCGGCTTTAAAATAATCTGCATTTTAATTATTTTTCATTTTCAAGATACTGGATTCTAACATTCTGGAACTCGAAGTTCAGATTCACCCTACTTGGAAAGATACCATTTTGCCAGATCATTCCTAATGCCAAGATGGCGCTTTTAAATTCAGTTACAATTAGTTATTCTGTTTTGTAAAAACGAATAATCGCTAATTCTAAACTCCTGTTGTCTAAGCGAACTTACTATTTGACATTGTCAACTTTTGTGTCGCACACTTTGAAGTTATTTATTTTATATACTTTTTAATTTGGCGTAAAATGGGTGTCGTTCTACTTCATGTTTGTCAATTTCACTCAATTCTACATACTTGGAATTGCTTTGTTGCAAAGGAATGAATGATTTTACGCCAAATCTGGCAACCATTATGTTTATTTTTTCAGTTTTTTATTAATATCTTCTAAAATAATTCTATTTTCAAAATTTAAGTCAGCTTATCAGGTTCTTCGGAATTTTTCGAATCTGTGGACACCTTAGTCGAAACTCAAATCCCAACGGTTTAGGAGGAGATAGCCCAACAAGCTTTGACAGCGTCGACAGCGGCCGTTACTTTTTTTTTAGAACTAGTGCTTCCTTTTCATTTAAGTTTCTTATTAGTATAATGATGCAATTTACTAACTTAAGAGGTGCAAACTCTGCCATTTTTTTTTTAGCTCTGCTATTTTTTTATTAATATCTTCTAAAATAATTCTATTTTCAAAATTTAAGGAGAGCCCAACAAGCTTTGACAGCGTCGACAGCGGCCGTTACTTTTTTTTTTAGAACTAGTGCTTCCTTTTTATTTAAGTTTCTTATTAGTATAATGATGCAATTTACTAACTTAAGAGGTGCAAACTCTGCTATTTTTTTTAGCTCTGCTATTTTTTTATTAATATCTTCTAAAATAATTCTATTTTCAAAATTTAAGTCAGTTTATCAGGTTCCTCGGAATTTTTCGAATCTGTGGACACCTTAGTCGAAACTCAAATCCCAACGGTTTAGGAGGAGATAGCCCAACAAGCTTTGACAGCGTCGACAGCAGCCGTTACTTTTTTTTTAGAACTAGTGCTTCCTTTTCATTTAAGTTTCTTATTAGTATAATGATGAAATTTACTAACTTAAGAGGTGCAAACTCTGCCATTTTTTTAGCTCTGCTATTTTTTTATTAATATCTTCTAAAATAATTCTATTTTCAAAATTTAAGGAGAGCCCAACAAGCTTTGACAGCGTCGACAGCGGCCGTTACTTTTTTTTTTAGAACTAGTGCTTCCTTTTTATTTAAGTTTCTTATTAGTATAATGATGCAATTTACTAACTTAAGAGGTGCAAACTCTGCTATTTTTTTTTAGCGAGGTGCAAATCCCGCCAACTGTTTTTTCTGGGAAACGTTTAAAGACTACTTCTGAAACACTGTCTTTTCCCCCCCAAAAAAGGCGGAAATTTTAATCCGTATACAAAATAGTATTTAGATACAGATTTAAATAAATACAAAAATATCAGTATACCGAAAAGAAATTAGTATGCTTATTGGTTACATTATGGGGAATTTCTGAAAACGTGTGGAATTGAATAAAAATACGAAATTAAATTAAACTTCCAAAATATGGAAAGGGATAAACAACTATGTACTGGAAATCGCTTTAGGTTTGTAAGAATTTCGCGCACATCACAATTATTTGGCAATTTTTCACTTGCTCCCGGCTAACCGAAAAGAAAAGAAAAGGAAAAAAACCCACTCACAGTCAAAGAATTTAAAAACTCTACTGGATAGTTATTGATTTCACTGTCATCATAGCAAATTATTTTATCGTAGCTACGGTGATATGTTCTCTATTCATCAGATATTCGATTATGCCAACATTAATAAAAGTTCAATCATCATTTTTAGGTTCTATTATAACTGACTTCAATATGTTATCTGAGAGTATGTTTTCGGAAATATTTCCATACACTTCATTAATAATATTATTTTCATTCCCTCTTAATTGCTGAGGTATTTCTTCAATAATATTTTTGGAGAAAATTTGCTTTATCATACTGCCTGGTGGGAGGTTATGAAGAAATTGTCGAAATGGCACGTTTTTCTGTAGCGTCTCTTGGATTCCGACCTGCCCGCAACGAATATTATTCCCTTCTCCAAGGTTTTTCTACAGCTTTTAAACATGGAATTTAAAACACTTCGCGCACTTATCGCCATCTAAAAAAAGTCGCCAAGCGCATTTGCTAAAGCTCATTTTAGTCATTGGCGTATCACCAAACTGGGGAATAATTCCACTTTTTGCAAATTTTGTTGTAATACTATAACCCTATAGTACTGCTGAAACTAAGTGTTGTTATTTCAAAATTGACACAACAATGGAACCATCGTCCGGCTTGGCGCGAAATACTGCGTGCCAAATTACTTCTCTAATTTTTTACCGTGCATTAGCATACTACACAAACATTTTAACATTCGCACAGACAATTCCATGCGAACTTTAACTGTGCCAAATTTCACGGTCATCCGTTCGCGCAGTGCGCTGCAAAAGGGACACAAAGGTTTTGCTTAGCGTATTTATATATAGGGGAACCTGGGGAGGCTTGACCCACCCTTGAATTTCAGTATTTAAAAATATTTTAGCTTTCCCTCACTAGATGGCAATCAAAGCTATTGATGTAATCAGACACCCATCATAGTTTCATCCAGTCAGTTCATAGTGGAGTGGAAATAAACAAGAAAGAAAGTTTTTCTGCCTAAAAAGTAAGTATTTTAAACACTGTAAGAGTTTTTCAAAGAAAGTAATTGAATTAACTTTGAGCTAGTGGGATTTTATAAATACTGTCATATTAAGCTATTATTAAAGTAAAAAAGTTTATAGAAAGAATCAGGTTTCAAATCACCATGCACCATTCTTTACAAAATGGCGTGATGGGGAGGCTTGACCCACTGTATGTAAGGGAGGGTTGACCACTGGGTCACGGCTCCCTTAGTTAAATAGTTTTGAAAATATAGCAATACTGCTTTTCAAACATTGTCATAATTAAAATAATACCTAGATATGAATATAAATAATTTTATATGTTTACAATAGGATAGGTGGTTGACAAAAAGTTACCTACCAATTATTGTCCAATAAAAATTGTTTCAAAATTTAATACTAAAAACTAAATTATGAATAATTCAAGTATAATAATTTTCCAGATTTATACAAAGAGATTACCAAATTTTATTTATTTATTTATTTATTTATTTATTTTTTGTGTGTGTGTGTGTGGGGGGGGATTATAAATGTTATCTTTACTGAAAAACTATTAATTTCTGGATGTTTCTTTTGATTCATTTTATTGTGAATATTAATATAAAAATGAGATGTTTTGAAATGCTGTATTAATAATAAGTATTATTTTTTTCTCAGGATGCCCTTTTTTCATAAACCAAAAGGAAATGCTCGTAAAAAGTACTCCACAGAAGTTATGATGACAGCAGTAAAGAAGGTTACTGATGAAGGTTTTAGTATTCGTAGCACAGCCCTGGATTATAATATTGACCGAAAAACTCTTGAGAGATATGTAAAAAAATATAAATTGTGTGAAAATAAGGAAAGCATGGTTATGCAACCGAATTACAAAACTGGACAAATGTTTACTGATGACGAAGAAAAGCTTTTGGCTGAGTATCTAATAATGTCATCAAAGTTACATTACGGATTTACTTCAAAGAGTACTAGACAGTTTGTATATGAGTTTGCTGTTGCAAACAATAAAAAAAATCCCTCACAAATGGACTCAAGGTAAAATAGCTTCTTATGATTGGTTGCGTGGATTTATGCACAGGCATAAGGAACTATCTCTAAGAAAGCCTGAAAGTACAAGTTTGAGTAGATCAACTGCATTTAATAAATTCACAGTAGGTGAGTTCCAGGATAATTTGAAAAAAATTCTGCAAGAATTTAAATTTGGTCCAGAATCTATTTACAACGTGGATGAAACTGGAATAACCACTGGGCACATACCTAAGAAAATAATATGTAGCAAAGGAGAAAAACAAGTGTCCAAAGTTACATCTGGTGAAAGGGGTAGCCTGGTTACATTGTGCGCTACAGTTTGTGCTCTAGGAACCTCTATACCACCCTTTATGGTTTTCCCAAGAGTTAGAGTGAAAGACTGTATGTCAAAAGGTGCCCCAACAGGTACAGCAGTTGCAACCCATCCGAGTGGGTGGATGACAGGGGAAAATTTCAATCTATATTTGAAACACTTTATTAAATACACCAAGTGCAATAAGGATTTCCCTGTTCTCCTTATTCTTGATAACCACGATAGCCATATAACACCTACAGGTTTGCAAATTTGCAAAGATAATGGTATTATTTCATTAACTTTGCCCCCACATACTAGCCATCGTCTACAGCCATTAGATAGGGCAATATTCGGTCCTTTTAAAATATATTACAATGAAAGTGCAGATGATTTTATGGTTACTAATCCTGGTAAGCCAATTACTATCTATGATATTGCAACATTAGTTGGCAAAGCATACCCTAGAGCATTTAACCCTGTAAACATAACACAAGGATTTAAATCAACTGGCATTTATCCTTTTGATGCATCTATATTCAGTCAGATTATCTTGGTGCAAATGTTACTGACAGACCACATCCTGCTACAAATTCATTTTCTGGAAATAATTCTGCAAGAAATGATGCAAGTGATGCAGCCATTGCTGGACCTTCAAATTCACATGCATTATGCAGCTCTTCATCAGTTACTTCGGAGAAATTATTTACTACACCAGAACAGCTACGCCCCTTCCCAAAAGCTGGACCTAGAACGTCTCTAGGTGGAAGAAGACGAGCAAAGTCAAGAATTTTAACTGAAACACCAATAAAAAGAGCAATTGAACTTGAACATGAAGAAAGAAAAAGACGGAAGGAGATCAAAATGCAGAAAACCAAGCATCCAAAAAAATTTAAAAAAAGATGTTCTTAGTAGTACAGAGGAATCTGATATTGATATCCCTTCTATCTGCAGTGACGAGGACACAGGAGAATTTGAAAGGGAGAATAACCATTATATAGTTGGCGACTTTGCTGTAGTGAAGTTTACAACAAAGAAAGATTTTTGTTATTTTGTTGGACGAGTGACACGGGAGTTAGAAAACGATGAGTATGAAGTCACCTTATTACGACAATGTGAACAACCATACACTTTTGTATATCCTGATAATGAAGACTCATCTGTAGTGTATTTAACAGACATGACTAAAATGCCATGTCCTATGTCATCTGGTGGTACTGAAAGAGTGATTATGAAAGTTCAGTTTAATTTTGATTTCCATTATGATAAATGTAAAATTTAAACCAACATTGTTACATTGTGTGCATTTTAATGTGCGTTCAATTTAAATAAAATGTATCTTAACATAAATAAGATGCAGGACTACTTACTTGGTTGTATGAACAGTGTTCTTTATTATTTTTAAAATGTAGTTCAATATAATTATGCTCTAAATGTTCATAATGGTAGAAAATATGATCTTAAAATTTTTTCAGAGTGTTCAATTATCATACTGAAGATTTTATACTTAATGCTTATATAACTAATAAAAAAGATTTACTTTTATCTTATTTTAAAATTATACATTATTGCCTGGGCCAAGCCTCCCATACCATGGGTCAGAGCTCCCTTATAAAGGGAGCCTTGACCTACTTTCCAACGTTTCAAAAAATATTAAATTCAGAAAAGAAGAAATGCATAATTTATATTATCATAAATATATTCTTAATGCCAATAAAATTTCCTTTAAATTGCACTACAATAGGATTATTTTGCTGCCAAAATAAAATTTACAAAAATGTTTTCTGAAAATGTGGTCAAGGGTCCCCAGGTTCCCCTACATAGATAGAGAGAAGCAACTTTATGATGGAACTTTATAGGAAAATTGACTTGCACTCGTGGGTGTTCAAGCTGACTCTCGAATGTTAAGCATATGCTTTCTGGAGAATCCCTCTCTATTGGGTCCTACAATTTACGTCAGTGATTACGTATCTTGTGTACTACACTTCTAGATATCTTTCCTCGAGCTTGTGATTACAAGGTCACGCCCTTGTAAGTGATCTCTAAACAAGCAATGTGACGTACATAGATAGATTATTGGATCCCTGCATGTTTTCCTGAATGCTTTGCGCCATTCTAGTCAAGTTTGTGGAGCTTCCGGTCGATCGAGTTGTTAAAGCAATTCTGAGCGGTTTCGGTGTTCAGTGATACCTTTTCCTTAATATGGAACTAACCGAAAAAAAGATTTTAACCTTGGAAGAGATTTCAACGGATACGGGCTTTTGGTATCAAGGCTGCGATCCTGAAATATATGTTGAAATTAAACAGTGACAAGAAAACTGTGAACAAGGAGAGCAGGTGTCTGAGAGGTTAAGGGCCTGTCCTCTTCTCCGCTAATTGCTTAAGCATACTGTCATGGGTTCAATTCCCACTCATCCCCTTGTTGTTTGTGCTGGGTCCTATGAACTGTAATATTTCCTTTCTCTGTGCTTGTAAAAACTGTCATTGGGTGCATTCGTAAACGAAAAACTCGTTGCACGAGTTTTCGTAAGAAAACTGGAATGCGTGTGTTTAGAGCTAACAGTGACTAACAGTTTCTTTTGCCTTTACGAACAACTTCAGTTTATTTAGTTTCGTCACCTAGGAGACGTGTTTGTTTATATTTAACGTCTGTTATTTTTGCTGAGGAGAGTTTTTAAAACATACTCAATATACAACGAACAGGAGTTTTTAAGAGAAAGAGTGGCCATAATTGAAGAGTACAGATCAAAATTTAGAAATTTCAACTAAAACTCATTTTTTTTCAAAAGTATTTAGCAAGAGAAGTTCAAATTTCGCTCATAACGGTTTAAATCAACATCTATTTCAACACTAAAAATATGCATTTTGAATTTACTAAAATGAAAAATACAAGAAAATGATTATCTTTGAAAAATTCTGCGTCTTCGCTGCAGTTTCTAGCAGCTTCAGCAAACGTAAAGTACTTTTCGTAACTACGGACGCCATCTCATAACAACAACGTGCAGCAAATGTGTCCTCTGAACAACTGGACGAACCTGCTTCTTGCTCAGTTTATTTAGTTTGACCCAGTTTCCTGTACGAACACCTTAGATGGAAACTCGTTGCACGAGTGTAACTCGCTTCGCGTTTACGAATGCGGCCATTGTGCTGTGCATTTTATTCGACGAGGATTCATAAGCGTATTCTGGAAACCGAGTAAACAAGTCCGAAAATAAATCAAGTCAAAATACAACAGCAGCCCCCTAGGAATTTCTCAACTCCAACAACAACAACAGAACAACAACAAAGACATAAGAAAGCTGCAAATAGAACTAAATATTTTGGACCGGAGTTCTTGGAGAAAGACAAGAATGAAGAACCATCGCCGAGAAATGGTAGGTAAAATCTTGACATTCGCTTTTCAATTCAACCAATGTGTCATATGCTGCTGTTAAGAAAATATCACCGACCCAAGTACTTTTCAGATATTGATGATAGGATGCACGTCCATTTTCTAACAAAAATTTTCTTTCGTGTTAAGTTATATAAACATCCACATTATTAGGTCAGGAATTATTAGGTAGATGTCACGATCGAATGTATTATCTTAGTTTTTTAGTATCGATCTTCTTTCGTGTTAAGGTAGACATCTGAAAAATGGGAATACATTTGTATGTGAGGGGAAGATGGAGAGGAAATGCAACTTTGTATGTTTTATACTAGTCTTTTTTTAGCGTGTAGAGAATGTTTTCATGGTATGAATTCGCTGGAAAGGATGGCATGCTGTCCTAAGGCTAGGATTGCCGACTTTTATTTACGAATTTACGGGACTTTCGTGGTTAAAATTCGGGACGGGACCATGGGCGCCGGCAGCATACGGCAAGAGGAGGAAATGCTCCCCCCTGGATATTTGTATACAGTGTTTTTCCTTGCTTTTTTGTTCTTTCCAATATGGTAACCATACGTTGTAGTAGTCTTTGCCCCCCCTCCCTCCTGGGAAATATTCTGTCGGCGCCCATGGACATGACTCAAAAATGCGGGACCCAGATTACTCATTACAGAAAGGCGAGAAAAACAAAACCAGATTTAATTTTTGCATTTTAAATAGTTTTGTTGAATATTATGTTTCACTTTATACATGCAACCTAATTAACAAAATTAAAACAATCAGACAAACTAATGAAAAATTAATATTAATTGTTATGGAGTCCTCTATCTCGCTTTATAATCAGAAAAAGCAATACTATCATTAGCAACTAAATTGAATGAATTTTTTCATTCTTTTCACAAACAAAAGCAAAACCTTTTTATTTTGGAATGCAAGAAATAGTAATTAAAGCAACTTATAAGTAGGCATCCATAATATCCCTTTATAAAAGAAATTTCAAGTCTTAAATAATACTTTCTACCATGATAATTATTTATTTGGAAGAAACATAAGCTACATTGACCCACTTTAACTAGAATATTTAACTAGAACTTAACTATAATGTTACCTATTTGGGAAAGAACTTTAAAGTATGCAATCAATTCTGCTAAAATCATATTTGTTTGTTAAATCAGATCACTCAGACCAGCATGTTCATGCCCTCGTTGTTCAGGCCCCAAAATTAATAAAATAGTTTGAGATATAATCTAATTTACTTTCACACACGTATCTTCCTAACATTAACTAAAAAGCAAAAAAATATTGCTCGTAAGAAAATAAAGTAAACAAATAAATAAATCATGTCAAAAGCATGTATTACAAAAAAAAAAAAAAACTTTCCAACACAATCTTACTTCTTTACGTGGTACCTTACCACGCAACGAATAGTTCAGTTTTCGCTGCTATCGTTGGAAAGACGCAAAGGAAAAATACATGGTGTAAAATAATATAAACGACTTTTTAACGATAGTTTGTTCAATAAAATGTAACTACTGTATTATTCTTGTATTTATCATTCTTTACTTAAGACAAATATGGGCAACGCTTGCCCGCGGCCGGATGTGGCCAGCCAGTGCTTCGGATCCGGCCAGCGGAACATTTCAAACTGTTTATAAACCCCATATAAACCATTTAAAATCCCATATGAATCCCAATTATATGGCCCGCGACTTCGCTAACATCCTGAAGTTCGGCACGCAACTTTTCAAACTTTGTCCGTACCTGCTTTCAGCAGTTTACCATATTTTATCTTTTCTGCGTTCATGTTAGGAATACCTTTGTATAAAACGAGCAAACTTTTCATTGTAGTGGGAAAGCTTTATTCCTTGTCATATGAAACAGGATGAAATTTTATTAGCATCCAGTCTGAAATTTGGATGGTGGTAATGTGTTCATAATTATTATTTGTGGTTTCTGGAATATAGTGAAAAAATATCTGAACTGGTGTTTTAGCATTCTAAAAATATGTGAAAAATCAGTTTATAAAATAGTAAGAAAATGAAAACTGATTCAGATTAATCAGACATTTCAGGGAGATCACTCAGACCAGCATGTTCATGCCCTCGGTCCTGATTGAGAGGCCCCAAAATTAATAAAATAGTTTGAGATATAATCTAATTTACTTTCACACACGTATCTTCCTAACATTAACTAAAAAGCAAAAAAATATTGCTGGTAAGAAAATAAAGTAAACAAATAAATAAATCATGTCAAAAGCATGTATTACAAAAAAAAAAAAAAAAACTTTCCAACACAATCTTACTTCTTTACGTGGTACCTTACCACGCAACGAATAGTTCAGTTTTCGCTGCTATCGTTGGAAAGACGCAAAGGAAAAATACATGGTGTAAAATAATATAAACGACTTTTTAACGATAGTTTGTTCAATAAAATGTAACTACTAAGCATCCACTGTTCACGTATAAATGCTTTTTCTTTAAATATTCATTCACATTTATTCATTTTTTTGTTTGCTTGAATTTCATCTTTTTTAAGGAGGAAAAAAAAGCATTGCTGCCCAGTACACCAGACAGAATTAATGCTATATTTAACGTCGGTGCTTCGTAACTTTTTAAACACTCTTTTTAAAAAAATGTTTATGGTTTGAGTTTGTCTCTCTGTCCGTTCCAGAGGTGTGTCCGAGGAGGAGTGCACCCGGAGCCCACATTAATTCATTGTTGAAACCATGTTCAACCTGTTCCCCCTCATCACTCAAGGCCCCACCGTGGCCGAATGGATTAACCCTTTGAGGCGCAACACTTTCCCAATGCTGAAAAAAGGGCAGCCGTTGCCATCGCTCGACTTAATTACCTGTGCTGGCTGTGCCGCACAGCCAGCTGCGTCAAAAAAGGGTCTCTAGATCTGTGGCACGCGATGACCGTTTCGATCGTCCGCCATCTTGCTGGTCATTAAGTCGAGGGATGGCAACGGCTGCCCTTTCTTCAGCATTGGGCAATCTATCCAGCTGTTCTCGCATTCTTCCATTTTTCTGCAGATGTCAGTGCTGTTAAAAAGAATCGTGACCATTTTTTCTACTGGAAATGACGTGCTTAAAAAGTAAAAGATTCTCGTGGAGCTATGTCACCCGCAACGATTTTTATAGAAATCAAATCTATTCTTCGTGACTGGCAACAGTCAAAACGTCAGAGTTGGGTGTTCCCAGAGCGGGAACACTGCGCGTTAAAGGGTTAAGACGCTGAACATGATAGATGGCTGAACCCCGACCGCCATTCCCGACCAGTGGCCGAACGCATAGCGCTCTGAACTGGAAGACGAGAAGATCCTGCTTCAAAACCAGGTCGCGTCCGCCGACTTAAGTCGTTCGGAATTTGCCGTGGATTCCTCCGAAACTTAAGCCGTTTCCTCCGAAACTTCCTCCGAGTAAATACGGATTAGTGCCACTTAAAAATCCTCCACGGAGGGCACCCCAAACATCGTCCTAGATCTCACATGTAGATAATTGGCCGTAATCCCTCAGAAACAACAACATGAGAACTTCCATTTGTTTCAACGAAATAAAACTGTGCTAGTGATGTTCATGGATAGCTCGGCCAACGAAAGCTGTGTACCCTATTCTGTTAGATTCTGAAACCAGTGATGAATTGCAAATTTCGAAAAGGGCTCATGTGTGAAATTTAAAATTTTGCAGGAGACATAAAAAACTGACTTTCTGTTAAACCATTTGTGTGATTGAAACTTTTTTTTTTTTCGGTACCATTATCGAAAACTGTGTACGTTATGACAACGAAATATAATACCCTTGAAGGAAATTCCGGCGGGGGAAATGATTGTAACACTGTTAACGATTGTAACAGTAAATGATTGAGTCCTCGAAATTCATCCGAGGATTCAGGTGGTTTTGGTAGTAAAGCGGCATTGACCCTTTGAAGCGCAACCATTCCCCAATGCTGAAAAAAAAAGGGCAGCCGTTGCCATCGCGCCAGCCAGACTGTCGAAAAATGGTCTCTGGATCCGTGGCAAGTGATGAACGATTCGATCGACCGCCATCGTGCTGGTAGTTTAATCGAGCGATGGAAACGGATGCCCTTTTTTTCAGCATTGGGCAGTCTTATCCAGTTGTTCTTCTATATCCATCGATTTCCATCGTGTTCGAGTTTTCAACAGATGCCGGTGCTGTTAAAAGTAAAATAGCGACTGCCTAACAAATAATCGACCATTTTTACGGGAAATGATATCCTAAAAAGTAAAGGATTCTTGTGTAACTATGTCAACCTCAAGTATTTTTGTAGAAATCAATTTTTTCCTTCTTGACTAAGATCCGACCAGTGGGCGAGAACATAGCTCTCTGAACTGGGCGACGACGGTAGGTGCCTGGTTCAAAACCAGGTCGCATCCGTCGACCTAACCGTTCGGAGTTTTCCATGCAGTAGCGAAAACGTTAAAAATAAGTTATAAATAAGGATTATGTATCTATATAAATACAGGGTATCCAAAAACACTCACCTAGGCTTTTATTTCTTAAATATGGATCACAGAAATGTGTACAACAAATTAAAAAGTTATGTTTTAAAATTTAAAAAAAAAAAGTGGTTCAGAATTTTATGGTGTCGATTAGTTTTCCGACGATTAAACCTAACGAAATGATAAGTTCAAATTATTATATTACAAAATAGTTCCAAAAATTTTCTAGTGATAAAATGTGCCCCGGCAATGCACACAATTTGGTTTGGTTTGTGGGATTACGGCCGATTAGCTACGCGTGGGCTCTAGGCCGATGGGTGGGATGCCCTCCGTGGGGGTCTTTCTAACGGGTCCTAACCCGTATTTTACGCTAAGTTTCGGATAAAACCACGGAAAATTCCGAACGATTAGGTCGACGAACGCGCGATGGGACCCGAACTCGAGACCTTCACACTTCGGCCGTCTACCATTTCCAGTGACATTACCTCTGTGCCATGGTGGGGCTGAACACAATTTCCCATCATCAGCGCCCGTCTTAGGATGGAGCGAACGGTGAGACCGCACAGGACGCCATCTCTATAGGGGTGCCAAGGTACCTTACTTTATAATACGACTATATACATTTGAGTATCCATATATGGCTGAAATTTTCGTTTTAACAACTTTGAAAACTTTTCTAGCTGTATGTATGTGTGTGTCGAAGGAGGGGGCGCATATTTGTCTTTGGCACCAACTAGAAAAATCGCTAGAACCGGCGCTGCCCATCACCGTGAAAAGGTTCAGAGATCCGAGAGTTAATATAGATTGACTTGAACCACTTTTCAATGGCTCTCTCTGAGGAAAAAAAAAAAAAAATCTTATC
This sequence comes from Cheiracanthium punctorium, assembly GCA_038373885.1. NCBI lineage: Eukaryota > Metazoa > Arthropoda > Arachnida > Araneae > Cheiracanthiidae > Cheiracanthium > Cheiracanthium punctorium. Next base: position 311,166 of record JAWZYV010002153.1, read on the forward strand.
TAGAGATGATATTTCAGGAACTGACACAGAAACATTGATTGCATGAATTTATAATACTTTTGCTATTAATGGAATGTGAATAACCCTTTGCCGACTTTGTTTAAACATATCTCTGAGCTTATTTCTGATAAAAGGCTGAAATTTTGTACATCACCTAATTAATGTTTATAAAGGGTACATTTTACTTATTAGGATTTTTTTTTTTTTTTTTTTTTTTTTTTGTAGACGCATAAAAGAAAAAAATTAAATTTTGTATCAATTTAGATTGAATCAGCTGAAAATTTTAATCGATTCCATAAAATTCTGTATCTTTTTTTACGTAACTTCGTAATTTGTATTTCTATGATCGGCATTTTAAAGCTTAAGTCAGTGAGTAAAAGTCAATGATTTTGGGACACCCTGTATATGCAGGATGTCCAACAAGACCACATAATCTTTGCACAGCCAAATTCCTCACTAGGAGTAAGTAAGAAAATGTCCAAACACCCATATCACTGTGGCCCATAGTTTTCAAAACAAACGAGAAAAATTTAGAAACGCCCAATTCGATGTACGAAAAATACCTCTCATTGCAAACAGGAATTAAACAAAGGTTTCTATAGGTTTACAGTGTAAAAAGATTTTCAAAATGTCTACCGTGCCTACTCTCATGCATGCGTGAGCCGTGTCAATGCTAACCGCTCAGGTTGCATCAACCTGGTGTCCACAAAAGCATGAGGTGGGAGAACTGATTTTTCATTCTCACTAGGTCTCTATTGACGAACTCTTTCTAGACCATGGGACGCTCGCCCAATAAACACATGGAATTTAAATTCCGTTTGCCATAACTTGGGACTGCACAAATTTGTTATTAAAACCTTCTATTTGGTGCAATTTATTATTAATTGCAATGTTCCCACACTTAATCTTGCACATTGTTTTAAAATAAGTCAAATATACCTGGAACTATATTTCTGTCCTATTTGCAACTAATCTTAGGGATCACCACAAGATGGCGCATCGATAATCTCATTAATTCTTTTTTAAATGCTGCTAACTAATAATATACTTCTTTTTATTTCATATTATGTCAAAAAAAGCATCAATATGCCAATAAATACAGTTCGTATTTTCATTTCGGTTTTATTTCATCACCAATAAATGGCCATTGTAACCTTCCGCTGTTTGTTTACATTTCGAGCGGCGGTTGAGCAGACGAACGTAAACAGACATCTTACGAAGTCCTACGTCCTACGTTTTAATTTTGAAAATTTCCAATTTTTTTTTTTTTTTTTTTAGAATATTGATCTTGAAATATACATATTAATATTTTTATATTTTCACTAGTATAAATTTTTTTAGGAAGTTGAAAAAATTAATAATATTTAATTTACTTACAAAAATATTACTAGATTTATTAAGGATTCATATCTGAATCTAAGTGACAAATATTTTGATTAGTACTAGTTGCCCAACAGGGATTCTACGGCATACCGAATATTTAATTAGTAATTTTTTATTTTACATGCACTTCTTCATTTTTCATATTTATTTGCATAAAAAAAAATAAAAAGAAACTTTTCTAAAGATTTTTAAACTATGAATTAAATTCAAACACCTAAAAATAAATTTTACACTCTAGGTAGAGTTTTTTTTTTTTTTTCAAATAATTGTTGCACATAATGTTTTAGTTACTTATAAAATTCATATGCTGTATTTATATATTTTTCTTTATTAAATCATATTCGTCCTGTCTTGTTGGAAGTACTCCACCACAAGTTCAGTATAGGCACATGGTGTGTACATTAAAAAAAAAAAAACTTTTTTTCCCCACAACTTTGCTTCTACAAAAATATATATAATGTACACTTTCAACCAGCTATTTTCTTCATTTAAATTGATCTTCATAGCATTTATTTTCAATAGAAAATGACAGAAGGTAAACACCTGACAGTGTTTCATTTTACCCCACATATCAGGAAAACAATAACACTCTAGGAACAAATAATATGGGACAGAAAGCAAATTTCAGCAAAAGTGTTTTATTTACATTAATAACGAACACCAATGTCAGAGAAATATGAAATGTAAATTGGAAAAAGTAATTTAAATAAAAAAATACTACTACATAAGCAATACTAGCTACAAGTCGTCATAAATCAATAAAAATACTACACTAGGGGCATACCTAAAAGTATAATAGTACTTTTTTTTTTCTATTTCTAATGGCACAGATAAAAAGACAAATACAGCAAAGAATAGATATGAAAAAATACAGAGAACAGCTGTATCAAATAGTCTATGTATCCAGAAGACCCCCTAGCCTCCCATATATGTCCACAAGAGAACGTTTAGATAAAGCTTGGCAGTGAGCGAGGTGGTAACCCGTCCAAGATCAGAGACTGCAGACATAGCACTTTAAAGGGCATATTTTTTCAATTAAAATGCTATACTACAAACTCTAAATCGATACATATAGTTGATCGATATAAAGAGTAATATTAGTATACGAAAAAGTATTACTTACATTAGGGAATGCAATGCCGCTTTTGCGGGATTACAATATCATGGCTATAATTTTCATATTTATGTAAGGTATTGTTTTAGTTATGAATTAAGATAAAGTATTAAACCTGATAGTGCTTATAAACTTACTTTTTCCCACTTTTCTCTTATAGCCATGACATTCTAATCCCGCAAAAGCGGGATTGCATTCCGTAACTTACATTAATTTATTCTGAACATTCGCTTAAATCATCAATACAATCTAAAACGCATCTTTCATTGTTAGAGTTTTAACAGTTACTCTCATAAGAGCAAAACTCTGAACATGCTGAATTATTCAACTTGCAAGTACATTTCTTTGACATACATGCAGTTTTAAGGCATTCACATGGGATGTGTTTCAGTAAGAAATCTGCTGCAATAGGCAAGTTACCCCACTGAACAGAAATGCAGTCATTTATAATCCATCCATGTTCAGGTGGGCTTGGAGCATTAATACAATTTTCCAAAACCTACGATAAATATTACATTGATAATTACATCGTTTCAGCCCATTTTCCGAAGTTCTAATCGTCCTTGAAACCTTTTAAAGCGTTTAAATGCTCAGATATTTCTTTTTCTTTGCCATCAAGAAACAACCCCCACTGTCTTAATTTTTCAAAGCTTTTGTCCGATAAAAGAATTAGATCATCATTTATATCTTCGAAAAGATGAATGCAGCAAAATGGGGCGGCAGTAGCACCCATTTCAACGAGCGTTACTATTATAGCATAAGAACGATGGGATGTCAACAAAAGAATGTACACAAACAAACGGCGGAGTGATACGCAGAAAGAAATGCGGTATAAATAAAATAAAGATGTGTAATTTTACTATATTTACCTAGTATTAATTATTTTAATGACATGAAATGAATTAAAAACTAGCATTTTGAGTTTACAATGTTATTTGTTTAATTTAGTAAAAAAATTTGCACACGCCATCTGGTGGCTATTTCATGTATGGCTGCAAACAAGACAAAAATATAGTTCGCGATAGAGTTGTTATTTTATATAAAACGTGCACCTTTAAGCGTGGGAACATTAAGATTTAACATAAAATTTAACATTTAGAATAGTTTAATCATGCGTTTGCGTAGTCCCAAAGCATGGTAAACGAACTTGAAGAATATTAATGTTCGTCCCATAGTCTATTCGGACGTCCTCTCAAGAAAAAATTCAAAAGCCTCAGATTGTGGGTGCCACAAAAGCATGTTTTATCCAGCGGCCAGTGTTCGTGTTTCCATAATACTATTTTGTCTTTCACAGGTTGGACATCAATTACTTTTTTTTTTTCCAAGAGCTGTGTGTCGTAGTAGAGGTACAGTTCGTTGGGCATATTTTATGCACTCCAAGAGAAGAATCTGGTTGCCCAGAGCTCATCCAGTCCTGTTGGGTTGTTGGGTGGGTAGCTGTTTATAGTTGTGGTTATACTTTTGAGGAAAAAAGGGCTTAAAAGAATTTTGTTCTTTTAGGGTGAATGCCGCGGAGCCGGACGAAAAATTTGAAGACTGCACCTGGTAAGTCCGCCCCTCCCGTTACTCCAGGAGGAAGGAAAGGAAAGAGGTATAAGGAGGAAGGTTCTCGTAACTGTGAGCGAAGTTCAAGTTAGGATAGCCTTCCTTCGGGATAAGGAGGTCACGTGGCTTAGAAGGCAAGAGGGGTGTTTTTGTTATTTTGTTAAACTAACGCAGATATATTTACATATATATATTTCATTTTTAATCTATTAGATTCTTAAGTTTCTTTTTTTAATGTAAATAGTTTTGTTTTTTTTTAAACTGCATTGTAATTTGTAATGAATCGCATAATTGTAGGTGAAATAGTTAAAACTTTGTAAAATAACACGAATAATGATGTGTGTGCGTTTCGAGTCAAAAATGTCCAGTTATATTATTGAGCTTTCGGTTCTGTGTTCGGTTTTTACAAGAGAATTTTACACTTTTAATCGAAAATCCCAAATATCGACTTCTTGTTTTGTTAGTATGTGTGAAGTTGCATATTTCTTTCAAGGACATAGCCAGGGGATGAGCTTACTATTATTATTATTATCACATTATTATTATTATTATTATTGATAATGACTGGGTGTGAATAACAAGCCTTTTTGTGAAAAGTTCTATCTTTTCCACATTTTGGTCTTACCGATCAGGCACCTGGGTGATTTTTTAAAATTGCAATGAAAACCGGACGTTTTTATTGCATTTTAATGGTTTTTTACAAGCGGAGTTGTTTTCCCTCCTGCAAAGATGTGCTTGTGTCGAGGAAATGGTCTGACTTGTTCAAACCGATTTTCCAAGCATGAAAATCTTCGGAGTTTTTGTGGCTTTGGATTGAATGACGGTTCGACTTTTTCTGTAGGTATTTACCGTCTGGTTTTCTGTTGCTGGAGGCATTATCCTCTGGGGTAATATCGTATCTAAAGGATTTTAATGTACTAAAATGATATGGTTTTACTAATTGCTTATACATTTTTTGAGACTTGTTTTTTCTTATTTCTAACTAAAGGCTGGTTACAAATTTTTAGTGGTGATCTGCCCTTCTGAGTTCGGATTGAGTCTATTATAATTCACGTTCACCACGTCAAATAATATCCTTTTACTTATTTGTTTTTAGATCAGTTTGAGAGAGTGCGTAATATGGATTTTTAAATTGCTCTTTGAGCAGCATTAGGGTTGGCAGTGCATTAATGATATCGTTAAGCTGAGCTGAATTTGGGGACATCTTTAATTCCAAATTGGCTATATTTCGCAAAAAGTGCACGTCTATAAGCATGTGTGCACGAGTGCTTGTGTTTGGCGTGTGCATGAATAAGTTTATCTGTACATATGCAGGTGTTTGTTTGAGTGTGCAAGTGTGTATGCATATACGTGTTCGTGCATGAGTCGTGTGTCCATGTGTTTTGTTTTTCAGTATTAAGTATGTATTTACATGTGTGATTGCGTGTGGTGTATACATAACTGCGCTTATGAGTGTATATGCTGCTGTGTTTTTGAGTGTGTAAGTATGTATGCATGTAGGTGATTGTGCATGAGTGTGCTGTCCATATACGTGTGCGTTTTGAGTGTGTAAGTGCATATGTACATAAGTGTGCTGTCCATATGTGTGTGCGTTTTGAGTGTTTAAGTGTCTGCGTACATGTGTGCTTGAGCCTGAATGTGTCGAAGTGTATGTCCGTGTTGTTTTGAGTGTGTACATGTGTGTTTGTGCATGAATGTGTGTGTGTGTGTGTTTGCGTGAATGGGTTAGTGTGCATGTGAATGTGTGTTTGTGAGAGTGAATGAACCACCGTCGAAGTGCGTGTGGGCGTTGACCCATCTCGATGCTAGCGCTTGGAATACCACGTGACCGCCCAGGTCCTGCACTCAAAGGAGGTAAGTGAATCCGCGCGGCCTCTTAATGTGGCATTGTACGACCGGCTAACTGGACTGCGTTATGCCGAGCGCAAGGGAAGGTTTAGAGGCAGACAACCAGATTTTGTGAGTATCCATGACTTCTGTTTAGACAAATAGAGCACCCAATAAAAATGAATTCGAACGCGAACCATGCTAAACAGGTTTGGTTCAGGGTTTTATACCAGGGACGTAGCCAGGAGAAGGGCCACGGGGGGTCGGACAAACCCCCCCCCACCGAAATTTTGAGTTTTGGTAGTTAAATTTCAATAAATCAAGCATTTTTTGAGAAATTATACCTTTTGCTTCTTTTGGACACCCCTCGAAATTTTTTTCTCGCTGCGTCCCTGGTTTACACTCAAATAGATTTTTGTGAATGTGTTTATCGGGGCTTGATTTTCGATATGATTTTCGAAAGAGGTGCTGGAGCTCGAGTTTGGGGTACTGTAAAGTACATTAAAAATTACCTAATTTACTGCAAGACTAAGGAAACTTTTGCTTATCCCTCTGATTTTATCCAGTCTCATAAAAATCAACGATGGTAATGATGAAGGCTATTAAAATTTTAAATTTAATGAAAAAATTCATTGAGCAAATGGAAGTGCAGTTCTGCAGTGTTGTACTTATAGTAGTGTTCTTTAAATTGACGTATTTCCTATATAAATCCTGGAAACAGACTGCCAGAATATCCCCTGTAATATTTTCACAGGATTTTACCTACTTATATAACGCTAACCTATGCAGTACCAAAATCGAGGATATTTCCACACTGTGAACGGAATCAGCTAGATGTAAACAATAGTACAATAACAATCACGCATGTGCAAAAATCAAAATGAACAATTCAATGACGTCCAATAGAGCAAGCATACGTCACGCAGTAGCTAGGTTACAAAATTACAATAATGGATGCACAAAAAAGCAAGAACTTTAGGACTTTTTCTCAGCTTTAAAATATCGAATTGACAATACTTGGCGCATGAAATCGCTCTTCTAAAAAATGTCACCATGCACTGGGCTAAAGGTGTGGCTAAATTTCACCATGCACTGGGCTAAATTTTATCCATTTGCTATTTCAACATCGGTTTTCAGGATGACACCCAAAATGTGTAGCAGCCCTAACCTAAATAAATTTAATGACAAATGCAGTTAAAACAAAGAAACATGATTTTCTTTAAAGTGAGTCCAGAAATTGAGTCAACACTACACTGAGTATTAAGAAGAGTAAGGTATGGGGCTGCTATTAATTTAAAATTATTTCTACCTATTTTCATAAAACAGTGTTCTGTGCCAGCTAGTTATCGAGCGGTGTCAACGGCTGCATTTTTGCAAAAAATGCTTTCGAAAAGGGTATGTCTACTTGTTTCATCCTGCTTTATTCATGAAAATCTAGATAACTTTGTTTTCTAAAAAGGATAAAAAAAACTATGTGTTGCTCCTTCCCCATTTCCATTTGTTGCAGTTACTATTTCCCGTTAGTCGCACGCTGTAAAAAAGGGTCAGTGAAATCAAAAAGGTCCGCCGTGTCAGGTTCGATGACAGTAAAGTTCGAAATGACGAGCCGGTCCGATACCTCTTACATAAATAACAAAGCAGTACAGTACAAAATTGGTTGACACGTTGTACCAGTAACGTTTTATTGGCATTTTTCTTTTGCAAAATTTTCTCCTTCGATTCCACAATGCCTGTCATCTCATTTTACCAATCTATGCATTATTATTCGATCTGTTTAATATTTTTGTAATAGGGGTTCACATTTTTTAATTCAGCTGTTAATCGAAATCAATACATATTACTTTAAAGAATAACTTTTGTCAGCACTTGAGTGCTATTAAAATCAATCAGGTTTTTTAGCGTCGACATAACTTGTCTACACGATTTGTCACGGCGAGGCACTTTTCAAACAGAACAGTACATTGCGTGGGGAGGCGAGGAGGAATAAAATCTTGAAAATCGCAGAGGTTTGCAATTTTCGATGATTTATCGCCAAGTTTGGCACCAAAAAAATAAGATGTAGTTGAATATGGCTGGCGAAGATTGTAAAACAGTTTTAGTTGGTGATTTTAATATAGATTTCAACTCCAAAGAAGTATATTATGGAACAGGGAAGAAAAATACGGTACACTCATATATTATGTTACACTTTCCAAACAGTATTTATAAAAGTGAAGTATAGTTAGAATATGACTGAGGGAGACTGTTAAGCAGTTTTGGTAGGTGATTTCAATATAAATTTCAGTTCTGAAAAGTGTTTTGTGGAACAAGAAAGACAAACGCGGCACACTTATGGATTAGGATTCCAAACAGTATTTAAGTATCAGTTGGTGAAGTGTAGTTAGAATATGCTTAGGCGATGATTGCAAAATAGTTTTAGTGGGAGATTTTAATATAGATTTCGAATCCAAACAAGTGTTTTATTGGACAAGGAAGAAAAATACGGCACACTCATGAATAATAGTACACTTTCCAACTTAATGAAATAGAGAAGAAAAATAGGGATATCGCATGGATTACGACACGCTTTTAATACATAGCACTTTAGTGCGTATTTAAAATATGAAAGTGTATCCGATTTTTTTAATGCCTTTTTTTTAAACCGTGTGTGCGGACCCATGAAATCAGAGAGTCACTGGTCCTTCGAACCACTGACTAAGCATTCTAATTTCTACAGCTGGATAACAGGAGCATTGTGCTTTCGTTTAGCGTCTTCGAAATTCTTGCAGGTGGTTGATTTGACAGACCGCCGCGGCCTCATTTGAGGTTTAAGCAACATCATGACACAGGGCTTTCGCAGAAGAATGACGCCGAAAGACCATGCTTACATGTTATGTCTTCCCGATGCATTTATCAAATAGTATGCGACATTTTGTGTGCAATGGTTAACATTAAAATATATCAGTCTATGGATTTTAAAAGAGTTTTGATATTTTAGGTTTAATCGCGAAAAATATAAACTGGAAATGAACAAAGAGTGCATATATTTAATGGTTAAAAACTATTTTTTTTTTTCAGAAATCAATTTTATTTATTTATTTTTGTCTGCACGGGAAACCAGAGCTGTACCGTAATCGAAAGCTCGATGGGCGATGATTTGATTTTCTCTCAACAACCCTCAAATCTAATTGGCTTAGAAGCTTTTGTTAAGAATACCATCTTGATACCAGTAAATCCCAATTAAATTTTTTTAAAGTAAAAAATCAGTAAGTATTACCATTTCGTTTCATTATAAATTTAAAAAAAGAAAAGAAAAAATAAACAATCCTTTCAGAATAGTAAAATAAAGTTCGAATTTTAACAAGTTGTTCGCAACTTTTTAATTTGAATTTTTATTCAAAAATGTAATGTACAAATGTTCTAAAAACTAATTTTTCTAAATTTTTGAGTCGAAATTTTAAGAAATAAAAACTACAATTTTTAAATTATTAAATTTCAGATAGGTAATATTTTGCAGATTGTTTTTCTGTACAGACTTGCAAATATAAAACATAGGCATTTTTGCTTTCTGCATAGGTATTGGAGTCAATTGACTTTCAGTTTATAATAAGTGTAATATAAAACTGTAAAAAGTCTTCGCGAGATAATTATTTTTTCCAAATTCTGTATTGAAAAAAAGTAATTGCAAATAAAAATGTTCACAACTTTTACAAGTAAAATCGGGTTTATTTTATTTTGTAGGATTTTTCATACATGCAGAGTGGATAAGATATCACGTGCTTGAGTAACAAAAACATTGCTTTTTCATGCAAGACAAGGTTAGTTAAAAATGATTTTCTGTTATCATGTAAAATCTGGCTGGATTCAATTTTAAATTTATTCATTGAGGTACTTTGTTGTTTGTTTAACATGTACATTAACACCTGAAAAAAAAATTAGCAGAAATGTAAGCGTTGTTACTTTTTGTAATTGTGTTTGAGAACATTCAGATGCATATTTTGTTTTCAAGCTAGTACAGTTTTGCTTCAAACCAAGCTTTCTACTTATATTTTAGCTAACATTGAAACTATTGTTGTGAATTTTTGCAGAAAATCAATGAAAACTTATCCTGATTTCTTTTCTTCCGGCTAATTTTATTTCAAGTGTAACGTGACCACTATTAAACTTCAGCTGTTTTGATTATATTTGCACTTGTAGATGTGTCATTTAATGTAAAATGTAGCAAACATTTGTGACCATTGTAAAACTATCTTTATTGTTTTCGCTTTAAATTTATGTATTATTGTGGGTCTTGTTTATATATACTGTAACCTCCGAGGGAGAAAAAAAACGTTTCTTTTTATTCCATGGAAAAACAGTAGATCTATGGTGATATTTTTTATGTTAGCTGTTTTATGTAAAGTTTTAAGGACATTGACAAAGTTTGTCTAAATATTTCTTATATGACTGTGTCATTTTAAATACAAAACACCACTGAATGTTGAATGGAAATGAGTAAAAACCTTTATTTTGATGCTTTTTCTCTCTTTTGTTTCTGCAAAAATTCATTTCAAACGTGAGATAATCACCAGTGAACTTCAACTATTCTGTTTTCATTTGTTGATAGGTCACTGAATGTAAACTGTACTATGCACAATACTTAAGAAGATTTATTTATTAAAAATCTTGTATTTTTAATGCCTGTATGTCCATCAAAATTGAAGGTTCTGCTATATACCGGTGGGCTATTGTGCTAATAAATAAATAAAAAACATTAGAATTTCCAACTTTTAAAGCAAAATGTATCAGACCTCTTAAAATAAATTAAAAACAGATACATTTACTTTTACATGTTGGCTGCCGGGATCATTCAGTGCAAGTTCACGTGGGCGTCATGAGTGAGTGCGCCTTGTTGCTTATCCCTATAGCTGCCCTCTTGAAGAGAAGTGAAACATGCATCAATGAGATTTTTGCATTCAAGATGTTTTGTAGTAAAGTTTTGAATATTCTTTTATATGCATTTTACTTTACCCATAAAAATATTAAAACGGAATAACAGCATTGCTTGAAAAAGAAACAGTAAGAAAGAACCTTGCTTATAAAAATAAAAGAAAAAATTTAAAAGAAATGCTAAAAAATAATTTAAAAAAGAAATTGCTTATAGAAGGGGAAAAGAGAAGAAGCAATGCTTTAAAAAAAATTACTTTAAAAAGTATTTTTTAAAAAGAGCGCTGTATAAAAATATATACATTTGTATTTATTTAAAGCTCTATAAATGGGCGAAATTTATATCTTAAAAAAATGTAACATTTTTTTGTATAGATTTAGTTGCTAGTGAAAGTGAACAACTATTCTATGAAATCATGAATATATCGACGGTGATTTAAATTATTTTATTGACAAAATATCTTTATTCTTAAGCCTGCAGATCAATACAAATCAATTTCTCGTACTTCCATTATAATATTTTCTCTCTAGGCGGTTCGTCCGGAACCGGCCCAGTCATTTAAACTCGGTTTCCATTAAGAGCACAGAAAGTGAAGCAGCGTCCACCTAGGTTAGCGCTTGGGAGGATGACCACCTCTCTCGACTGGATTTGCTCTGGGACCGTGTACGCTGAAGGGAGCTTTAATTTTTCTTAGTAACGCCCTCTTTGGCGAAAGGATGGCTATGGAGGGGCCTGTCCAGGTGCTAAAGTCTCTCATCTGAAATCCTTTCAAATCAAGCAGAGCAATAAAAGGTGGCAGCTTTGACGTGCCTACCAGGCGCCTCCAGAATGAAATAGCCAAAAATTATCGGCCCTCGTAGGGGTCAAGCTTAAGTTCCGCAGCTGACCCTGTCTGAAAGGGAAAAAAATGTCAGCAATCAAATGCGGTATATAGCTCCTGGAATAGATCACTTATTTTTTTTATTTTTTTTTTTCTGCGGCGGCAGCCAACATGTTACCATAATGTATGTCCCACATCCTAAACACAGCGATTTTGAAAAGAAAAACAGATTAACTCTCTAAATCAAATCTTATTAATAATAGTAAGTTTGAAATACCTTTTAAATTTTATTTTATAAATCATGGTCTTAGATTATATTGTTCATATTATTTAACACTTTGAGGTGTCTAAGCCCTAGAGCCTGATAGATATAAATAAATAGAAATGTAAGCTTTGTTACCTTTTTCTTTTATATTGTAAAGAAGAACATTTAGATGTATGTTTTGAAGTATTATATATAAGAGTTTTGCTTCAAAGAAGTAATTCTTTGTGATTATCGTTGAATGTCGAAAATGGATGACAACTTGTCCCGATTTTTTCTACCTGCAAAGTGTTTTTTTTTTTTCAAATTTAAGGTGGCCACTACTAAACTTCAGCTGTTTTGTTTCAATGTGTAGTTGCAGACGTGTCACTTGATGTAAAATGTAGCAAATATTTTTTGTCATTGTATTGTTTTTTTTTTTTAGAAAAACCGAAGATGAAAGGCAATGTTTTTTTGTTTGCTGTTTTATGTAAAGTTTTAGAACATTATAAAATGTTGTCTAGATTTCTGTTATATATAACTGTGCAATTATAAATACTATGCATTTTAAAAGATTGTTGGAAATCAATGAGAATGTTTATTTTGATGTTTTGACTCTCTCGTGTTTCTGAAAAAGTTCATTTGGAATGTGAGATGATCACCGCTGAGCTTCAGCCATCCTGTTTTCCTTTCTAAATATGTCACTTAATGTAAATTGTATTCTGCACAATATTTAAGAATATTTATGTGTGCAAAGTCATGTATTTTTAATCTCTGTAAGTCGTTCAGAATTGAAAATGTTGCTCTGTATATCGTTGGGATACTGTCCAAGCAACTCAATAAATACATTTAAAAGATAATATTAGAATTGCAAATGAAGGCATCCGTACACGTCCGAAAGCGTTTTTAAGAATTTTTTCAATTTTTAACTTCAGAGGTACATTTTATTGTTGTACTTGACTTAAAAATTAGGAAAAAGTATAAAATTAAAACTTTTTTTTTTTGTATTGTAAGATATATTTAGCTGGAGAAATATAAAAAAAACCTGATAAAAATTAACACTTCGATCATTTAAAAACAAATGAATACATCAGTATTCTGTACTGATCACCAAGCCATTTTCTAGGGGATAGACTATTCGCATAAAAATAATCTGAATATCTGAAAAACTACAGCTTTTAAAAGATAAGCATTTATAAATATTTCTGAAAATTCTTTACAAGTCAAAATATTAACCATTATAAAATATAAAATATTTAATATATAATAATGAGTATAGTCTATTCCCTTTATTGGTGTCTTAAAACATGTAATAAAATTTCAAGACATTGCATGGGTACTTTTTATTTTATTATACTTTTTGCGTTCAACCGAAACTGTAAAAATTTTATTTTGAGAAAAAGTAAAAAAAATAAGTTTTTTTAATCACACGTAGAACATGGTGTTTTAGTAACATTTAAATAGCTGTAATTTCGTTTCTAAGTAAGACAGAGATAAAATTTGATTGGTTTTGGAAAGCTGAAAGATGTCATTTTAATATTTCAGCAAAATTGAAAAATCAGAGATTTTCATCCAATTGAACGCTTTACGGTGTACGGCTACCTGTAAAATATCCCTCAAAAGGTGTCTCACTTTTTAAAAGAAACAGGAAACAGATTCAGTTACTTTTACATGTTGGCTGCCGGGAGCATTCAGTGCAAGTTCACGTGGGCGTCATGAGTGACTGAACCCTCTTGAAGAGAATGAAAATATCTGTATCCAATTACATTTATATATTCAATATGTTCTGTATAAAATTGTTGAATATTCCTTTTTATGTATTTTATTTTATCCATAAAAGTAACATTAAACAAAAAAGCATTGATTGGGGGAGAAAAAAGCTTTAGACAAAAAAAAAGTTTAAAAAAAACTATGTTTATTAAAAAAAAAGAAAAAGAAAGCTATAAAAAAGAAATAAAATGCTATAGAAAAAAAGCTATGTAAAAGAAAAAAAGGCTTATATAAAAAAAAGAAAAAAAGAGAGAAACATAGAAAAGAAAAGAGCATTGTAAAAAAAAAAAAAAAAAAAAAAAAAAAAAAAAAAAAAAAAAAAAAATGTATAAATGTATATTTATACATATTTGTACTTAAAGCTCCATAAACGTGCAAAATTTGTATTATTTTGTCGAGAAGCACGTAATATTTCTTTATATGTATTTGGTATTATGTAGATGCTAGTAATACTCATGACACCCAAGTGAAACAACATTCTATGAAAACCATGAGCACCTGTCCGGTCATCCAAATATTGGTTGACAAAATGCCGCTACAAATCAATTTCTTATTCATATTATATTTTCTCTCCCGGCGACTCGTCCGGCAGCGGCCCAGTCATTTAAACTCGGTTCCCATCAAGAACACCGAAAGTGAAGCAGCACCGACCTAGGTCAGTGCTTGGGAGGGTGACCACCTCTCTCGACTGGACTGCTGTGGGATCGTGCACGCTGAAGGGAATTTAAGCTAGTAAAATCTATCGTGGCTGCTATATTGAAACTATATCCCTGTTGAAACGATCATTATAGAGGGGCCAGTCCAGGTGCTAAAGTCTCTCGTTTGAATCCGTTAAATTGAGGTGACCCATAAAAGGAGGCAGCGATGACTTACCTACCAGGCGCCTCCAGAACGAAATGGCCAAACGTTATCGGCCCTCGTAGGGGGCCAAGCTTACGTTCCGCAGCTGACCCGGCCTGAAATTAAAAAAATGTCCACGGTCCAATGCGGTATGTGGCTTCTCGAATAATACCACTGTTGTTGTTTTTTCTGGGGCGGCAGCCAACATGTTACCATAGTGTATTTAAAGTGTATGTCGCACACCCTAAACACCGCAATTTTGGAAAGAATGAACATTGGCCCTAGTCAATGAAGTTTTATAAATAGATGGAAATGTCTTTTAATTTTATTTTATAAATCTTGCGCATTAGTTATGGTGTTCATAGTTATAGTTACACTTTGAGGTCTAAGCCCGAGAGTCTCGGGGTCAAAGCCGGTCCCAAGGTGGAGCGAGCGGGGCGACCGTACCTGGCGCCAAATCTGTGAGACGCCAAAATACCTTATACGATGTAATATATATGTGTATGTTTGTATGTCCATATATTGTTCAAATCCTTCTAGCTAAATGAGTGCGTGTCGGGAGAAGGGGGGGGGTCGCATTTTTGTACTTCGCACCACCTTGAAAAAATATAGGACCGACATAGCAGGATCCACTTTTACCTCTCTGAGGTATAAAAGTATACGTTTGTCGTCTTTTAAATCCTTTAGGTACGAAACTTTTAGTATAAATATATATATATATAATATACATAATTACATGCATGTTTAAATGGCAGAAAAAAGCAAAAATTTGTTAAAACAATGCTGTGTTTTAACAAATGTTATTGAATAATTTTTATTTGCAAATAAGACCCATTTGCGGGTATATACATGAATCTGTTGTAACTTTTGTATTGGCCAAGTCTGTAACGTTTTATTTTTAAAATGATTTTTTTCTCATGTATAATTTTTTAAACCTTTAAAATTTTTTTAAATATATATCTAACAAGTCTTTAGACAAATTCATGAAAAGTACTAACCCCCCCCCCCCAGACCTCAAAGTGTTAAAGTATTGAGTCGTTTTTAAAATCCATACTTCTGTCAGAAACTACATGCCGGTACTCAGACAACTGCTGTTACAGGCTTATAATTTTAAAAATAATATTTTATCAAACTAATGCGCACTGTAATCACGTATAATTATTTCCTCTCCAGCTAGTAAAAAGACATGTTTTGTATTTTTTTCTAATCTTAAAGTGCAATACTTTTTAAACGTGATTGTTACTACTAGAAACTTCATTGTTTAAAATCAAAGTACTGATTTTTCTACACGGTAATGAAAAAAATATTCTCTCATCATTATCATCAATTATCAATTCATTGATAAGTTTATATTTTAATACAGAAGTAAAAAAAGCGCTAAAAAAGAGTTTTTGGATGATGATGAACCGTATCTATCTATCTATCTATATATATATATATCATATAGTATAGCCAATAAATGTCATGCTCCCAGTTGAACCGATAACAAATAATTCATAAGGTGTTGTCTATAATAATAAAAGTGTACATAAAAGACGTCAAAAAATGAATAAAAACGCAGTATTAAAAAATTGTTTTATTTAAAGAGTAACGTCTCAAGTTGCATTAAAATATATGCCAGAATTTTACTCTTCACATGCTAAAATTGCATAACTTGACAAGTATTCTGTGTGCGCACCACAAATAAAAAGTAATGAACATATTTCCATGTCTGTCTGTCCAAGAAGCACCTCCAACAGCTGGACAGTTGGACTGACGCCTGGCATTCTCCAAATAGTTTCTTACAAAACAACTACATGCAAGAATTTTTTCTAGGAAGTCCATTGCAGTATATCACTGTCTGCATATTCAGTCTACATTTCTTGGACTATTAATCTATACATATTCTTACACTGGTTTATTCTACAAATTTTCTTACAAGACTGACTGTCCAGTGAGACTACCCCTCTGACAAACTGAAATTCGTATAAAATGAGCACAAGAGAGAAGGCTGCACAACAAAGTACAGTCCATCACAAGACACTACTCATTCGAAGTTAGAAGACGAGGGAATGACTGCTAATGGGTGTGCTATTTGAAATTCGTGCACAAGAAGGCTTCTTTATGAAGTATGTTGCCGGCCTTTACCAAGCCTTGAAGAGTCTTGTATATACTATAAACACTGAAACCTAGTGATCCACTGTTTGAAATTTCTGCATTTTTCATGCGTTCTTTCATGGTCTGACCGAGCAACCCGTTGTGAAGCCCACTCTTAAAGTGGGGGGAATGCGGGTCGGTCTCATTTCCACTCCTTTTTTACATCCTGCACCTTGTTCGGCTTATCCACTTGCTTCCTTTCCGATGTCTTCGATTTGCCATCTGTCGAACGAACTCGATTCCAAAGCATTTCCCCGGTCATGTTTTAGAGATTTTTTTCATCACACGATACTAATTGGCACGCTTTTTTTAAAAACCTCTGGAGGTTAGCACGCAGTGAAGGTACTCCTTTAAAATCCTATTTCGGTTCAATGAAATTTATATAAACACAAGAAGTCTGCTAAACAAAGTGTGTTAAAGTGTTTATATCTGCAGAGAATTTTCTGAGTCTCTCTGCTTAACTCGATTCCTACATGGTCTATCAGCAGAATTCCGTATTGATTGACAACCGGAAAGAATAGTTGCTGAACGTTTAAAGTTCCAGTGCGGACACTTTTCTGAGCCTGTCTACCTGAAAGAAAGCGGCCTGCACATGGACAGTAGTCTACTGACTGAATTTCATATTGAGTGACCACAAAGTTAAAGAAGTACGTTCCAAAGTGCAAATACTCACTGCACTTTTATTCTCCAATATTTTTCATCGATACTTTTCCGTCCGATAAGAGACTTCTGTACAAAAATACACTGCTACCGACTCAAACGTAATGCTTAAGAAAGAAGGTTGCCTAAAGGACTAAGTTCCAGGATAAAAATGTTTATCTATGGACATTTTTCCATCGCCTGTGCCCCTAGCAAGATCCTCCTAGATACGGACAGTGCTAGTGGTCTGTCAACCGCACTTTGTATTTAGTGACCACAGGAACGATAAATATCCAACGAAAATGTGTTTCAGTGTAGAAATGTTAATGAACTATACACTTTTTCAAGACGTTTGCCTAGTAATAGGCTTTTTCATAAGAAGTGGTTGCTGGTAATCTACGATCTGAAATTCCTATGAATGCTTTTCCAGCTTTTCTATTATCAAGAAGAGTTTTGCACACGAGGACTGACTGCTTGTGGCCAATTAATTGAATTTTTTTATAAAATGATTATAACAGAGAATATTTACTGAAGAAGTACGTTCTAGAATGGAATAGTTTATCAGCAAACAATTTTTTTAAATTTTTTGATAATTCAGAGAAAATTTATGTAAAATATCCGCAGTTTAAAAGCTCGACTGACGAAATTCGTTGCATCTTGTTACTGGGTGCCTACACGAAGTTTAGAATGTGCAGTGCAGGAAGAATGCAGATAATATTTATAGTTTGATACTTGCATTGTAAAATATTCTCATGATGTTTTGACTGTGAATAATTTAACCTTAGTATTTGAATTCATCTGAACTTTTGAATTAAATATCCGTTAATGACCATCAGATCTATCCTCTAACACCTGACAAAATAGCCTTACTAGGAGCATGACATTGTTTATATAAGTATATGTACACTTTTTTAAAGAGTAAATATATCGTTAATGCAGTAAGCATAAACATAAAAGTTTTTAAAGTGATTTGAAATACAACAGAAAAAAAGTATGTTAAATAACATTTTATCTGTAACAATATTTAGAATTATGTGTTGTATTAATTATGTGCATATTATTTCTAAAATTGTTTTATTTTCAGATTATAATATGTTGGTATATTTAAATTCTTTTCTCATTGATATTTTTATAACTTGAACATTATATAGATAAGTTACTATAAATTTGATCTATGGTGAACAATGTATAAATAAATTGTTAAAAAATCAAACATTCATTTATTTACATGTAGTTCGAAATACAAAAGAAAAAATGTTAAATAACATTTTATCTGTAACAATATTTAGAATTATGCAATATATTAATTATGTGTACATGATTTCTAAAATTGTTTTAGTTACGGAAGTGTCATTTAATTAAAATATATGCTGGTATATTTATAATTTTTTCTCATTGTTATTCGTATAACTTGAATATTATCGTGATAAGTTGGTTTAAATTCATATATGGTGATACTGTATAAATAAACTGTTAAACAGCAAGCATAATTTTTTTACGTGTAGTTCGAAATACGGCGGGGAAAAATTATGTTAAATGTTATTTTATGTGTTACAATATTTTTAAGTATACATATATAAAAACGTATATATTTTTTATAAACTTGTTTCATTTATGGAATTCCCGTTTGTTTAAAATATGTTGACATATTTATAACTTTTTCCATTGTTGTTTTTATAACCTGAAAACTATGTTCATAAGTTTGTAAAAATTGGTCTATAGAAAATAATGTACTTCCTGAAACGACTTACGAAGTCAGGAATGTTTTAAAGATTAAATAAAATAAATTATAACTATTAGATCTTTTAAAGGAATTTTTCGCCACAATATTTGTGTTTCGCCGATATGTTTAATCTTCTGTAGTAACATGAAATCATTGAAAGAAATATAAATTTGTACTATTATTACATGATAAAAGCAATGTTTTTGTTGCAATTTTTGCACGCGTGTTTTTAAAATGATATCTTAAACCGCGCAAAACTTTGCACATAAGTAAAATGTAGAATGGTTGTGATATACTTTATTGAAGCAGTAAATTAATGTAATATTTTAATTTGAAAATGAGTTTCAAAAAATGAATTGATAAATATAAAAATTGAAAGATGGTTTGTTTTTAAGTCTCTACTTGTAAAAATTAATTGTATTTGCTTATCTAGCGAAAAAATAGTAAACATAAATAAATAGTAAACATCAATGAATGCATATTTTTATATTTGCAATTAATCGGTGCTAGGTCAAAAAAAAACTTAGTAGTGATAGACAATTTTAAAATTTAAATAAAGTGTTAGATGCACACAGAGTCACATGATTTAACCACTGGTAGCTGAACATACAGCCATATGTTTGGCCAATAGCGCAAACTGTTAGCTAAACATATGCATAAACTCTTGTAACATTATAATTTTTTTAACTCACGTTCACATGCTTTTGTACATTATATTTTTGAATAATTTAATGTATTTTTTTATACATTTTTCCCTAGAAATAGTCCCCTTTCCTCCTGGGGGGAAAATAATAACTCAGTGAATGCGGTAATGGTTTTACGAAACAAAAATGTCTATAGGGGCAAATTCTGCCTTTTCAACTGCTTATCGTATGCCAAGATCTCGTCAACTTGAGCTTCCGAGGACTGTACACACGTACTGTTATGAAACAAGTATTAAAAATATTAAAATTTAAAAAAATTAAATACTTATGTAAAAGATAATGATTAGTACAATTGTATATTTATTATTAAAAAAATATCATTAGTATAGAAGTGATTAATATAGTAATGTAAAAAATATTTTATAAAATCTATAAAATATTTTATAAAATTGTTTTGTACCATGTTTCCTAAAAAAAAATGCAGTCGCGTCAGAAAGAGCAAGCCTTTTTGCTAATTTTGCTAGTCAAAAGACACGTAGAACAAGCCTATTGGTCACTTTTGCCTTTCAAAGGTTACTGTGACATCACGTTGAAACGATCTATACTAAAAACTTATAACTGTTAACTTTTATAAAATCCATTACATACTTTTCCGCTCATACTTATTTTTAAATCAGCAAAATCTAAAAACGCAACAATTCCCGATAAAGAATTTTTAATGTTTGTATTTACTAAACTTTTTATGCATCTCTTATAGGTCAGATGCAACATGTAAGTATGGCCTTGTTTAAAGCATGATTTTCTGACACTGATTGTGCTATGTCCTGTCTGGTAGTTTAAGTTTTGTTTTTTTTTAGAAAGTGGGAAGAGAGCTAAAATATTAACATAAAACAAGTAAGATTATAAAATATTTAAAAAAAAATTAAACTGAAGCATTTTCATTCTATAAATACGCACTTAAGTACCATATATTATAGGAATATCATAATACATGCGTATGCCCTATTTGTCGATCTCGTTCCATTAAGTTGGAAAGTGTATCATAATCCGTGAAAGATGTGTATTTGCATTTCCTGTTAATTGAAACTCTTTTTGGGGCATGAAATGTACATTATCATTAAAATGTTCTACATTCTTCGCCAGGCATATTCTAACTTTAATTCCCTTTCTTCACACTAATATAGACACTGATTAATGCTGCCAATTAAATAAACAGTAGGCTTTGGCAATTTCTCGCCCGATACAAAAGATATCGCGAAATTGGGTTCAATTTTTGGGAGTTACTTTAGGTGCCAAAAGTGGCGATAAATCTACAAAAAAGACAAACCTTTGCTACTTTTGACAATTTATGACCCTCCGCGATTTAGCAACCCCTGAAAGTGATTAGTCGTTTCTCCGCGTTGACAAAAATCCTTATTTATTTTATATATTTCAGAATTTATGTATTCCACTCATAAAAGTGACGTCTTAATCTAGTTACAGCCATTGTCCTGTACACAGGACGCAATTAGCATTCAACGTTTTGACCATTATAAAAAAAAAAAAAATGGTCGCAATAATTTCGAACGAAAAACAATTTAATATTTTCGAAAGTGTTACACGAAATTCAAAAATTCATTTCTTATACACAAATAGCGAATAAATCACATTTAAAAAACTTGCTTTTCAAAAAA
Source organism: Cheiracanthium punctorium (assembly GCA_038373885.1). Classification (NCBI taxonomy): domain Eukaryota; kingdom Metazoa; phylum Arthropoda; class Arachnida; order Araneae; family Cheiracanthiidae; genus Cheiracanthium; species Cheiracanthium punctorium. The sequence goes on from JAWZYV010002153.1 coordinate 332,427, forward strand.
ATAAAGTTTTGGATAAAGATGGATTAAGTGGAGCTTAGAATGGCTAAGAATGGATTATAGCGATGCGAGCAGAGTACAATTTTTGAAAAGGCGACTAAAAAAGGTCAGAACTTCTGAAAAGGGTGACCTAATATTGTGGGATGACATCTTATCCAAGTGGCTTACTTACTGCTTTAACTACAACAACGAGATCGTATGAAAATGGGGTAGAAGCCGCACCTAGTTTCTTTTATCCTTTAATGAAAGTAAAGCGTGGCCAGATTGCCATGAAAAAAAGCAAGAGGAAAACTTAGGGAAAAATTAATAAATAAAATCTTGCCACGGAACAAACACTATTCGTAAATCATTGAGAATGCCCATTGTCATCGTCCAATTTAAGTACCCCGTTTACTTCATAACGAAATCTGGATAATTCAACTGTCCCGATACCCACTGAGAGACTGGCCGGTTTATGTGTTTATTTTGTTGACCAGGGGTCCTACCACGATTTCCTTGGAAAGCTTTCAGCACCGGATAAATCAAGCCTTCTCGACTCATGACTTCACATCCTGAAAAGACCTCTCTATGAGCTACCACGAAGCTGTCGAAATCGTTCCGATGTCGGATTCACTGTCGCAAATGCTATTTTTTTCTGGCACGTCAGATGAAGGCGAAAACTTGCATTCAGATAGCGAAGAGTTAAAAATCGATAGGATTTTTTTTGCCTGTATTATGGAGAGTTAAGCACTCACACAAGAGGTCCCCCCCCTTTCCTCGTAAGTTTGAGTCAAAGCAGCGCCCACTGTATGGATCAATTATATAAAAGATGCTTTCCTTACAGTGGGCGTTGGTCAAAGTCCTCTCCCTGTCAAAAAACACACCCCTTCTTTGATTGATGTGCCCCAACCCCTCGGAAATTCTGAAGACAATGCCCTGTTTTGAAAAATTGTAGAAAAAAAGGGTGGAAGTAAGCGTATTATGATTGGTTGATGGGTGCCTGTTACCTACTGTTACCGACAGGGTCAGGACAGGTTTAAAAATCACTTCTCACACCTTGGATACTCATCAGAAGGAAGAACTTCTGAATATTGGCACCCCTCGGAAACTTAACTTTCAGTACCACGGATTTAGTAAGCCTTCACACCCTCATGATTTGAGCGATACGTCGGAGTCGAAGCCACAACCTTTCGGTTAAAATCCCGCCCCTTAACCCCTGGGTGGGATACCACGGCTCCAGTTTATGTGCTTGAGAGGGGAAAATTTTCGTTAGTTTATCGTTGATCGTATCATCCAAACTCGACTCAATTCACCCTTCGACGCGTTGGGCTTGAGAAAGTGAAACGGTACGTATGATTGTGAAATTTGAAATTAATAAGCTAAGAAATAAATTTGTAGGCGCTTAATGATGGTGATTACGCTAAAAATCGGAATATTCTGACAACTGTTGGCACACTTTGGGAAATAATCTCATAAAGTTAAGTCTCAATGCTGAAAAAATGTTCACTTAAAAAAATAATGTCAGAGGAAAGCTTTTTAAGTAGTGTTTGAATCGTAAAAGGATTTGGAGAAAAATAAAATATCTGCTTGTAATTAAATTGCAATAGTTCGTAGCTAGGCGGTAAATGGAAATTCTTTCTAAACGACGCACACAATTTTAAGGTCCACCAAGTTCATTTTTTCATGTCCAAGGGGGGAAAAGATCCTCCTCTGTGGCGTATGCTGCTGCACTGTTGTAATCATTGCTCAATAAAAGTGGCATCATCTACTGCGAAGACTGTGAATTAAATGCTTAAAACGAATCCACAAAAAGAGCTCAGTTTGAACTTTACAAGAGAGAAACCTTCATTTTTTTCTTCTGCCCGAAGTAAGTTCGGATATCCAACGCAATTAACGCGTTTGAGTTGCTCTCACTTGACTTGAACGGCATTGTCCAGGAGGATCACGTATCGTCCGACCGACACGAGAAGAGACTCGACTCCTTGTCTGCCAGGGGAGTGTCCATTTTGCTGCGTGGTCCACAGTGCGGAAGAACCCCTCAAGAGATCCAGGTGGGAAACGGGAAAAAAAAACTCAGATCCTTGCCCAAGTTCTCCGGGATAATCACCGAAAACCATGAAATGGAATTGCCACATACCACGTGACATAGGCGGAGTCGAGTCTCTTCCAATTAAAATTACCCACTTTTTTCTAATCAGAAGTCAGCAGAGGCATTGGCGTAACTGGGTGGCAGCTAGGATAGACTTGGCAAAATTCGTACTTATGTATTATACTGTCGGCCGAGCCAATTCGCCCTTATTCATCCAGGCTGTCGAAATTCTTGCAACTCGGAAAAATAAAAAAGTTAATGTATTAAACAAGTAAAGGGACATCCGAAGTAAACAGGTTGATCAAGATTGGTAACAGAGAATCAGGTTTTGGTTGGCCGTTTCATCGCACAATGTGTTAAAACATATATAGATGTAAGTATATATATGAACACTAATAGTCGACAGTGCAGTACGTAAGTAACGAAATCGTAGCCCCACCGTATGTGGAAAACGAGACTTTCCACTGCAAGAACAAGCGATGGAACCATCTAGGGGGGTGTGATACTCAAACAAGCAGTAGCGAGAAAGCCTACCCAGTTACGCCAATAAACGTTAAAGAAATCACAAAATCTAGTTGTCTGCACCAAAAAAGAAAAGGTACAAACTATCGGGCTCTTGCACTCAGCATCGCGCAATCCATGCAGCCCGCCGCCCGATGTCACATTCCGGCGACCGCCATGGATTCACTGTTCTTTTGACTGCAGGACCGGTGCGGTCATGTGATATCCGAGTGGTCACCGAGATGGGATATGTCCCAGCATGTCGACGGTGATCCATTCACTTGTGAATGCGTTCTTTCTGTGTCAGTAGTGTGAAGTGGTGAGATGCTTGTTGGTTGACCATCAAAATACTTTGCATGCTGTTGACGATTCTGTTCAGCAGCAAAGCACAGATTTTTCCCTTCTTCAAGAGCAGGATATCTACTCGAGGTGTGTCGGATCGTTAAAAATATAGGTTCGTGGATACGGATATACAAATCGTTTTGTTGGCGCATTTTTTATAAGCGAGTGTAAATTTAAACTACAAATTGCGCAGGGGTTTCTTTTCCGTTCTTCAGATTTGCTATTCGTAAAATGGAATCTGATAAAGATACAAAATATAATAGCATTTAGATTCTTTCATTCATTTTTATTCAACATGAAAGTTTTTATTGCCTAGTAATAAAACAAAAAATTTTTAAATTGATATTTCAAAATCCTTATCTTTAGAATTAACCTCTTAAAATGCGGCTAAAATATGTTAAATATTCAATTTTTAATTTCATTTATAAATACTCACAAATTATTCAGTTTTTTTATACATTTTATTTTATTTTTATCCTAATTGACGTCTGAAACACAATAATAGCGTAGGGTTTAAGTTTTAATAATTTGTAAAATTCGCATTATCTATTAATTTATCGAACTATACCAAGTAAATCTACTTTCATTTTTAAGGAAAACGCGTACAAATTTCGCGCGAAATTATACTTAGCATCTTACTATTTTCATAAAAGTGTAAATTTAGGTTAAAATTAACATGTTTATTTAATAATTTTAAACAACTACTGAAAAGCCAATTAACTGGTCGATTATTTGGCTCCCATTTTTTAACTGTTTCTAACACCCTATACATAACGGATAGTTTTAAACATGACGGTTTATATTATTTACGGATATACGGTTAAACTATTTACGGATAGTTTTAAACATGCTGAACTGACTTGCGATAGCGAAAGCCGCTAGTACTTTTATATTGAGAAAATTACTATTATTTGTTGCACAGGCTGCAGCTTTAAATAACTAATAGGGATTTGAAGCAAGTCCGATTTATTTGATATGCTGTAAAATTCAATTAATTCGAAAGAGGAATGAATATTTCGTATCAATATTTTATTCAGTTATAAAGAAAACTAATTAATAACACGATTTATTCATTTATTCCAAAAACAACTTTATAATTCCAAGTTCCACAACGAATCCAGATGTGGAAGCAGATCATTTATTTTTTTCTCATAGATACGGATAATGATCTTTACTTTCTTACGCAGCTTCGCGGATGTACGAATATCCGGCACGCCTACATCAAAGAAGTTTTGTGTCCGCTTTTCCGCTCTGTTGCTGGTAGGCAGGTATTCTCCTCTTGAAGAAGAGAAGTACTATAACGTCTCCAGATATGTAATTTGAATATCTTCTTATTGTTATATGCATTTTACACAAAGGTTAAAATTAACACAATCAATTTTGTAAGTAACGCACATTTAAGAAAAATAGATTAGTGCGAATATTTCGGGTGGTACAAATTGTCCTCACTTCCTCAGTCATTGATTTTTGTACTTCTCTACAGAGGTAGGGAAGTGAGAGAAGTAAACAAATTGCAGCGGGAAAAGTTGCTAAAGGAATAATAGGTAAACCAGACATAATAAAACTTTGGAATGAAAAGGTTGGGAGAAGAAATAAAATAGCAAAAAAAGTTTTAAAATAAAATAAAACAATGAAATAAGCAAAAAGTAAAAACATAAAAGAAATAAATTGAGAATAGTGACATAACAAGTACTAACTTTTTTTTTTATTAAAGTAAAACGAAGTAACAGTTCTTTTTTTAATATATATGCATATAAAAGCAAATACGTTTAACACACACATAAAGAGGAAAAAAGACAGAGGGGAAATTTCGACATAACCTTTACAACCTATTTCAAGCAGAATGAATGAAAAGAATGTAATCACAGTCGTTAACAAAACGCTTCAAAAACGGAATAGTGGAAAAGAAAAACCTCCAAGAAATCAAGCTGAACCGGAGACTTGGCTGCGCGCTTAATCACAAAGTCTGAGCTTTAAAAAAGCAATAGAATTTTAACAATGAGAGACAATGGAAAATTTTGGAAAGCTCCTGCTTGGAAAAATATCTCGTGCATTTTTAGCCTAAATTCGATAGCCCTTTTGGTAACTCTGTAACTGAAATAATCGTCAAGTTTAGAAATTCGGTTGCATAGAAAGAAGTAGTTGATTAAAATAATTATCAGAAGTAAACAAAGATTAAACTTGTCAAATTTAAGATCAAGGGTTAAAGATGATTGATCATTGAAGAGGTGATGACTCGGAACAGATTTTGATAGAACGAAGCAAGTAAATGTCAAAATCAAAGTTTTAGCTAGTAAGGATGATTGGACACGACATATGTAGCGATAAAGAATGGGAAAGAGTTCACGGATACCAAATAACTGGAAAAACCCTTGTGCTTTTTCGCAACAGGAACATCATGAAAAAGGAAAAGAATTGTTGCATTTCTCTTCAACAGCAAACAGGGAAGAGAGGTCAATACATTTCACAAAGTAAATCAGAGGTATCACAAACTTCCGGCTGTGCCGCAGTAGGAACTTTATGCAACAGAAGGGGGAATAACTGAATATTAGTCCACCCGAAACGTTCGTACATATAGTCCTTTTTTTTATATATATGTGCTTTTTTCAAAAATTTATTAATTTAAAAAAAAAGCTCTTTAAATGTCAGCATTCGCAGAGAGAGCAGCATTCAAAGATTAACTGTTTTCATGGTCAATCAACAAAAATGATTCATTAAGCATAAATTTTAAAAGCAACAATTTTTCAGCCCTAGACAGTAAAATTTTCTATAAATACGGCAGATTGCACTCTGCCGAAGATGAACGGCATATTCGGCGCGTCTCAAATAAGAGATATTTTCAAAAAGCTAATAAACTGTTATTAGAAAACATTCTAAGACTGAGATGCAGACCCAACACTCAGTCGATAAAACTGGTGTATAACTACCAATCGGTCTATACCAATTGGTCTATAAAACTGGTTTATAATGGTAAAAATTGTCTGCATCCAAGCCTAAAAATGTTCCCACAAACAGTAAGCGTAGTTTATGTGTGTTCTGTGAGTTCTTTTTACTCTGGCAGGGGGCTCCGGTTCGAAAAAAGCAGGGTGTGGGTTCGAACAATCGCCATTACTAGGGATACCAGAGCAGTTGAATCCCATAATGGATTCCTTGGGGACAGGTTGAAATACCCCAGAAGTCTGCATCAGTTTTCTTTGCTATCATTAGGTTTTATTCCGAGGCCTCTCTCATATAATTCCACGGAAAGAAATTGATCAGTTCTGTGTTGAGGGCGTTCTTTCACTTCACTAAAAGAGTTTCCAAAGCGAACTGAAGGGAAGCTGGATTCGAATCCTCACTCTTATGCTGGTTTCTTAAAGCAGAAAGCGGAAGCGATTAATAGGGATGCATTAGCAGTTTCATGTCTTCAGGCATTCTTTGGAGCAAGGTTCGAATAGCCAGAGGCGGATGCGAATCAGTTTTCTTTTCAATCAAGGGGTTTTATTCCGAGACGTCTTTCACATAATTCCATGGGGAGAACTTGTTCAGTTCGATATCAAGGAAGTGGTTTCACTTTACTGAGAAAGTTTCCTTAGCTTATCGAAGGGAGCCTGGGTTCGAATCACGTCCCTTACGCGCGTTTTTCGAAAGCAGGAAGCGGGCTCGATTAAACTCGATGAATAGGGATGCATTAGCACTTTCTTCCGCCTTCCCGTAAACGTTCGAGGTAGGTTCGAATACCCCAGATGCTGGTCCGCATCAGTTTCCTTTTTAATCAATAGGTTTCATTCCGAGGATTGTTTTATATAATTCTGCAGCGGGAATTCGTCAGTTCTATATCGAGGCAGTGGTTTCCCATTACTAAAATATTTTCCATATCTTACATAAGGGGCCTCGGTTCGAATCAAGTCCCTTACGCTGGTTTGTTCAAATGCAGGGAGCGGCCTCGATTAACAGGGATGCATCTGCTGTTTCATGCCACCGCAGATTCCTTGGGGGCAGATTCGAATAATCCAGAGGCGGGTCCACATCAGGTTTCTTTTCAATCACTAGGTTTTTGTATCGAGTGAGTGGTTTCACTTTACCAAAAGAGTTTCCATAGTTTAGAGTATGAGGCCTCGGTTCGAATCACGTCCCTTAAGCTTGTTTATTCAAAAGCAGGGAGCGGGCTCAGTTAAAATCGGTTAATAGGATGCATTAGCAGTTTCTTGCGCCTTCCCGTAAACGTTGGAGGTTGGTTCGAATACCTCAGAGGCTGGACCGCATCAGTTTCCTTTCAATCACTAGGTTTGATTCCGAGGCTTCTCTCATATAATTCCACGGAGAGAAATTGATCAGTTCTGTATTGAGGGAGTTCTTTCACTTCACTTAAAGAGTTTCCAAAGCTCTGAGAAGGGAAGCTGGGTTCGAATCATCTCACTTATGTTCGTTTGTTCAAAAGCAGAAAGCGGGGTCGATTAATAGGGATGCATCAGCAGTTTCATGCCTGCGGGCATGCTTTGGAGGCAGGTTCGAATACCCAGAGGCGGGTCCGCATCAGTTTCATTTTCAATCACTAGGTTTCATTCCGAGGCATCTTTTATATAACTCTATAGCAAAAACTTCGTCAGTTCTGTATCGAGGGAGTAGTTTCAGTGTTCTGAAAGAGTTTCCGTAGCTTAGAGAATGGGTCTCGGTTCGAAGCGCGGCCCTTATGTTGGTATGTTCCAAAGCAGGGAGCGGGCTCGATAATTGTGATGCATCTGCTGTTCCATGCCACCGCGGATTCCTTGGGGGCAGGTTCGAATAATCCAGAGGCGGGTAAACATCAGGTTACTTTTCAATCACTAGGTTTTAGTTCGAGGCATCTTTTATGTAATTCTATCGAATAATTCGTCAGTTCTGTATCGAGGGAGTGGTTTGGCTGATGGCTGTTCCGAAAAAGTTTGTATACCTTAGAGAAAGGGTTTTGGGTTGTTCAAAAGCAGGTAGCGGGCTCGATTAACAGCGATAAATGGAGATGCTTTTGCAGTTTAATGCCATGGCGAATTGTTTGGGGCAGGTTCGAATATTCCAGAGGCGGGTCTGTAGCAGTTTTCTTTTCAATCACTAGACTTTATTCCGAGGCCTCTTTTACATTAGTCTATGGCGAGAACTTTCTAATTTTTGTATCGAGTGAGTGGTTTAACTTTACCAAAAGAGTTTCCATAGTAGAGAAGGAGGCCTCGGTTCGAATCACGTCCGTTACGCGTGTTTATTCAAAAGCAGGGAGCGGGCTCAGTTAAAATCGGTTAATAGGGATGCATTAGCAGTTTCAAGCGCCTTCGTGCAAGCGTTGGAGACAGGTTCCAATACCCCAGAGGCGGGTCCGCATCAGTTTACTTTTAGATCAATAGGTTTTATTCCGACGTATATTTTATATATTTCTATAGCGAGAAGTTCGTCACATGTGTGTGAAGGAAGTGGTTTCACTTTACACAAATAGTTTACATAGCTTAGGAAGGGGGCCTGGGTACATTTCACGTCCCTAACGAAAGTTTTTCAGAAACAAGGAGCGGGTTCGACTAATAGGGATGCAGTAGCAGTTTCATGACTTCGCTCATTCCTTAGGTGCAGGTTCGAATACTCCAGAGGCGGTTCCGCATCAGTTTTCTTTTTAACCCATTTATGCCTAGTGTCCCTTTTTTGGGACGGCATTTTCGCTATTAGTCGAAAACGTTATTTATTTTTCTATCTCTAGGCTTTATTCATGAGTATTGGGCCTCAACTCTAAAAAATATTTTAACACGACCAAGTAGGATGTTGATATTTCGATTTTTATGCATAGTGATTTTAAAAGAAATCATCCCTTGTTCAAGAAGTTGACATAAGAAATTTATCTATTATTTCTGTTATCAGTAAAAATCGAAAAAAGTCGCAAAAATATCCAGGCACAAATGGGTTAAGCAATAGTGCTTATTCCGAGGAATATTCTTTGTATAATTCTCTAGCGATTAGTTCGTCAGTTCTGTTTCGAGGGAGTGATTTCGCTGTACTGAAAGAGTTCCCATAGCTTAGAGAAGAGGGTCTCGGTTCGAAGGACGACCCTTACGCTGGTTTGTTCTAAAGGAAGCAGAAGCTGGATTCATTGGGCTGCCTATGTTGCTCCCTGCCACCGCGGATTCCTTGGGGCCAGGTTTCAATAATCCAGAGGCGAGTCCACTTGAGGTTTCTTTTAAATTACGAGGTTTTATTCCGAGGGATCTTTTATACATTTCTATAGCAAGACCTTCGGTATATCTGTATCGAGGGAGTGGTTTCACTGTACTGAAACAGATTTCATAGCTTAGAGAAGGGGGCCTCGGTTCTAAGCACGACTCTTAAGCTGGTTTGTTCAAAAGCTAGTACCCGACTGGATTAATTTGGACGCATGTGCTGTGTCATGAAACCGCGGATTCCTTGGGGCAGATTCCAGTACTCCAGAGGACGGTCCGCGTAAGTTTTCTTTTCAATCACTAGGTTTTGTTCAGAGACATCTCTAGTATATTTCCTATGAGAAAAATTGATCAGTTCTCTACTGAGGGAGTTATTTCACTTCCCTAAAAGAGTTTCCAAAGCTGAGAGGATGTAGGATGGGTTCGAATCATCTCCCTTTCGCTGGTTTGTTCAAAAGCAGAAAGCGGGTTCGATTAATAGGGTTGCATTAGCAATTTCATGCCTTCAGTCATTCTTTGGAGGCAGGTTCGAATACTCAGAAGCGGCTCCGCATCAGTTTTCTTTTCGATCAATAGATTTTATTACGAGGCGTATTCATATAATTTTATGCCGAGAACTTCGTCAGTTCTGTATCGAGAGAGTGGTTTCACTTTACTGAAAAAGTTTCCATAGCTTTTTAAGGTGGGGGGGCTGGGTTCGTATAACGTCAATTACGCGTGTTTGTTCAAAAGCAGGGAGCGGGCTCGGTTGACATCGATTAATAGGGATGCATTATCAGTTTCATGCCTTCGCGCAAACGTTGGAGGTAGGTTCGAATACCCCTGAGGATGTTTGCTTTTCAATCAATAGATTTTATTCCGAGACGTCTTTTATATATTTCTATCCTTGTCACTGCTGTATCGAGGAAATGGTTTCACATTACTGAGAGAGTTTCTATAGCTTCGAGAAGGGGGCCCGCGTTCGAATCACGCGTTTTGCAAAAGATGTATTCGAGCTCGATTAATTGGGATGCATCTGCTGTTTCACATCACCATGGTTTCCTTGGGGGCATGTTCGAATACTCCAGAAGCGGGTCCGCATGAGGTTTCTTTTCAATCACTAGGTTTTATTCCAAGACATCTTTTTATAAATCTATAGTAAGAACTTCTTCAGTTCTGTGTCGAGGGAGTGGTTCCACAGTACTGAGTTTCCATAGCTTAGAAAAAGAGGTCTCGGTTCAAAGCACGGTCCTTATGCTGGTATGTTTAAAAGCAATGAGCGAGCTCGACAAATTGGGATGCATCTGGTTTTTCATGCCACCGCGGATGCCTTGGGGGCAGGTTCGAACATTCCAGAGGCGGGTCTACATCAGGTTTCTTTTCAATTACTAGGTTTTATTCCGAGGCATCTTTTGCATAATTCTATAACAATAACTTCGTCAGTTCTGTATCGAGGGAGTGGTTTGGCTGTACTGAAAAAGTTTGTATACCTTAGAGAAACGGGATTGGGTTGTTCAAAAGCAGGTAGCGGGCTCGATTAACAGCGATAAATGGAGATGCTTTTGCAGTTTAATACCATGGCGAATTGATTGGGGCAGGTTCGAATATTCCGGAGGCGGGTCCGTAGCAGTTTTCTTTTCAATCACTAGGCTTTATTCCGAGGCCTCTTTTACATAATTCTGTGGCGAGAACTTCCTTATTTTTGTATCGAGTCAGGGGTTTCACTTTACTAAAAGAATTTCCATAGTTTAGAGAAGGAGGCCTCGGTTCGAATCACGTCCGTTACGCGTGTTTATTAAAAAGCAGGGAGCGGGCTCAGTTAACCCATTTATGCCTAGTGTCCCTTTTTTGGGACGGCATTTTCGCTATTAGTCAAAAGCCTTATTTATTTTTCCTAGCCTTTATTCATGAGTATTGAGCCTCAACTCTACAAAATATTTTAATATGACCAAGTAGGATGTTGATATTTTGATTTTTATGCATAATGATTTTAAAAGAAATCATCCCTTGTTCAAGAATTTGACATCAGATATTTATCTATTATTTCTGTTATCAGTAAAAATCGAAGAAAGTCGCAAAAATATCCAGTTACAAATGGGTTAAAATCGGTTAATAGGGATGCATTAGCAGTTTTAAGCGCCTTCGTGCAAGCGTTGGAGACAGGTTCCAATACCCGAGGCGGGTCCGCATCAGTTTACTTTTCAATCAAGAGGTTTTATTCCGACGTATATTTTATATATTTCTATAGCGAGAAGTTCGTCACATCTGTGTGAAGGAAGTGGTTTCACTTTACACAAATAGTTTACATAGCTTAGGAAGGGGGCCTGGGTACATTTCACGTCCCTAACGAAAGTTTTCAGAAACAAGGAGCGGGTTCGACTAATAGGGATGCATTAGCAGTTTCATGCCTTCGCTCATTCCTTAGGTGCAGGTTCGAATACTCCAGAGGCGGTTCCGCATCAGTTTTCTTTTTAACCCATTTATGCCTAGTGTCCCTTTTTTGGGACGGCATTTTCGCTATTAGTCGAAAACGTTATTTATTTTTCTATCTCTAGGCTTTATTCATGAGTATTGAGCCTCAACTCTAAAAAATATTTTAACACGACCAAGTAGGATGTTGATATTTCGATTTTTATGCATAATGATTTTAAAAGAAATCATCCCTCGTTCAAGAAGTTGGCATCAGAAATTTATCTATTGTTTCTGTTATCAGTAAAAATCGAAGAAAGTCGCAAAAATATCCAGGCACAAATGGGTTAAGCAATACTGCTGATTCCGAGGAATATTCTTTGTATAATTCTCTGGCGATTAGTTCGTCAGTTCTGTTTCGAGGGAGTGATTTCACTGTACTGAAAGAGTTTCCATAGCTTAGAGAAGAGGGTCTCGGTTCGAAGGACGACCCTTACGCTGGTTTGTTCTAAAGGAAGCAGAAGCTGGATTCATTGGGCTGCCTATGTTCCTCCCTGCCACCGCGGATTCTTGGGGGCAGGTTTCAATACTCCAGAGGCGAGTCCACTTGAGGTTTCTTTTAAATTACGAGGTTTTATTCCGAGGGATCTTTTATACATTTCTATAGCAAGGCCTTCGGTATATCTGTGTCGAGGGAGTGGTTTCACTGTACTGAAACAGATTTCATAGCTTAGAGAAGGGGGCCTCGGTTCTAAGCACGACTCTTAAGCTGGTTTGTTCAAAACTAGTACCCGGCTCGATTAATTTGGACGCATGTGCTGTGTCATGAAACCGCGGATTCCTTGGGCCAGATTCCATGACTCCAGAGGACGGTCCGCGTAAGTTTTCTTTTCAATCACTAGGTTTTGTTCCGAGACATCTCTAGTATATTTCCTATGAGAAAAATTGATCAGTTCTCTACTGAGGGAGTTATTTCACTTCCCTAAAAGAGTTTCCAAAGCTGAGAGGATGTAGGATGGGTTCGAATCATCTCCCTTTCGCTGGTTTGTTCAAAAGCAGAAAGCGGGTTCAATTAATAGGTTTGCATTAGCAATTTCATGCCTTCAGGCATTCTTTGGAGGCAGGTTCGAATACTCAGAAGCGGCTCCGCATCAGTTTTCTTTTCGATCAATAGATTTTATTACGAGGCGTATTCATATAATTTTATGCCGAGAACTTCGTCAGTTCTGTATCGAGAGAGTGGTTTCACTTTACTGAAAAAGTTTCCATAGCTTTTTAAGGTGGGGGGGCTGGGTTCGTATAACGTCAATTACGCGTGTTTGTTCAAAAGCAGGGAGCGGGCTCGGTTGACATCGATTAATAGGGATGTCAATTTAATAACATCCTATTTATTATTAACATTTAACTGCTAATGCAACCGCATTAGCAGTTTCATGCCTTCGCGCAAACGTTGGATGTAGGTTCGAATTTCCCTGAGGCAGTTTTCTTTTCAGTCAATAGTTTTTATTCCGCGATGTCTTTTATATATTTCTATAGAGGGAACTTCGTCACTTCTGTATCGAGGAAATGGTTTCACATTACTGGGAGAGTTTCTATAGCTTCGAGAAGGGGGCCCGCGTTCGAATCACGCGTTTTGCAAAAGATGTATGCGAGCTCGATTAATTGGGATGCATCTGCTGTTTCACATCACCATGGTTTCCTTGGGGGCATGTTCGAATACTCCAGATGCGGGTCCGCATGAGGTTTCTTTTCAATCACTAGGTTTTATTCCAAGACATCTTTTTATAAATCTATAGTAAGAACTTCTTCAGTTCTGTGTAGAGGGAGTGGTTGCACAGTACTGAGTTTCCATAGCTTAGAAAAAGAGGTCTCGGTTCAAAGCACGGCCCTTATGCTGGTATGTTTAAGCAGTGAGCGAGCTCGACAAATTGGGATGCATCTGGTTTTTCATGCCACCGCGGATGCCTTGGGGGCAGGTTCGAACATTCCAGAAGCGAGTCTACATCAGGTTTCTTTTCAATTACTAGGTTTTATTCCGAGGCATCTTTTGCATAATTCTATAACAATAACTTCGTCAGTTGTGTATCGAGAGAGTGGTTTCACTGTACTTAACCCATTTGTGCCTGGATATTTTTGCGACTTTCTTCGATTTTTACTGATAACAGAAATAATAGATAAATTTCTGATGTCAAATTCTTGAACAAGGGGTGATTTCTTTTAAAAACATTATGCATAAAAATCGAAATATCAGCATCCTACTTGGTCAAGTTAAAATATTTTGTAGAGTTGAGGCTCAATACTCATGAATAAATTCTAGGAAAAATAAATAACGTTTTCGACTAATAGCGAAAATGCCGTCCCAAAAAAGGGACGCTAGGCATAAATGGGTTAAAAGAGTTTTCATACCTTAGAGAATTGGGCCTGGGTTCGAATCACGATCCTTATGATTACTAAAAAGCAGGTAGCGGGCTTGATTAACAGTGACATATTTGGATGCTTTTGCAGTTTCATACCATCACGGATTTGTTTGGGGCAGATTTGAATATTCCAGAGGTGGGTCCGCATCAGTTTTCTTTTCAATCACTAGGTTTTATTCCGAGACCTCTTTTACGTAATTCTGTGGCTAGAACTTCGCCAGGTCTGCGTCGAGGAAGTGGTTTCACTTAATTGTAAAGGTTTCCATACATTAGAGAAAGGGGCTTGGGTTCGAATCACGTTCCTTACGTGTGTCTGTTCAAAAGCAGGGAGCGGACTCGATTGACATCGATTAATAAGGATGCATTGGCAGTTTCATGCGTTCGCGGAAACGTTGGAGGCACGTTCGAATACCCCAGAGGCGGGTCCGCAACATTTTTCTTTGCAATCAATAGGTTTTATTCCGAGGCATCTTTTATATCTTTGACGAGAACTTCCTCAGTTCTGTATCGAGGAAGTGGTTTCACTTTACTGAAAGGGATAGAGAAAGACCATAGATTAGAGAAAGGGGGGCCTGGTTCGAATGACGTCCCTTACGCGTGTTCGTTCAAAAGCAGGAAGCGGGTTCGATTAATAGGGAATTATTAGCAATTTCATGTTTTCGCTCATTCTTTTGGGACATGTTCGAATACGCGAGAGGCGGGTCAACAGCAGTTGTCTTTTAAATCAATACGTTTTATTCCGAGTCCTCTTTCACATAATTCCATGTCGAGAACTTCGTCAGTTCTCTATCGAAGAAGTGGTTTCACTTTACTGAAAAGGTTTCCATAGGCTAGAGAAGGGGGTCTGGGTACGAATCACGTCCCTTTATGCGTATTTGTCCAAAAGCAGGGAGCGGGCTCGATTCATAGGGATGCATTGGCAATTTCATGTCTTCGCGGATTCCTTGAGGGCAGGTTAGAACACCCCGGACGCGGGTCCGCACCAGCTTTGTTTTCAATTACTGGGTTTTATTCCGAGGCTCATATAGGCTTCATATAATTCTATGGCTAAAAATTCATCAGATCTGTATTCAGGGAGTTTTTTCACTTTACTAAAAGAGTTTCCATAGCTTAGAGAAGGGGGCTTGGGTTCGAGTCACGTCCCTTCCGCGCGTTGGTTCAAAAGGCTAGAGCGTGTTCGATTAATAGGTATTTATTATAAGTTTCATGCTTTCACTCATTCCTTCGGAGCACGTTCGAATACCCCAGATGCGGGTCCGCATCAGTTTTGTTTTCAATCAGCAGGTTCCATTCCGAGGCCTCTTTCATATAATTCCATGGTGAGAACTTCGTCAGTTCTGTATCGATGAAGTTGTTTCACTTTACTAAACGAGCCGGCGAATTGTATGGTTGATAATGCACTGTTCTCCGGTTTCGGGTTCGGCGGCCAGGGTTCGATTCCCGACTGGGCGTGGTTGTTATTGTGTCCATCCCTTCATAGGGGGTAACGCTGGCCGCCTACTGGGTGGCCCCATAATAAAATGGCCACACCTTTCGGGCAGTTGTATGGGTTAATGTCTAATCGGCAAGTTCCCGCCGGTAGAAAAAGAAACTTTACTAAAAGATTTTGGACAGCTTAGGTAAGGGGCCTCGGTTCGAATCACGTTCCTTCTTCGGTGTTCACGTTCCTTGTCCCCACGGTTTGTTCAAATGCAGGGAGCGGCCTCGATTAACATTGATTAATAGGGATGCATTAGCAGTTCCATGCTTTCGCGGATTCCTTGAGGTATATTTAGAATACCCCAGAGGCAGGTCCGCATCAATTTTCTTTTCAATGAATGGGTTTTATTCCGAAGCTCTTTCATGCAATTCCATAGTGAAAACTTCGTCAGTTCAGTATCGAGGAAGTGGTTTCACTTTACGGAAAGAGTTTCCATAGCTACGAGAAGGGGGCCTGGGCTCGAATCACGTCCCTTACGCGCGTTTTTCAAAAGCTGGGAGCGGGCTTGATTAATTGGGACGCATCTGCTGTGTCATGCCACCGCGGATTCCTTGGGGGCAGTTTCGAGCACTCCAGAGGCGGGTCCACATCAGATATTTTCAATCACTATGTTTTATTCCGAGGCATCTTTTGCATAATTCTATAACAATAACTTCGACGGTTGTGTATCGAGGGAGTGGTTTCACTCTACTTAAAAGAGTTTTCATACCTTATAGAACGATGCCTGGGTTCGAATCACGACCCGCTGGTTTGTTCAAAAGCAGGTAGCGGCTCTATTAACAGCGATAAACTGGGATGCAATTACAGTTTCATGCCATCGCGGATTCCTTGGGGGCAGTTTCGAATATTCCAGAGGCGGGTCCGCATCAGCTTTCTTTTCAATCACTAGGCTTTGTTCCGAGGCTTGTTTTACATAATTCTGTGGCTCGAACTTCGCCAGTTCTGCATCGAGGAAGTGGTTTCACTTTACTGTAAAGTAGGTTAGAGAAGGAGGCCTGGGTTCGAATGACGTCCCTTACGCGTATTTTGTTCAAAAGCAGGGAGCGGGTTCGATTAACCCATTTGTGCCTGGCTATTTTTGCGACTTTCTTCGATTTTTACTGATAACAGAAATAATAGATAAATTTCTGATGTGAACTTCTTGAACAAGGGATGATTTCTTTTAAAATCATTATGCATAAAAATTGAAATATCAACATCCTACTTGGTCATGTTAAAATATTTTGTAGAGTTGAGGCTCAATACTCATGAATAAATGCTAGGAAAAATAAATAACGTTTTCGACTAATAGCGAAAATGCCGTCCCAAAAAAGGGACACTAGGCATAAATGGGTTAATAGGGATGCATTAGCAGTTTCATGCCTTCGCTCATTCTTTTCGGACAGGTTCGAATACCCGAGAGGCTGTTCAACATCTGTTTTCTTTTCAATCAATAGATTTTATTCCGAGTCCTCTTTCACATAATTCCATGCCGAGAACTTCGTCAGTTCTCTATCGAGGAAGTGGTTTCACTTTACTGAAAAGGTTTCCATAAGTTAGAGAAGGGGGCACGGGTTCTAATCACGTCCCTTACGCGTGTTTGTTCAAAAGCAGGGAGCGGGCTAGATTTACATTGATTAACAGGGATGCATTAGCAGTTTCATGCTATCGCGCTTACGTTCGAGGCAGTTTCGAATACCCCAGAGGCGGGTCTGAAAGTTTTCTTTTCAATCAATAGGTTTTATTCCAAGGCATGTTTTATATGTTTCTATAGCGAGAACTTCGTCAGTTCTGTATCGAGGAAGTGGTTTCACTTTATTGAAAAAATTTCCATAGCTTACAGAAGGGGGGGGGGGGCTGCTTTCGAATCACTTCCCTTACGCTTGTTTTTTCAAAAACGAGGAGCTGGCTCGATTAATAGGGATTCATTTGCAGTTTCATGGTTTGGCTCATTCCTTGGGTTAAGGTTCGAATATCCCAGAGGCTGTTCCACATGAGTTTTCTTTTCAATCACTAGGTTTCATTCCGAGGCATCTTTTGTATAATTCTATAACAATAAATTCGTCAGGTTTGATTCCAAGGCATGTTTTCTATGTTTCTACAGCGAGAACTTTCTCAGTTTTGTACTGAGGGAGTGGTTTCACTTTACTAAAAGATTTTCCATAGCTTAGAGAAGGAGGCCTCGGTTCGAATCACGTCCCTTACGCGTGTTTATTCAAAAGCAGGGATCTGGCTCAGTTAAAATCGGTTAATAGTGATAAGTTAACAGTTTCATGTCTTCGCGGATTCCTTGAGGTCAATTTAGAATACCCCAGACGCTGTTCCGCATCAGTTTTCCTTTCAATCACCAGGTTTTATTCCGAGGCTTCTTTCATATAATTCCATCTCTAGAACTTCGTCAGTTCTGTATTGAGGGAGTTGCTTCACTTTAGTAAAAGATTTTCCATAGCTTAGATAAGGGGCCTCGGTTCGCAGCTCGACCCTTACGCTGGTTTGTTCAACAGCAGGGAGGGGCTCGATTAATTGGGATGCATTTGCTGTTTCATGCCACAACGGATTCCTTGGGGCAGGTTCCAATACTCCAGAGGAGGTCCACATCAGGTTTCTTTTTATGTACAAGGTTTTATTCCGAGGCATATTCTGTATAATTATATAGAAAGAGCTTCGCCAGTTCAGTATCGAGGGAGTGGTTTCACTGCACTGAAAGAGTTTCCATAATTTATAGAAGGGGGCCTCGGTTCGAGGCACGAGCCTTACGCTGGTTTGTTTAACAGTAGGGAGGGGCTCGATTAATTGGGATGCATTTGCTGTTTCATGCCACAACGGATCCCTTGGGGGCAGGTTCCTATACTCCAGAGGCCGGTCCGCATCAGTTTTCTTTTCAATCCCTAGGCTTTATTCTTAGGCCTCTCTCATATAATTCCAGGGAGAGAAACTGATAAGTTCTGTATTGAGGCAGTAGTTTCACTTCACTCAGTTTCCAAAGCTGAGAGAAGGGAGGCTGGGTTCGAATCATCTCCCTCATGCTGGTTTGTTCAAAAGCAGAAAGCGGGTTCGATTTATTGGAATGCTTTAGCAATTTCATTCCTTCTCTCATTCTTTGGGAGCAGGTTCGAATACCTAATTAGCGGCTCTGCATTAGTTTTCTTTTTAATCATTAGGTTTTATTCCGAGGCAACTTACATAAAATTCTGCAGAGAGAAATTCGCCAGTTCTCTATTGATGCGGGGCCATCGGGATTCTACGGTGCCTGCTTGTGCACTCCGTAAGAGTTCTACGGACGTTTCCTCATTGGCAGAGCCCGATTATGACAATACGGGGCCCTGGGCAATATTAAATTTTGGGGCCCCCCCTCATTTTACTTCAAACTTAATACAATGCATAGGAAAGCGGTGATATCCCATCTGAATTCGACACCTCATAACTAATTAACTGGGTGTGAATATGAATTATCTTGATGAAAACTGTATGGTTGTTTTCATATATTATAAAGATTTGTACTATATAAATTAAATTTATAACAAAATATCAATTATTTAGTCAATGTAGTGAAGCGGTATAGTTTAAAATACTAAAAATGTATTTACATTTTTGAAAGGATCAAACGTGAAAGAAAACATCGTTAATAGTATAATCCTGGATTTTAGATTTTTCCAAGACGGGACAAAAACTTAAAACTGCCCCATCCACTAGTTACGCACCCATAGTGGAACACTTGAATTGTGCACCCATAAAATGGTCCAGCTTACCCTCTCAAGATATGGGGGTCAAAATAAGGAAGACATTGTAACTTATTACATAAATATGTATATACTTTCAGATTTTTTGTCTATATACAATAATACCAAGGGGAAGGCACAACGAAAAGAAAATAAAGAAAAGAAATAGAATTTTATTTTCCACAAAGAAAAGAAAATAGAATTTTGTTAAACTAATAATACTAATCAAGCCTCATTGTAAGATATTCTGCATTTTTCATAGTTGAGTTCCCTAACAAACTTTTTCTCTTTATGAGTGTTGGTATATTACAAAAAATAACTCACAAAATATGTATACACAGTCAAACTGAAAATCATGATTGTTTTAAAAAAAACTTTTTTTTTTTGGAGAGATCTCTTTCTTTCTTTGGGGGAGGAGGAATCGATAAGGGGGAGGAGGAATCGAATTATTTTAAAAAAAGGATACAGTTTTCAAACAGCTACTTGAAAATAAAAAATAAACTGACAAAACCTAAACAATCTTGAACTACAACCGTTAGTATTTTAATAATTTTATTTCTGCAAATTCACATAAATATACACTTATTGTGTTCAAAATATTAAATTTTAAGAGACAACTCTTCATCCAATTAAAAAAAAAAAAAAAATAGTCGAATCCGATATTTATCTGATTATAATAAAAGATTAAGATAATTTCTCAGACCCTAATTTTAGAACACAACCAGACACTTTCTTTAAACATGCATTTGATTAGAATTTATAATGTAATTAGATCTATTATGATTTATACTTGGATTGAAGAACAGAGAAGCACAACAAACTAATTTCTCTGCATAAAATAATAAAATGAAGGTTGTAAATTTCTTTATATATGAAACAAAACAAGAATTTATTCTTTGTTTGACTGAGTATTAAGGTTACTTTTACTAGATTTTGAAAAAAAAGAAAAATTGTTAAACTTTATCTTATAAGAATAGCAGAATTAATACATGATAAGAAATGAACCAATTTTTGCCTGTGAATAAAAGAGTTTTTAAAGAAATATAAACTCTGTAAATTCAAACTTGTCAGACATTTTAGAATGAAAAAATGCAAATAAAAATTAAGAAAGATAAATGATTAAAAATTGAAACTCGCATACTATTATAATGTCATCATTTACAACAAGTGCAAAACTGAAGTATGTCAATCAACCAATTTTGAAAACAGAAGTATTATTTACTTGATATATTAAAGCGATTGAAATCACACATACATGTCAAAATATTTAAAATTATAAATATCCAAAAAATTTGAAATTACTGTCACCAATACAAATACATTTGATTAAAATTTATAGTTTAATAATATTTAGGACTATATTCCGTATATGGTGCTTTGTTTACATATCAATGGTTTGTTTACAAATCATTGGCGAACAATCTGACGCGAGAGTGAGCAATGCACCGCCAACTGCCGGTGGTAGTTGTGACTGGCAACCATAAAGAATACGTGTTTCGTCAGGTTTGGGAATTTGAAATTGTTTGCGTTATTGATGGAAGGGAATGAAATGTGTTATGTTAATATAAGAAAAGAATTTGTGTGTGTTTGTTAGAAATATAGTACGTTATAAGCCGGTGGGTGTTGGGGACATTTCTGAGCGGTTATTTAAAAAAAAAAAAATAGAGGTAAGTGCTCTTTTTTAACGAATCTTTGCAATGTTTAAGGTTTTTAATGTGAATTTTAAATTGATATTTGAAGTGTTTATGTTTTCGTAAGTGCTATTTACGTGCTATTCTAATCATACTGACTTTATAAGAGGTGTACAACTAGGTTGTTTAATCCACCGATGTTTTTTTGAGTTGAAAACGGGCCAGTGTTTGCCCAGTTTACATTAGCTGTACAACTAGGTTGCTTAGTTCACTGTTGTTTTTTTTTTAGTTAAAAACGGTCCACTGGTTGCATAGTTTACATAGCTGTACAACTAGGTTGCTGAATCCGCTGAGGTTTTTTTAGTTAAAAACGGTCCACTGGTTGCATAGTTTACATAGCTGTACAACTAGGTTGCTGAATCCACTGAGGTTTTTTTAGTTAAAAACAGACCACTGGTTGCCTAGTTTAGATAGCTGTACAACTAGGTTGCTGAATCCACTGGGGTTTTTTTAGTTAAAAACGGACCACTGGTTGCCTAGAATGACTAGTAAACATGGCGACAGTCGCTGGAGCTTGGCGGTCGCCAAGCTCCAGCGACTGTCGCCATGTTTACATGGGGTGGGCACCGGCTTGTATGATTTTACCCTAATATTTCCCTTGCCCGGATTACCATACCTCTCTAAGTGTTTGGATAAAAATGGATCGAACTCGGCTATAACTTCTAAGCATCCCAGGAAGTTTCCATTATGCTTTGATCCAATAGTTTCATTATCACCAAAAAAAGGTAAGCCACGTATTGCCAAAAATTTGACAACAGCAACAACTCTTTCCAACACAGAAATCCAATATTTGGTTTCGTCAACATATTGCTTGCACAATGAAGTATCAACTCTTTGGTCTACGTTTGCACGGAGTGAAATCTTCATCATTGCTTCCTTGTGGGAGGCTGAATTTTCATGTTCCTTTAACCTGGTAGCAGCATGTTTCCAATCGCAAAACCCAGTAATGAGATGACCTTTAGATGTGTTGCTATTCACGTGGATTAATTTACACACCCAGCAGAATAGCATTTTTAAGGATGCTGATAGGACCAACCATTTTCTCAGAAGTTTTTCTCCATTTTTTTTGGTGTGGTAAAAATGGGAAATGGAAAGGCTTCTCTTAACACCACCAAAAATTCTATCAGTCTTCGACAGTAAATCAGTATTTTGAGGTGGGGGATTAGCAATAAAATGATCTATCATTTTGTCATCAATTTCAATCCACATGGCTGGATCTGAAGATAGGAAACCACAGTTCTCGACTTCAGCAGGTTTATCATCGGACACGAATCCATTATTTTCTTCGGCAGCGATATCACATTCTTCGGAAGGCTTATTATCCATAGTGAAATCATTATTGCCCGCAGCAATATCATCTGTTTCGGGATGCTCTTTTTCAACATTATTCGCTAGGCTTGATGACTCACAATGACGAGTATCGTTAGTCAAACACGTGCCTGAGAGTTTTGTTCCGGCACCTGACAAGTACTTGTCCAATGGATTTGTACTAGCAAGCTTTTTGCTGGCTTCATCTTTTTTTTTCTTCAATTTTCTTTTTGTTGAGCCCGACAAATAAGTTCGCGATGACATTATTCAGAAAAAAGAGCAAAAGATTACCCACGATAAGAAACAAAGAGATTACACGAGAGTATTTATTCTCCTTATACACACCTTGCAAGCATGGGACCACGAGTAATAGTGTTTTGCTTGTAAAAAGCAATGTTGCCAATTTTATTTTAGTTTTGATAAATTGTAAGTTCACAACAGTCAGTTTCTGAAACCTCTACACCAATCAGAAAGGAATTGTGGACGAATCTAGCAACCACCCTAAAAATCCATTTTGAGTGACATAAATAAATATATTTGGATGAGATCGGATAAGCATTGTTTCAAATAATTTCAAGTTGTTGAGCGATTGTAATGAATTGAACTCGTTAAAGCAATTTTTTTACGTAATTTTCTATAGGCGTTTTATGTGTTGACATGCTAAAATATATTTTTAGTTAATATATCTAAGGTGACCATATTTTTGAACGTAAAATTGAAGACATGTCCCCAATTCTGAAACTAAATTGGGCACATTTTATAATTAATGAAATAACAAATAGTAATCTAATTAAAAACAATACAATAATAAAAACTGTTCCCAAATGCTTTTTTACATTTTGGAGACAGATCGAAAAAAACATAAATTGGGGACTTATGGTCACATTAATATATCTATCTAATGATTTTTCACGGAATCGATTGCTACAGGGGAGGCTACATGTACAGAGAAGGGGTTCATCACCTCACCTCAGGGGGTCATCATCAGTAAGGGGTTCTAGATATCGCTATTACTTAAATGACGTCTTTAGAATGTGACATCAACAGGCACGGACATACGTAATCTAGTGAGAGATCGGTACAGAATACAGCATTTCGACATGACGTCAGGGCAACTTTTTGTAGGACAACTCTGATATTTAGAGGTACAAAGACGAGTATTCCGCGAATCACCTTCCTCAAATGAATGTTAGTGTGTCCTACAGAAAATTGTTGCCGGACTGGTTGCTATGATGTGACGTAATGCAAATGCAATGACGTAGGTCGAAAAGCTCTATAGGCAAAATTTAGATTGTGGGGTGTCCTTTAAATGACGTATGCAAAATGTCACGTCAACATATTTTATCAGTATCTTTAAGTCGGGTGGTCTTTTTAAAACAATTTTTTTTCCCTAAAATTTTTGGTATAACATTATGAAAGAAATTAACAAAGGATATTTTAGTATTCCATATGTGAATTTGGGGGCCCCCCTTGGGCCGGGGCCCTGGGCAAAGTCCCGATTTGCCCATGCGATAATAAGGCTCTGCTCATTGGTCAGATTCGGCCTTTAGATGACGTATCTAAATTCTGAAATAAATATTTGAGCATCCGTAGGCTGACTCAGAGCACACAAGTAGTCCCGGTAGAATTACGATGGCCCCGATTGAGGGAGCCATTTCACTTTA
Source organism: Cheiracanthium punctorium (assembly GCA_038373885.1). NCBI lineage: Eukaryota > Metazoa > Arthropoda > Arachnida > Araneae > Cheiracanthiidae > Cheiracanthium > Cheiracanthium punctorium. The sequence continues at coordinate 356,133 of JAWZYV010002153.1, forward strand.
CTGAAAGAGTTTCCACGAAATACGTCCCTTATAGTCTAAGAGCCAGCGACCGCCGACCTTCGTCGTAGTATAAAAGCTGAAACTTTCTCTGCGCATTCTTTTCTGCGAAACTTTCTCCCTAACAGAGGTAGGAACAATCGGCCACTATAAAGTTTGGATGATCGTGGCTTTGGCAGGTAACAGGTGGCAAAGCTGTATAAAATTGCAGAAAATTTTCGTCATTTCATAAAGCTTAATTTTTTTATGTTCTTCTTCGCAGTACTAGAAATCACTTTATCCCTTGCCAGACACTTTTCCATCGTGGCAAATCCCCGCCAGATAACCTCAAAGTCATGGAAAACGTAGTTCTATTACGAGCGCGCTGCAGCATCGTAAGAAAGTTCAGAAGTAGCAGTATAAAATGTGCTTGGCACTTTATGACAGCTTGACGTACTACGTCGCGGGAGTTTACGAACACAACAGTTTTCCATCACTCCTGTTGGCGTTGAGGTTGTCTGGCGGGGGTTTGCCACGATGGAAAAGTGTCTGGCAAGGGATAAAGTGATTTCTAGTACTGCGAAGAAGAGCATATAAAAAAATTAAGCTTTATAGTGGCCGATTGTTCCTACCTCTGTTGGGGAGTATGCGCAGAGAAAGTTTCAGCTTTTATACTATGACGAAGGTCTGGCGGCCGCTGGCTCTTGCTCTATTACGCTGGTTTTTTCAACAGCAGGAAGCGGGCTCGATTGTCATCGATTAATACGGATGCATTAGCAGTTTCATGCATTCGCGCATTTCTTGGAAACAGTTTCGAATACCGCAGAGGCGGATCCGCTTCAGTTTCTTTTCAATCTCTAGGTTTTTTTTCTGCGTCCTTTCTCATGTAATTCCGTTGTGAGAACATTTTATTAACGCCCCCCCCCTCCACTTTATCTGCCAAACACAGAAAAGTTTTGAAAAGATGGTAACCGTGACAATTCATATCTGCAAAACCTTTCGAGAAGATCGCGTAGACAAAATAGCGTATACAAAATTCTCGTACTGTGCGAAATAGCACCCCAGTGCTAAAAAAAAACATGGCGATGAAACAAATTCTATTTTAATTCACAGTCATGGGGTGCACTCATTAAAATAAACTAAGCCTGGGCTGGAAAGCACTCCGGAATGATTCTTGCAAGCTGCACTACACACTGAAATAAAAGGGAAAAAACTGTGTTTTTTACGAAAGTTTCAGAAAATATTCTTAAAACATGGAACTGAGAGGAAACATTTTTCGCAATGGGTGCAACATTCTGTAAAATTTTCGATTTTTGAGCATTTTTTTTCGAAAAGTTTTGGAGCACTTCACGCAGGCCTGCAACTATTTAGACGAGTGAAAACGGGGCACTTGCCTCTGGCGCCATTCTGAAAAGTGGGGGACATAGTTAAGATTTGCTCCGGGTGACGTAAACTCTACTTGCTACACTGGCTTGACGTAATCAGTTTTCTTGGATAATCACAAGATTTTTTTTTTTTTCGAAATCGACCGTTCATTTTATTTTGCACTCAGATTTGCATTTATTTCGCGGAGCTCCTACAATGACCGGCGGTTTCCTGCACTGTACATCATGCCCGTAAAAACTATTATATACACTAAAAATCTGACCCCACCATGGCCGAGTGGATTAAGACACTCAAAATGGTGTATGGCCGAATTCTGCAAGTATTGGGTTCGGGCCTGTCGTGCGATCTAACGGTCTGGAAGTTGGGCCGTTTTCTCGGCGTAAAGCGCGAATTTTGATTACGTAAAGGAGCTATATTAGATTATTAAGTAATATTAATGCAGGAAAACTAGCTTTACAAGCCCCATTGGGAAAATCGCGCCAAATGACCAAAATGTCACCAATCTTGGCGACTTTTTGCCCCAATATCGCCCAGTGGGGCGCCAAAAATAAGTCCCCAAAAGTGAGGTTAGCGAAGGCTTACGACCTATATTTCTCGAAAACGCTATGTAAACCAATGGGAAAACCCAAAACTCCATATCACCGGTTCTAGTTGACCGATTTTTATACGGCGGGTTGCCCCGAAAATTCGTAACATTATTTAATTTTCAATCGTACATTTCATTCCACATCTTTTTAAGTAACAAGTATAACCACGCTATTTTTGTATTTATTTTCCAAATGTTCCATAAAGAGTCGGATATAGCGGTAGTAGGTAAGTGCGGTATCGCTATGAAAAAATAGTAGCGGAGTCATTATTAGCACTAGGGTGTTATTTCACTCAATACGAGAATTAGGTCGATGCATATTTGTCTACGCGCTCTTGTCGACAAGGTTTGTAGAAATGAATTGTCACGGTGAAGATCTTTTCAGATGTGTTTGGCAGATAACGTGGAGGGGCGGGGCGTTAACAAAATCTTACATTATTTAATTTTCAATCGTACATTTCATTCCACATCTTTTTAAGTAACAAGTATAACCACGCTATTTTTGTATTTATTTTCCAAATGTTTATATCGGAGCCTTTTTAAGTCGCACAAAGTTACAATTTTTGATAATGGATCGCTGAATTGGGTGCCAAAACGCGAAATTTATTATAAATATATTACGAGTATAGTTAGAAAATGCGAAAATGCTTAACGCCAAGATGGCGCTTTTAAAATCAGTTACAATCAGTTATCCTGTTTTGGAAAAACGAATAGTCGCTAATTCTAAACTCCTGTTTTCTAAGCGAACTTACTATTTGAAAATTGTCAACTTTGTGTAACGCACGTTGAGTTATTTATTTCATATACATTTTAATTTGGCGTAAAATTGGTGTAATTCTAATTCATGTTTGTGAATTTGGAATTGCTTTGTTGCAAAGGAATGAATGATTTTATGCCAAATCTGGCAACCAGTTTTATTTTTTCAGTTTTTCATTAATATCTTCTAAAATAATTCGATTTTCGAAATTTAAGTCAGCTTATCAGGTTCCTCGGAATTTTCCGAATCCGTGGACATGTTTCTCGAAATTCAAATCCCTACGGTTTAGGAGAAGATAGCCCAACAAGCTCTTGACAGCGGCCGTTACGTTTTTTTAGAATAGACTTGTTACATAAAGTAATTAAAAAACTTTGTAAAAAACACACATAAGAAGTAAAAGGAAAGAGGATACGCGTTTCGTTCAAAAATTTTTGAACGAAACGCGTATCCTCTTTCCTTTTACTTCTTATGTGTGTTTTTTACAAAGTTTTTTAATTACTTTATCGTTTAACACCAGTATTTTGAGTGTTTTTTCAGACTTGTTACATGTTTACTAACAAATACCTCAGTGACGTCACGTAGAGTAACTCTATTGGTTACTTATGCCAACCAGTCGTCCCGTAGAATAAGTCCATTGGTCAGTTTTGCCAACCAAGAGGAAGTGTGACGTCACGTGGAACAAGTCTATAAAGAGAAACAAGAGAGACAGCTAGGGCCAGTACACTTTTCAACATAACGGGGAGAAAAAATGAGGTTGACAATTTCTTATTAATAAAAGGGGTCCTCTGTATTTTCAACTCGATCAAGTATATTGCTGGGAAAGCCTCCAGAAACTCCTTCTGGAAACTATCACAGAAATAATGGCAAATCCTTATTCAAAAGGATTCTAGAAGAGCCTGAGTGCCCCAAAAGAAGTTTACTGCAATCTTCCAATACGTGACCATGATTGCCTCCCAAAGCACATCTACACAGGGACTAGGGTTGCCAACCGTCCTGTGACAGCCGGGAGGTCCCGTTTCTAGGTCTTTAGAGGCCACGTCCCGAAAGATATTCGCGGAACACCAAAGGCACCGTTTTTTAAACAGAATAAGTAATTTCATAAATTATAATGCAAAGTCATAAGAAATTTTAAATATTAAGTGTCTTTTCTAAATGAGTAATAGCATCCCTACTAGCAATTTTGCTCGGGACCTCATCCGCCGGCGGTAATCCGAGCAAAATTGCTAGTAGGGATGATTTCAGTAAAAGTGAATAAAAGATAAATCAATTATGTTTGATTGATATTTATATTTTATGCTCTAATGTATTTATAAAATATATAAAAACATAATATATTTTTGTTCTTTTAATAAGTAATATATTTTATGCTCTTTTAATGTATTTATGTTCATTTAATAAGTAAATAATTAATAGCGGGGACCCCCCCCCCTCTCCAGACATAGCAGGTCAAAAGTCTCATTTATCTCCAAAAACATTCGTATTTATAAAGAACTAGCTGAAGTACCCGTTCTTCGCACGGGAATGAATGGACTTTTTGATATTAATATTTGTTGTGATTACTATTTATTGTAATAAAGAGATATAGCAAAATGGATATCGCGTTATGTTGTGTTCAATAATCATGCATACTGAATTTCAAGGCAATCGTTTTTACGGTGCAGAAGGCGATGCGGCGTAGCACAATCTAGTGGCGAGTTTTAGCAAAACGGATACGGCAAAAATATTCTTCGCATTCAGATATCGATGTATACGAATTTTCATGACGATCGGCTGAATAGTCTTGAAGTTCATGTGTTGACGCGACATCTAGTGTCAAGTTATAGGAAAATGGATCGTGCCAAACTCTTCCCCGTGTTCAAATATCTATGTATACCTATTTTCATAGCGATCATTCGCACAGTCAAGAAGTGATACACTGCAGGGCCATCTAGTGGTTAATTAAAGTAATGATTTGCTACAGCGCCGTCATGTGGCGAGTTATAGCAAAATGGATAACGCCAAAATATTCTCATTGTTCAAATAGCTATGTATACTGATTTTCATAGCCACCGTTTGAATGGTCAAAAATTTGGCCTGCTGCAGCGTCATCTAGTGGTGAGTTAAAATAATAATGCATTGCAGTGTCATCTAGTGGCGAGTAACATCAAAAGTAACGCAGTTAGAATATATTCTTCGTACTCAAATGTGTAAGTATAAAAAATTTTATGCCGATCGATCGAACGGTATAGAAGTTGATGCTTTGCAGCGCCATTTAGCGGCAAGTTACAGCAAAATGGATAGTGAAAAATATTCTCCGTGTTCTAATATTCGCGTGTACCAAATTTCATCGAAATTGGTTGGACGATATTCGCATAGCAAACGGCTAAACGGAATAGAATTCGACGTTCTGCTGCGCCACCTAGTGAAAAGTTAGAGGAAAACGGATAGCATAAAAACCTTCTCCATGATAAAAGACTTAGGTGAACCAAATTTCATGGTGATCGGTGAAACGGTGCTGGAGTTTTTCAACCTCCTACACACATACCAACATTCATTTTTATCTATAACCAGTCTTATTATACGTATATACCAGTCTCAAGTAAAATCCAGTTTCAAATCTAAGCCTCGCCAAAGTGCCAGCATACGCCATTTTGCAAGAGTTTTTTCAGGGAATCATTCGAAGCATTGCCTTAGCAGCAATCAAAATGGGAAATGGTTCGACCGCCAGGCATTTATTTGAAAAGTGGAATCCCTTAATACAGCCGCATTTTTAAAATTATCAACTATAACATGTTTTATTCATCGTTACCTCGATGTACTAAATGCGAAGATTTCAATTTTCTGAAATTTGGCGGATTTCCCCCAAGTTAAATCAATGTACTCAATTGGCGAGAATTCTGAAGCTACATCGCTTGAAATGCCCTAATAACTGCATTATTTCTGCACGGATAGTTAAAATTTAATGCTGTATTCTAAGAAAACCTATACACTTGTTTTCAAAAATGCTATTCCCTTAAGCTCTCAGTAAATTGCGCCAAAAAGCCTAAAACTGTGCAAACCGCTAGAACTCACTCTCTAAAAATCGGCCTAGCAGCCATTTGTTTTTTTCGCCAAACTAAAAAAAATTACATATTAGTCTCGGATATCTTCGATCCTCATTGTTTTGCGTATAAAACATTTCATTCCTGCTCTCATTTCTTATGCGCACACGATATTATAATTAAAAAAATAACCTAAAAAATAAACTAAAAAATCATTATTATTCTTTTATTTTTACTTTAAGAATTTAAAACATTTTATTCGGCAAAATCGCCACATATGGCAACCAAGATGCTTATTTCACACACTTTTTTCACTACAGGGGTTAATATTACGTAAAGCTTTCTGCGTGGAGAACATAAAAAATCTCTTAAATTCCGGGAACGGAAATAAAGTGGAGTTTCAAAGTTTTAAAGTGGACTATCATTTATTCTATATTATTTTACATATCTGTGTAAAATTTCAGGCTGACAGGTCCATTTTTGTGGAATTGTATACTACCCAAATCAACAAATTGACAAACAGAATTTCATTTTTATTTATAAGATAACCTACGCTTGTTTTTAAAAATACCCTCTCATTAAATTGCGCCAAGCGCTAGAATCATAGAAAATCTGACACACTTTCAGATTTTTAAATACGCACTAAAGTGCTATATATAAAAAGAGTTATAATCCATGGGTCTTCCCTATTTTCGTTCCTTCTTTCATTAAGTTGGAAAGTGTATCATTATTCATGAGTGTGATTAAACAAAATTAAAATTGATATTTCTAACATCCTTTTTTCTGGATGTAATACATTAGATGCAGAAAAGCTGCTCAGAAAAATGCACAATTCCAACTGAATGAAAATTTCAAAAACTTATACGCAGGTGTATTCATAACCCAAATAGCAGACGATTAAATTACGATAAATAGCGCCAAGCGTTAGAATCCTCCTCAAAATCGCGAGAATGCTGAAGATAGATCGCTTGAAATCCCTTAATAACTGCATTATTTTCGCACGGATCATTAAAATTTAACGCTGTATTCTAATAAAACCTTTGCACTTGTTTTCAAAAATCCGTTTCCTTAAGCTCTCAGTAAATTGCGCCTAGCCGGAAACTGTGCAAACCGCTAGAACTCACTTTCTCGGCATTTGAGCCATTTTATTTTTTCGCCAAACTAAAAAATTTTAACATATTAGCCTCGGAAATCTTCAATTCTTATTGTTTTGCGTATAAAACATTTCATTCCTGCTCCGATTTCCCATGCACACGATATTATAATTAAAAAAAATATAACCTTACGAATATAAACTAACAAAAAAAAATCATTATTATTCTTTTATTTTTACTTTGAGAATTTAAAACATCTTATTCGGCAAAATCGCCACACATGGCAACCACGATCCTTATTTCATACTTTTTTCACTACAGGGGTTACAATTACGGAAAGCTTTTTGCGTGCAGAACATAAAAAATCTCTTAAATTCCGGGAACGGGTGGACTTTCAAAGTTTTAAAGTGGACTATGATTTATTCTATATTATTTTACATATCTGTGCAAAATTTCAGGCTGATAGGTCCATTTTTGTGGATTTGTATACAACTCAAATCCACAAACAAACAAACAAATAAACAAACAAACAAACAAACAGAATTTCATTTTTATTTATAAGATTTCTATATTGGCACACCCTGTTTTGCACGATTAAAAAAAAAAATCTGGAGTGACTCCACTCGACTTTCCGAACACTTACGATTAAGATCATTACCAAGCATTTAAATAAATTTTAATCGATGAATAATTCAAACATATATACCAAATTGAAGCTCAATCGAATGTACCGTTTAAACGCTAGAGCACTTTCAATAATTTTCCCCCATAGGCCATAATGTAAAAGAAATCTTTGTCGTAGCCCTGTAGAAAAATTAAAAGTCCTATACACACCAAAATCAATGCCGGTCTTGCGACGGTGGTTTATAACATATATACCCAATTTGAGCTCAATCGAATGTCCCGTTTAGGAGCTATCGTGTTCACTCACATACACACAAACACACACATACATACATACATCTCGTAAAAATAGCATAAATGAATTCAGAAGACCTCAAAACGTGTAAATACACCGAAATCTCGAAGTCGAATTTTTTCATGATTTTAATACTTTCCTTATATGGTACATGTTCGGAAAGTTAAAAAAAAAAAAAAAATAATAATCTGAAATACTTCTATATTTTAAATACGCACTAAGTGCTATAAATATTAAAACTGTATCATAATCCATGTGTCGTCCTATTTTCCCTCCTTATTTCATTAAGTGTATAATAAACCATGAGTGTAACGCTTTATTTTTCTTGTTCCATAAAATACTTCTTTGGAATCGAAATCCAAATTAAAATCGCCTACTAAAACTGTTTTACAATCTTCATCAAGCATATTTTAACAATACTTCGTAATAAACTGTAGCGTTTGCCTGCTTCCCACCAAATATCCCACCAAGATATCACCAGGCTGGGTTCAGTTTTCGGGACTTATTTTTCCCACTAAACTTGGTGATAAATCATCAAAAATTGAAACAATTGAGACATTCAGCATTTTATTCTCCCCAAGCTATCTGGCACAACCCTATTGAAACAGAAAAAATATCTTGACAGAAAAAAACAAAATAGCACTCTAGTACTAAGAATCTGAAACACTTTCATATTTTAAATGCATACTAAAGAGCTATATATTAACCTGCAACATTCGTATTTTTTCTCTTTATTCCATTAAGTGTATCATAATCCATGAGTGTGTCATATTTGTCTTCCTTGCTCCATAAACATTTCTTTGGAATCTAAATCTATCCTAAAATTGCCTACTAAAACTGTTTCACAATCTTCACCACGCACATTCTAAATACACTTCACCTTTTTAATAAATTGCAGCATTTGACAGTTTCTTGTCAAATTTGGTAGAAATTGTCAAGCTTGGCGGCTTTCAACATTTTATTCTCTCCCCTTGCCTCACCCGCGTTATTTGTCATTTTTAAGCATTTCTCTCCGTTAACTGTAATGTATGAGAAATATCTTTTGCAGCCCTGTAAAAAAGCTATACATCCAAAATCCATACCGGTCATACAATGGTGGTCTTTAATGTATATACCAACCGTGAGCTCAATTGAATGCCTCGTTCCCTGTTGAAAAATGCAACGGAAACATGACGCTGCAAATCTTTCCACAAATTATGTTGGCAGAAAATATCAGAGTGAAAAAAAAATAGTACTGTAGTGCTAAAAAGTTAATCTTTACTTTTTCTGATCGTTACAAGAATATACGTGTTAAGCTTATTAATATAAATGCAAAATATCAAGGACCCATGAAAGTCCCATAAATCCCAGAATAAAAGTTGTCATCCCTACGCAGGAACGTAACCAGTAAAGATTTCAGGGCGGGTCTAAACAGTTGGAAAAGCAGAATTGTTCAAAAAAGTTCATCATTATCATTTTATTAATAAAAATCAAAATTTTGGCATGGCTACCTATGAATGGTTCTCCTAAGAATATCAATGTAATTTTAGGAAAGATTAGGTATGCCAAACATATGCCCAGGGACTGATTTCCAGCAGGGCTATTGCCCAGGTGCTAGGAGCAAGTGCCCAGGCCCCCAACAAAAAAGGGGGGGCCCAAATTATCCTTTAAGTTTAAAAATTTTGATTTTAATTTAAAATAAGAGAAAGAGACGCTAATTTTATGAAAAATAATAGCAATAATAATTACTCCATTACTATTTCATAGCACTAGCATTATATCCAGACTTTTTTTAGCTAAACAGTTTCAGGCAATTATTCAGCGCAAACTTATCATTTAGGCTTTACCTATGCAGTGATGTATGCTGATAGAGAGGAAACCATAGAAGTGATTTTTAATCGGAACAGATAAAAGGAAATAGCTTCCTAAGTGGAGTGAAGTGAAGATCTATTCCACCACGATAAATAAATGCTATGATATAAACATTAGGAAAATATAGACAACTCCGGATATAGTGAATGCATTTCCTTAGTCCCAATTCACATATATTAGAAATGTACATAGCATTTTTCAGTTTTAGTGGGCCATGACTTCGGTTATAGCGAACTTAAAAATTTCTGGACGGTAGAGGTAATGTTGTTTGATTCCTACGAAGAGCGTCTCTTTTGTGTTCGAGTAAAGATTGTGTGCAAGAGAAAGATTATCAAGCACCTGTTCCGAAATACAGATGAATTGCCAGTGTCTAGGCTAACTTATACTAAACAAGGGGGAAGGGTTGGAAGGGGGTCATAATTTTTTCAATACTGCAATGACCCTAACCTTTAAAAGCATTCATTAACAAAAGCAGGGTGCTTTTGGAAGTGAATCAAAAGCTGAAATTTCGCTCTTAACTTTGGCTGATTTCATATTCCATTCTCAATGCAATATCACAGGTTAAAAGCGACAACACCTTTTGCCAACTGAATGGAATGCACATTATTTCCATAAATGGGATTAATTGTGCTTATTTTATTTAACAAGTAGTGCTAAAACAACAAATGCGATCAATTATGTTTGATTTACGTAATAACATTCGGTACATGTATAAATTCTAGTTTTGTATTGTTTTATTGTTATCGAACATCAGAACATCGGTTATAGTGAACGAAATTTGCCTGTCCCCAGGGGTTCACTATTACCGGAGGTGACTGTAAATACAAAAATACTATGGAACATGTTACTTGAAAAATACAGAGTGAAATTAATGAGTGAAAATTAAATAATATAGTTAAAATATCATTATCCTACGTAATATTACTATTATCGAATTATTGCATTTCACTTAGCATCTTGATAAAATTATCATTTGAATTTGTGTGCTATTATAACATCCTTCTTTGTATCATGTGATGTGAAAGTTGTTTTGTAGAAAATGTGGAAGTTGTGGAAAGAGAAGGGGTGCCCCAATGAAGCTTTTGCCTTGTTTCAGAGATGGGCCCCCATCTCTGAAAATCAATCCATCATATGCCCTGCTGTCCTTCTCAGATTTCGATTTGGTATAAAGATGAATGAGAGATTGATAAACAGGCCTGTCCAGTCTCGCAACAGCTACAAAACTTTGCCATGCCTTCCAAAATTCCTACTAACAAGGATAAATCGTCTGTCTTGTCTCATATCCATCCGTAATTTGTGAATATTACTAGATGGTTAGAAAAACCCTATGTTCATAGATATAATGACTTTTTTTCTGTTGTCAACTGTTTTTCATGTTCATTTCTTTTGTAGTAATCCTTTTCTTGGGGGGGGGAAAGGAGGAGGGGGGGGAAACATATTGAAAAAATAAATATAGATCACTAAGTTCCTAGTTTAACTCAAAGAATTTCAGATTTTTCTGTATATCATAGCATTTATTTATAGTGGTGGAATAGATCTTCACTTCACTCACTTGTTGTTTCGCTCTCCTTCTTTCCATGGGTATCTGCATTAATTCATTTGATTAATTAGAGCTTGCACTGAAAAGAATTTAAAAAGTTTTGAAAATTTTAAGTTTCCAAGAAAACTGATATTTTTCTCCTCATGAGTTAGTGGAAATAAACTATTTATATACAAATAAAATGCTTATTTTACACTTTTCACTTGATTATTCACAAATACATATATACTAGCTGAGTACCCGTTCTTCGCACGGTAGGAAAAGAAGATTTTCGTCACACATATAATTCAAATTAAACTCAGTGATGTGGAATCTAAAAAAGTGAAAAATTATTTAAATCATGATGAAACGTTGACGTCATGCGTGCAAATCTGAGATAACTGCAACATGATGGCACAAAAACTATGTCTGTCACTGCCGATCAAAAAAGAAGCAACTTCTCTTGGAGGACCTTGCCCAGGCTTTTTCTCGATGGATCAGGTATCGTGGAACTGCTTCTATAAGTTGCACACGACGCTAGGCGTTAAATTAAACTCTCTACAAATCTGGAGACTATCCTGCTTATAGTCTCCACACATAGGATCTAGGTCAAGGGGTAGGGGTGTCCTCCGTGGGGTCTTTCTAAGGGGGTCCTAACTCGTATTTACGCTACGTTTTGCAGAAAACCAGCCATATATGTTTCCTAACATATGCATGTTGCGAGTACAGTTTTATTTTCCGAACGGGATGCAGGAAAACTCCGAACGGTTAGGTCGGCGGACGCGACCTGTTTTAATCCAGAAACCTTCCGTCTCCCAGTTCAGAACGCTTGCTCGGCCACTGGTCGGACTAAGTCATTGCTAGAGGAATATTATAAGCACGAGACCTTTCTTGTATACATGACCAGGGTGCGAATTGACGGAGGGGTATGCCGGGGATCGTCCCCGGCTGAAGAATGTAATATCCCTGGCTAAGGAAATATTAATGGATCCCTGCCAGGGATACTATTTATCCCCTGCTGGAGAAATGTTAAATTAATCTTTGTCCCTACAAGTTCAACAGAACCTAACGATTTTACTTATTGAGAATAGAAATTTTTCTTTTGTTTACTAGACAAAGGATCAAGTTACAAGCATGCCTTTGAAATAGATATGCACATATGCCTGATGCCACTTCTCATTCTGTAACTGGGGCCCGGTTTAACCCTTTAACACACAGTGATCCCGCTCTGGGAACACCTAACTCTGACGTTTTGACTGTTGCCAGTCACGAAGAATAGATTGGATTTCTATAAAAATAGTTGCGGGTGACAGAGCTCCATGAGAATCCTTTACTTTTTAGCACGTCATTTCCCGTAAAAAAAATTGTCACGATTATTTTTAACAGCACTGACATCTGCTGAAAAATGGAAGAATGCAAGAACAGCTGGATAGATTGCCCAATGCTGAAAAAAGGGCGGCCATTGCCATCGCTCGACTTAACTACCAGCAAGATGGCGGACGATCAAAACGTTCATCGCGTGCCACAGATCTAGAGACACCTTTTTTGACGAGAGCTGGCTGTGTGGCACAGCCAGCTGTCGTCAAAAAAGGGTCTCATTAGAATTCAACATTAGAATTCACAAATTTTGAAATTTCTGTCTGTTTCAAGCACTTGGGAATCCAGTACAACCGTAAAAAAAATGTTTGTCTGTTGTTCTGTCACTGCCGTTTTTTTTGTTTGTGCATCAAGTAAAAATAATTTAAACAAATGAAATGAAATTTGGTGACATGAAAGGCGGTGACTCAAACTATAGATGTCAAAAAATTCTAAAAGCTTGGATTACTTTTGAGATTTTGAGAAAATTATTTTAAAATGCATCATATTTGTTTGTGCATCATAAAAAAAATGATCAAAGCAAATGAAATTAAATTTGGGACGTAAGTGGTCACACAGCTTAAACTGAAGGTGACAAAAAAAAAAAAGTGATTAGATTTGAGATTTTGCAAAAATCCTTTCAAAGTGGGTAAATTTTTGTTCATGCATCACGTAGTAACTACTAAAGCAAATGAAATGAAATTTGGCAGCATGATAGCTGATCACTCAACTTAAAACTATAGGCATCCAATTTTTAAAAAATTTTGATTACAGTTTGAGATTTTCCTAAAATGTATTCAAATTGTGTAAATTTTTGTTTGTCCAGAACATATAAACCTCTCAAGCAAAGAAATAAAATTTAGTAGCATGATAGGTGGTCATTTAAACTAGAGGTATCATAGCACTTTAATTTTTTTTTTATAGATTTTATAAAAATTGTGTACATGCTTGTTTCATACCTAAAAAATGGCAATGGAATTGAATAAATTTGGAATAATGTTAGATATCAAGTTGATTTAAACTATAGATGCCAAAATTATTTTTTAAATGTCACAGATTTTTGTGAAAATTGTATAAATGTTTGTTCTTGCATCCCTGCAAAATGGATTAAGATAATAAAATGAAATTTAACAACATGATCAGCAATGACTGAAACAATAAATGTCAGAATTTTTTTTTACATTTGAACAAATTAAAAAATATAGATTTTTTTTTTTTTTTTAGATTTTATGAAAATTGTGCAAACTTTTTTTGAAGCATTACATTAAAATATGTACAGTTTGTTAAAATTAAACAATCTTTAGTTTCTAACTAAAAGCTATACCTAACTTTAGTTATTAAGTTAGGGATGACTTTTTGACTGAGAAAGCTCATTCATCCAGAATAAAACTTTAATTTTGAAAATAAAAAAAAATTCTCTATTGTCAATTTTACACATTATTTTGTTACTCTCTAACCTGTAATCTTTTAACATTACATTGAAATTATAACATTGCTTTCTATACTATTGCCAATATGCTAATTCCATTCTTTTTACTCCTAAAATGCCGACGAAATATCAGTTCTTTTCGAAATTTGCTTTGCATACTAACCCGTCAACGACAAGCACATAAGTTTACACAGCTTTATTCTTATTGTTTTATTTTAGTATTTGAATTTCAAGAAAAGATGCATCCCCCCCCCCCACACACACACACACTAGGTTAACTGAATAATTATTATTTGCAATGATTAAGATGATCAACAATTCTTTTTTATAAAAGGAGTACACCCAGTTAAAAAAGTAATCAAGTGTCAGACAAATTTCTTTTTTCAGTTTTGAATATGTAATTAGTCTTTCGAAAAACACATAACTCTAAAGAAATATGAGCAGTTACTATCAGTTATTACATAATTCAGTTTTTATAATTAGCAATATCTATGAAAATGACATAGAAAATTTGGCTTATACTTGAAAACACTTTTGAGAATGTATACAAATTTTATTGAATAAGGTGTTAGAGTTGTGAAAAAATTAATACTTGTGTATATGAATTTTGCATAAATTAACCATTAAAGTTTCTGTATCTTCCCGAAACCAAAGGAGTACAAAAGAATACAAAGGAGTATTTTTGGAGAACATGTTTTAGAAGTACAGTGGATAAAAAAGGAGTACAAAGCTCCCTAAAGGAGTACAGATTGTCACCTTACTAATGATGCTTCTGTTTTGCATAATTCAATGAATACTCCATTTAATGACTCTTTAACCCTCTGAGCGTCTTAGAAATGGGCAAATAATGTAAAGTTGTTTTCACGGTAAAATTTTCAAGAGCCTTTAAAATTATTGAAACAAATTTTTTTTTTTTTTTTTTTTTTTTTGCTAGGAACATTTGTAATTATTAAAAATTCAACAAAATATGTACAACATTAAGATTAATTATTTTTTTATAATAAGTGAGAGTTATAAACAATTTAAATTGTAGATGCTTTGCAGTGAAAACTGGAATGCAGTTGACGGGATTTTACGTCTCAGCCGCTTGGAGGGTTAAAGCCCAGAGTTTGTTACTCACATTGGACTGTTTAGCATACAGTCACAATAAAAAGTTGTTTCAATTTTTTTTTTTTTTTTTTTTTTTTCAGGGCCTCTTATAGCATTTACGGCATAAAATGCAACTGCATGTCATTAGAAAACTTTTTCTAACTTTAAATATAATGCTAATGTCAATAGTTTAAAAAATGCTGCACTGATCAAACAGTTGTGTTTGAAACAATTTCACAGAAGCCTTCAAAGACTGTAAGAAACTCTTTTAAATAATACAAAAGTCAGAGTAATGTTGCTGTGGAATATACTTTTGCCTTAGAACATACCTTTTTTTTTTCCCCATAATAATTTAAAAAAGTGTCAAATTGGAACTTGAAAGCTATATCATTTGTATTTTAAAAATTAACCAAATCTTACCTTTTAATTAATCAAAATATTTTAAAGCTAAAAAAAAAAAAAAAAAAAAAGAAAGAAAAGCTGTGTGTTGCCAGGAAAAGAAAATCCTTATGAAATTCATTTTAAAATAGTTATTCAGTTACACAAACATCAGTACTAAAACATTTTTCTTCTTTCATTTAGACAGATTACATAAGAGTCAGCATGAAAGAAATGTTTGTTGCCTTATATGACACCTAAAACCATACTTCTACATTTTCTATAAATAAAAATTTAAATTAGATTGTACAGTATTGTAAAAATTTAGATTGTACATAGATATTAGATTGTAAATATTTAGATTATGCAGGAAATTTGATAGTAATTAATTTTAATAAAGGTTTATAGTGCAAACTGGAATAGCTGTAGTTCTATTAGTGATATTGGTGAATTATATTGACAGATTGATGTTTTATTATATTGACTGGTAAATTTCTCAATTCATTGGAGATTCCTTTATTTCAATTACTTCTAGTTATCTAAAATAACAACATTCTGTAGCGATATAATTTATAGTATTAAGAAAGATTCTATGGAGAAGTGAAATTTTAAAACTCTTTAAAATGTAACTGTACCGAAATCTTACTGTGAAAAGTTTTAGTCCTCTTTTTATTCTTTATGTCTTTATGCAGACTAAATGTTTTAAAAATACATATTCACTTAATGCATTTATGGTTGTGAAAATAATCAATAGGACTAGATTAGTAGATAATTTTTCTGGAAATTAAAAAGAAAACTGCTTTTTTATTATTAGGTTTTTTTAAATTCTTTTTCAGCTTTTACAAATGAAATAATTTTACAGAAAAATTTAAAAAGGCCTTCCAAACATTAAAAGAATTTTTTTTTTTCTTGGAAATACAAGTTAGACATAAAGTTTAAAATTAGTTTCAATTACATAAAAAAATTTAAAATGATAACTCATTTCACAAACATTTAGCTGTACCCTAAATACTGCTTAAAAATATTGTTTTTTGAAAATAGTTTATCAATAAAATATTTCTGTTTATTACAAAATACAACAGTATTTCTTGTCAATTCACTTTGTATGATGAAAGCTTCTTCGGATACTTGGGTGATAGTCTCCACAAGATCATTATGAAGAGATAATTTTAAATTATTACTTCTTTCTTTTAACACAGTTGAAGTAATTCTGACTGATAACTCAATGATCATTTCAATCAGCTCCTTTTTCTTAATTATCTGAAAATATCAATATCTATATATATACCTATATATATATATACATACATATGTACATACAATGTGCCCGATAATGTCCGTTGTCACCCCAATGATTTCCGAATGGCAACAGCTAGTATAGTCATAAAAGTAGGGTCAAGGAATAGTAAAGTTGCCAAGTGCTATGCAAGGAAACTGCTTACATAGCCCCCTGGAGGCTAAATTAAAAGTTAGCATTCTTATCTTAAAAACAATCTGAGATACAAGAAAAAACATCAATTACAAAGTAGTTCTGAATCATTCAGTAAGAAAAAAAAAATCTTAATTTCCACATGCTCATCAGTTTGCACAATAATGCTCCTAATGGAAGGCATAAAAAGCATTTTTTCTTTTTGATTCTCTGATTTGGTCGAATTTTCAAAACTGCACCTAACCTGACATTAATTTCATTGATCTTTTGTGATAAAAGTGCTTTTTTTTGTCAGCAACAATAAACGTTTGGAGGCTGGTCTGCAATATCCACTGGAATTTGTACAATATGGCTGGTGACATTCTGGCAAAAGTATCAGTAATACGCTTTTATGCCTTGCATTTTAAAGCTTTAATTTTTTGCATTAATGTAATCAAGATGTCTTTTGTCAATAAATTGGTGATGCTGAGTAACTTTGTAAATCACTTTTTACCCATATCTCAAACCATTTTCGAGATAAGAACACTAACTCCAAATTTAGCCAACAGGTCGCACTGTAAGTGGGTTTTTTGTGTAGTGCATGACAACTTTACAATACCTAGACCCCCTTTTATGGCTATAGCTCTTGCCATTCAGAAATTATTGGGGTGACAACAGACTTTAGCACACTGTAAATATATATAATGATGTACAGGGTAGGGAATGCAATCCCGCAATTGCGGGATTACAATATCATGGCTATAATTTTCATATTTATGTAAGGTATTGTTTTAATTATGAATTAAGATAAAGTATTAAACCTGATAGTGCTTATAAACTTACTTTTTCCCCACTTTTCTCTATTAAAATTAATTTTTATTTGAATGAAATGTCAATCCCGCGGGATCCCGCAATCTCGTGCTGGATTGACATTTCATTCAAATAAAAATTAATTTTAATAGAAAAAAGTAGGAAAAAGTAAGTTTATAAGCACTATCAGGTTTAATACTTTATCTTAATTCGTAATTAAAACAATACCTTACATAAATATGAAAATTATAGCCATGATATTCTAATCCCGCAAAAGCGGGATTGCATTCCCTAGTACAGGGTGGCCCAGAAACACTGACCCAGGCTTTTATTCCTTAAATATTGATCATGGACATATACATTAAACTACAAAGTTATGGAGGAAAAAAGGTACAGAATTTTATGGTATCGATTAAAATTGATAGGAAATTAAATCTAAATAAATGCAAAATTAAAATTTTCATAAGACACCCCCCCCCCCCGGTACTAAAAAATAAAATAAAATAAAAATCCCTAATGGTCTCTATGCATCAATAAGATTATGGTACAAATTTTAGCTTTTCATGATAAGCAGCTGAACAGATTTGGTAAGGGATTAAATAGCAAGAGCATTATTTATTAGTGAATTCGATGTTTTCTTTTGTAATTTGTGCAGATCTCCTGAAACACATTTTTTTATCCTTAAGAGTCATTAGAAAATTATTTAAGTCAACATATATTTATTTCCATATCTTTTTTATGATAAAAGGTTGACATTGTGTAAATTATCTAATTAGAGTGTGAGGCATTTTACTGATAGGAATTTTTCATATGGGAGGTCATATGAAAATTTAAAATTTTGTATTTATGTACATTTAACCAGTGAAAATTGTAATCAGTATAAATTTCTGTATCTTTTTTTTACGTAACTATGTAATTCATTTTGTCTATGATCAATATCTAAAGCCTTGTTCAGTGTTTTTGGAATGCCCTGTATATATAGCTTCAACATTTTTATATCAATATAATAGTAAAAATAATTTCATAAATAAAAAAAAATACATAAATCCATCTCAGTAATGGACAACTATAATATAGAAAGAAATCCTTCAACCCATTATGCAATATCACAGATTAAACAAATCTCACCTGTAGGACCCATTTTTGCTTTTCCTACTACATTTTTTCTTTCCCTTCCAAGATTTTTCTACCAAAACAACAATTTTGCTTCCATTGTGAATTGCTGTTCATAAAAATACTATGTGTCAACTGGCTACCATGATCATGCAACTTAAAAGTCATTAGATATTGTTTTTGGTAGCATTTCCTTGAGAGTTCTTCTTGTGCTAATAAACCTACAATGTTGAAGCACCTAAGAACTAACATCTAGCAAATTCTAGCTGAGATAATCTCTGAAATTTATGGGCATGACACTGAAAATTACCTCAAATCAATCAAGTGCTACAAAATTAAAAGAGATAACCATTAGCCTCGCATCACCTTTCATAACTAGGAATAAATAAAAAATATTCTTTTAATAAAAAAAAAAACCACTTTAAAAATAAAATGGGGAAATGAAATTGGATCAATCCTCCAGACTTGAATATAGAATATCTTGTATTCTTTGGTGAATATAATGGAAATTTTGGCAATAAAAATTATGGTAAAATGATCACTGGGAAGTTTTAGTATAAAGAAATTTACAAATTTGTCTAGAAAGAGGCATAAATATTTATTTTTTAAAACCCTGAAGTATAAAGCTACTGATAAGCTGATGAATAATTCTAAAAATTGGGGTGGACCAGACAGCACATAAGCTTAAATCAAGCTTGACATTTCTTTGAATTTGACATATTATTACAAGCTTGACAGTTCAATTCAATTTAAGCTTGCAGGAGTCAAGTTGAATTGTCAAGCTGGAATACAGCTTGATTTTCCCTTTCGAAAGCGTGCGTTGATGGCACCATCTGTAAAAGAGAATGGACATTAATTGTCTAGCTTTTCTCAAATTTGCTCAATAAAGAAAAGTTCGTAAAAGTTGTGTTTTATTTTATTATCGCACAAAACCTGGACATTAGAACACGCAAGGGGAAGGAATGAATGGGATAAGCCCATCTGAAGTGTAACACGAAGGGAGTTTTAGTTTTATTTACAACTAATTAACATTAGTAATTCCATTAACTAATTAATTAGCCCTAAAAATAAATTTTAATATAATTAGCACAATTTAGTTAGTTAATATACTTCAATTTATGGGTGATAGAATGAGGCGCAATCCGGCCTCCGCAAAATAATTAATCAGTCATAAATGTACTTGACCATAGAATTAAAAAAAAAAAATTCTATATTTCCAAATATGGAAATTCTTCAAAATAAAATACAATTATACTACGAAATTGATTTCAAAATCAGTCGTTTGTCTCGATTTTCGCCAGCAGTATTGCTCAACATGAGTGTTGCAATATTGAAAGTTTTAAAACGTGTCCTGCTTTTAAGTTTATATTATGCTTATTTCCCTATTAGTAGAGTCTATAAATCACACATAACATTATTTAAATTTTGATTCATCCCATGGAAAAATCAAAGAAACTTATCGGCATTGGGCACTGATCGATCTGGCCAGAAAATGGCGTGACAACTGTCGCTTCAAACTTTAGTCGTAGCTACCCGAGGTTTATTGGCGGAACGGTTAGCACGCAGGCCTCCCAGCCCATAGTTCCTGAGATCGAACCCAGCTGCGGACGTTTGATGGAAACAGATTAAAGTAACTTAAAATTTCAGCATAGAGGGGAAAATGCGTGGAAAAATAAAGTATGTGGGGCAAGTTCGCCGACGGGCGCCCCGTGCATTTAGAATTTTTTTTTTTAGGCAAATTTTTAAAGCTTGAAATTAAGCTTGCTAAGTCAAGCTTGATTCAAGCTTGCTATGTCAAGCTGGGCAAGTGTAAACTAGAACACTTGATTCAAGCTTGCATTAAGCTTACACGCTTGAAATTTTCAAGCTTAATTCAAGTTTATTGACTTGATAAATCAAGCTTGCTGCAAGTTTACTGTGCTGTCTGGGGTAAGAATATAAAAGCTGAAAAAAATCGAGCATGACTACACAAAAACACTTTTCGACTTGAGCAAAACTATTGTGTTCACATTATTCTCTTAAACTAATAAAGAAAAGTTAATGAATGCATATAGATGCTACTTCTCAGCTCAAATGTGATTGGCACAAATACAAAATAGGAAAATTGTTCAGAATTCAAAATCATCATTGTAAATGATAGAAGCTAAGTACCAGAGCATAAAATTAACTATATTTATGAGAATACTTTGATGAGAAGTGTAAAATCAAAAAAACAGTTTTTATATGTGGATTTGTAAGCTCTTTTGACTTTGCTTATGCATATTAAATCACTGTCTAAAATTCAGTATAGCTTTTATATTTTTTTTATTTTACAATGCTAATCTTGGGTTGTTTGAAAATTAACACACTAAATATTTACCAAGTCATTTCTTCGTTTCTGTTGGTACAACAGGCTTAACTTAATGATGGAAGCATATGGCAGAGGTTGGTTTTGATCCTAAGAGCTACAATGTGGTAGCTGAAGGCATTATCTAATTGAACCAAGATATACATTTTCAGGGATGTTAACTCCAACACTCGATTTGGGAGCACCCCGGGAGCAGAAAAAATTTCATTTGGGAGCACCTCGGGAGCAGAAAAATTCCATTTGGGAGCAGAAAAATTCTATTTGGGAGCAGAAAAATTCCATTTGGGAGCACCTCGGGAGCACAAAAAAATAGTTTCCGAGAGGAAAACTAAGATTCGAGATCAGAATTAACATGATTTTGGAGCATAAAATTGAAGATTTAGGAACACAATAAATGCATACAAGAAAAGCAAAGTTTGCGAGCAAACACCATTTGCTAAAAGCAAAACACTATTTGAAAGCACTTTAGGAAAGCTCTGGAAAAAAAAAGGGTATATACAGGCTATGCTATCAGCAACTTGGTAAAAACAATACATATCAGGAGTCAGCAACCTTTCTGTGGTTAAGTCATTTTTTTCCTACTCAAGAACCATGAGTATGATTTGTATGCGGCTTGCGAGCCACAGGTTGCCAATCCCTGTCCCTTTTTTTTTTCTTTTTCAGAATCATTTAGGGAATCTTCCTCTCGAAAAAGAGAGCACAAATAAAATGAAAACTAAATTTTAAAACAAAAGCTTCTATCTCATTCTTTGGTTCTATTACAAATCACAAGTAGTACTAAATGGAGATTTTTGAAAACCTAAATATTATACCTCTTATACAACAACACGTAATTGGTAAGCAGTATCGAAAACAAAATAAATTTGATGGTTAGAATAATTAAATGTGTGTACTTTTAATAGCATATGCTTTTGTATCAGTAATTTAACCTCATCTAATATTTACATATTCATCTATAATACTTGAACACAATATACAAAGCAAATGTAAACAAAAAATATTTAATGACTGTTGAGAGAAATTAAGAATTATGGGAAGTTAAAAATTAAGATTATGAGAAATTAATAATGAGATTACAAATTAAGTATCATAAGTTATCTAGTTTTCTATTTATTCTTTTTTTTATATTATTAATTTCTTCTTGAGCTTTTTCATTTTCTTCTAATAGTTTTAATGTTTTTGCAAGTCTATCCTTCCCTTCCGTTAATAGAATCTGTCCACTTTCTATAACAGCCAGTGGCGGCTCGTGACCTGCTTCAGTGGTGGGGCCCGAAAAAAATAGTGCCAGTTCAAATCGGGAAAATACATATACATAGAGCTGTGGCGGATCGTTACCCATTTCAGAGGAGGGGGCTTTTTTTTTTATGCTCGAAAAGGTAAAACATATGAATCGCTTTTGTAAATAGTGTGAATACATAAAAACTTTTCGAATAACAAGTTATGAAAGGCGTATTGATTTCTCCTTTAAGTTTTCATTTAAAGACAGCAGATTTATTTTGCACCAAAAAAACATTTTCCTCCATTTTTCTTTCTCAAAAGGTACAATATCAATTAAAAAAAAAAAAAAAAAAAAAAAAAAAAAAAAAAAAAACAATGCATGTGTACATGTTGAAAAATGAATTGGTCCATAATGTTTCATCTCGAAATAGCAAATCGTGCCCCTTCATAAACAAAAAACGGTGCCCGTTGCGATGATTACCGTAATTTATGGAAGAAACGCCGCGATCGTTGGTGTGTGTGTATGGGTGGGTGGGTGGGTGGGTGGGGGGGGGGGGGGTGATCGTGGTCAGAAGTCAATACCAGATAAAATTCAATGTTTTCTAAAATAATTTCTTAATTAACAAAAAATAAATAAATAAAAAATATGTTGCATTACTTATTAGACCTAATTTATTAAAAAAGCTATTAAGTTGATCGGATATATTTCGGTAGAAATTGGATAAACGGTAAAAAAATCTCCTTTTTTCTCCCCCTTCCCATAGAATGTTTTAAAGTATTTGCCACTATTTTACGCAGCTTACGATTTCTATTTTCAAATAATCAGATATCAATGTTCATATTCACAAAGGTGAATTTATAGAAATAAAAAAATAACTTCTAAACACCTTCTTGCATCCGCACAAAGTTCGGACCGACTACCAGGCGCCATTAAAATGAAAACAGCAATCGATGTGTGAGAAGAGTCTCCAGTTAAAAGTAAACATCCCCCCCCCCCCCCCGGATGGCCAGCTGTTGATTACGTAATGAGCTTGCTTCAGCAAATTGTTGTTTTAAACTGAATGTTGTGTAACAACTCTTGATGGTATTTATTTATTATTTTTTATATTTATAACATTGGGATTTATTTTAAAAGCATTCAGCATTTCTTGAGCATACCAATTAGTTGGCAGTGTTTATTCCATAGAGTGCACAGGGCGCAAAGCCGCACGGAGAAAAAAAAAATCTTTCAGATTAACTTTATTTATTTATTTTTTTGGGGGGGGGAGGGGGAAGGGTTAAACTCGCACCGTGCGCAACATTTACTAATTTTGGCTGAAATTCAGTATTTTAAGAACAATAGAGGTTCATGTGAAAAAGGGGTGCATTTAATAGAGGGTAGTGCACTTTTGCAGTATTTTACAGAACTTTAACCCTACAAAATATATATTCAAAACTTCATTAAAATTTAATTATAGTTCTAAAATGTAGATGTAAAAGATTTACTTCTATTTTTTTTTTCTTTTTACTTAATTGAGGAGACATCGGTTGGATGTGTTAGGAAAAGTAACTGTAAACCTTACCTTAAAGGTTCCATGACATGTGGCTGTTTCTCTTTATTATATCTGAATGCTGTATAACTTAACTTTAATTATTTGCCTTAAAATCTAAAGGCACTGATAGCTCTTATTTTTATTAATTAAAGTTCTTACTTAAAACTATTCTAATATCAACGCTTCAAACAAGCACCTAATTGCTGCAAAACGTTTTGCATAATGTGTTTCTGTTTTAGGCCGCTAGAGGCGCTGTACTCCCGGCGACTTGCCGCGGAGCTATTTTCTCCTTTTTCTTTTCACGTCACAGGTCCGCAGTCCTTGGTGACGTCGTTGCCTGGCCAATAGTATAAAAGTTCGCCGTTCGCCGCGAGAGATGCAGAGAGGAGGCGAAAAGGGTGATGCGACAGATGCGTATGGAAGGACGCTCGAAGCCAGCCATGTGAGATGCTCTGAGCTGAGTCAAACGATTAACCTGGCGAGCCATCCCGTCGCAGCTTCCAACAAAGCCTTTTTTTGATTATGCCGCTACAAGCTTATCTCAAGGTGATGCTGTTCGATTTGTTGTCCAGAATGTCCGATGCCACATAGATGCTGTACCACATCAAATGCCTGTTTTTTGTTTCCATTTGTTCATCCCCATCTGTATACCAGCCTTCATGCTTCATTACTTAAATAAAAGAACTATCAAGGTAAACGTTTTTGTCATCTTTTACCTGGCAAGCCCTCAATTCATTTTTCTTACTAGCTTTCACTGCTCAAAGTTTTTGAAGTATAAAACTCTGCTAAATACAGACATTTCGGTTATGGGCCTCTGCCATTTAAAATTGTGAAGATTATGTTATTAAGTATGTGCATGTATTCCTTGATTTTAACTATTTACAAAAAGATTTTAACGAGCATTAAGAGGGCGGGCCCTGATTAGAAGCTTTTAATTATATAAATCTATCTGAAATCAAAAAAAAAAAAAAAAATGGAAACTATATCGATGCAAGTTGATAAATTGGGCTCTGATAACTATGAGACATGGAAAGAAGATATAAAAGTCTTGTTAATAGATAGAAATTGCTGGGATATTGTAACCGGCGAAGAAATTAGACCAAAAGAAATGGAAGTTAAAGAGTTGAGGGACTATAAAATCAGATACGGTAAAGCGTATAGTACCATATATTTAAATATATCCAGTGAATATAAGCCCCTCCTCGCCGGGACATATGATCCCAAGGAAGTTTGGGAAAAGCTAAAGAAACACTTTAAGCCCGAATCAAGAGCTCGTTCTATCGCTTTGACCGATGAGTTCTTTTCATGCAGAATTAACGACAATGAGGAAGTAGGATTATTTGGTGCTCGTTTAAAATCTATTGCAACGCAGTTGCGTGAAGCCGGTACACCATTAGCGGATTGGTACCAATCTTTTCAATTAATTAGATATTTACCCCCTGAGTACGCAGGGATTGTGCATGCCATCTATAGATGGGATGACGATGAATTTAAGTTCGATAAAGTCCTAGCTGAATTATTAGCCGAGGAAGCCAGGTTGAAACAAAGCTTAGGCGACCGTGCCGCTATTGCTATGTCCAGTCAAGCCAAACATGAAAAACGTACCCCTCGTAAAGGAAACTTTAAACGTGAGACGAGGCGCTGCTATGGATGCGGAAAAACCGGACATTTAAAAATCAACTGCAGACACCCTCCTCCCCAAAAGCAAAAAGGATCTTATCACCCTAAAAATTTTATTATTGAAGCTTATTCTAACCAAGTAATTGAAAATGATCGTTCATGGGTTTTTGACACTGCCGCAAGTAATCACTTTTGTAATGAAAAAGATCTATTTAAATATTTTACACCCATTAAGGGTAAGTCAATGTCCGTCGCCATAAATGGTATTGAATGTCCTGTCGAGGGGAAGGGAACCGTAGTTCTGAATTTCCAGAACGGAAAGATGAAACGTGTTTTGAGAAATGTTTTATACTCCCCTGAACTAAGACGCAATTTACTATCCGGTTCTATCCTCGATTCAGAAGGTCTTACCTTTAGAGGTGGTCAGGGTAAAGTTAATGCATTTCTGAAAAATAATCGAAAATTATTCACCGCCTATAAGAAGCAAGGACTGTACTTTTTGTATCCCAAGTATGATAAATTGAAGCGAAATTCTAAAAATACTCACGAGAAGAAACCAGAAGCAAATGTCTCCTCTCCCCCTAAATCGGAAGATTTAGAACTCTGGCACCAAAGGTTCTGCCATATTAATTATAAGTCCATAATTGAAACTAGTAAATCAAACTGTGTCTTTGGCCTTCCTACTTTAAGAGCAAACCCCGAAATATCATGCCATAATTGTAAAATAGCTAAAACGAGACGTAAAAGTTTTAAAAGCATCCCTTCAATCCGCTCAACTAAACCCCTACAACTTTTACATATGGATGTCTGTGGTCCACTCCCCAACCAGTCAATAGTTGGTCATCGTTTCTTTTTAACAATAACAGACGACTACTCCAGGAAGACTACCGTATATCCTATGAGAAAGAAAACCGAAGTATTTGAGTGCTTTAAGAAATTTCAAAGAAGGGCAGAAAGATTTTTAAACACTAAAATTATTAACATCAGAACCGATAATGGGATGGAATTTTGTCATAACGAATTTAAAAAATTTTTAGATGAAGAAGGGATTCACGCTGAGAGAACAAACGACTATACTCCCGAGCAGAACGGAGTCAGCGAGAGATACAACTACACTGCACTAGATGCTGTAAAAGCTATGCTAAGCTCAAGCGGATTAAGTAACAGCTTTTGGTCAGAAGCACTACTTTGTTTTACCTACGTTTGGAACCGAACTTGCCACGCTAATCAAGTAAGAACGCCTTTTGAACTTTTTAGTGGCCGTAAACCTTCCATTAAACACTTTGGACCAAAAGAATTTTTGGTTCGAAAGTTTACGTGGGAGTACCTCGTCAATTAAGAAGTAAACTTGACATGAGGGCAAAACAGGGCACTATGGTGGGTTACGCGATGCAAAGTCGTGGATATAGGATTTGGATCCCTGGCGATAGGAAAGTAATCGAGACTTCTAACGTTAGATTCGAAGAGGAAATACAAAAACATGAAAGCAATGGAGTCGTACTGGACCCTATAAGTTCACCCAACGAGGATTCGGGGGATAGTGAATGTGAAGACGAAACACAGGAAAAGGATTTTATTTTTGACAAAAAGAAAGAAATGTATTTAGGTAAGCCAAGTACATCTGAGGAAGGGGAAAGTGACGAATCTGAAGGGGAGGGGGAATCCTATAGAAACGTAAAAACGCAGCTTAAAACAGTAAAATGGGTTAGAAGAGCAGTTCCAAGAAAAGACAAGTCTCGAACCGATATTTATTACAGAATTGAGGGCAGTAATGTCAGGTTAAGATCCCATAATGATGTAAAAAGATACTGCAACAAACACGGGATTAAATATGATCCAGAAATGTTTTGTTTTAAAGGTAAAAATACATACTCGGGCATTGTACAAGATGAAGCTAATTTTTCAGATTCCTGACTAGAAGAAATTCAAATACCAAATAATTTTTTCCAGGCAATTAAATCTCCCGAGGCAGAGAAGTGGATGCAAGCTATGAATGACGAGCTAGATATAATGAATGAAAGAAAAGTATGGGACTTAGTTCCGAAACCTGAAAATGCGAAAATCATCGGAAACCGATGGGTGTATACAGTAAAAAGAGACGCTAGTGGAAAAATCGTACGTTTTAAATCAAGACTCGTCGCCCAGGGTTTTGGGCAAAGAAGAGGGGAAACTTACGATCAAGTCTTTAGTCCTGTTGTTAATTTTACTGTAATTCGTTTCTTTTTCTCATTACTAGTAGGTCACTATAAATGGAACCACTCTCAAGCTGACGTAACCTCCGCGTACCTGTACGCTCCGATTGAAGACGAAATTTATATGTTCCAACCTCAAGGTTTCAAGGAAGAAGGTAAGAAAGATTTTGTATGTAAACTAAATAAAGCCTTATATGGTTTGAAGCAGAGTGGCAGAGAATGGTTTAATGAGTTTCACAGAATTTTAACTGAATTACACTTTCAAGCTTGAGTGGACCAACTGCGTTTATGTTTACAACAATCTAGTAGTGTTACTTCTATACGTTGATGACATTGTACTCCTAGCTAAAACAGAAAAGGAAATAAACCACGTATTCGATTTATTAGAAGGAAAAATCAATCTTAAGAAGTTGGGGAAAACAAGAAAACTATTAGGCGTTCAATTTGAAGAAAATGAAAATGGCTTATTTATACATCAAGAGGAATACATAAACAAGATTTACAACCGCTTTAAAAGTTTTAATATACCCATCTCATCCCTTCCAATCGCTCCGGGTATCGTAATGTCAAAAATGGACTGTCCAACTAACGCCGCAGAAGTTAAAGAAATGGAAAAATTTCCCTATCGCAACATCTTAGGATGTTTGTCGTTCCTTGCAAGCAGAACCCGTCCAGATATTTCATACGCAGTAAATGTTTTATCACAATTTCAATCTAATCCCGGATATAATCATTTCAATCAATTATTAAAATTACTTGGCTACGTTAAATCTACTTCACACCTCAAATTAAAATTATCTAATATAAATCAGATTTCCATAAATTGCTACTCAGACGCTGATTTTGCTTCAAACAGAGATGACCGAGTGTCAATGGGAGGATATATTTTAATGCTAGATCAAACCCCCATATCATGGCGTACGTCGAAACAGAAGTGTGTCGCTCTATCTTCGATGGAGTCGGAATTTATCGCCCTGACAGAAGCCTCCAAAGAATTGCTGTGGATACAAAGAATTTATAATGAGCTGATAAATCTAAAACTACTTCCCAAAGACCTGGACAAAGTTACACTTTTTTGCGACAATACTGCCGCCATAGATTTCAGCAACTCGCCCATTGAGAACAGCCGGACGAAGCACATACATGTAAAGTATCACTTTTTAAGAAGCCTAGTTATAGATAAATTATTTACCTTAAAATATATAAATACAAAGAATAACCCAGCAGATATTTTCACAAAACCTCTTCCAAAGACTGGACTTTCAACATTCAACGAAAGACTTTTTTTTTTTGAAAAGAAAATTTCAAAGTCCTACTCCCACTAAAGGGAACCTAGGCAAAATTTTTGAAAAGTCTCTTTAGACTTTCTTTTGAAAAGAAAATTTCAAAGTCCTACTCCCACTAAAGGGAACCTAGGCAAATTTTTCTGAAAAGTCACTTTTTGACTTTCTCTTTTGAACATAACCTTTTCTTTTGTCAAGTCGAAGACTCTCTATGAAAAAAAAGGGGGAAAGGAAAAAATTTCTTGATCTTTCTAAAAAAAAAAAAAAAATGAAGAAAAAAAATAGCCTTGGTCAAGAGGATTTGTTCCTTTAACGGTGACTCGTCACCATCCTTTTTTTTCCATTGTTTGTTTCTTTACTTTTACAGATGTAAGGAGTAAAGTTCCCCACGGAGTATACTGTTCTGGGGGTCAGGACCCTTTTTCGCCCATTCGAGCAGCCTCAGCTACGTCTCGTGAGGTGACATTGTAATTTGCCAGAGAATGTGGTGGAGAAGGTGGATTGTTCTTAGACGGTATATTTTCGTCATTCGTCACAGGAGATGTTATCTTTTAATTTTGTGAGTCCCAGTATGTTGAATGGAAGCTCCTATCTGCCCAACTTGCTCTGTGAATGTAAATGACTCAAACAAACTTTTCTATTTTTATCTCTTTTCTTAAGAGTTTTTTTTTTGAGGTGCACCTCACCCCTAAAGAAAGTACAAGCTTGTTGGTTTTCTTTGTAAAGTGAATGCAAATGTGTTTAATTGCATTATGTGAATCTTTTGAAAAGTGTTTTTTTTTAACGTTTTTTTGACTGGATAGTCGTACTTTATAACAGTCGTAATTTATAACAGTCGTACGTTATAGTAGTCGTACTTTATAGTAGTCGTACTTTATAGTGTAACTATGCGTATTTTGTACCAACACTTTGTGCTTTCTCATCTGTGTTCATCGCTATTTGAATAATGTCTTTTGTTCTTTTCAGAGGGAAAAGCACTTACTCTCTTTCGAAAGAAATTTTTTTTACTTGTTTGAAGCAGTTCCTTTTGCCATGTCATGGAAGGCGGGCCATTGTTAGGAAAAGTAACTGTAAACCTTACCTTAAAGGTTCCATGACATGTGGCTGTGTTCTCTTTATTATATCTGAATGCTGTATAACTTAACTTTAATTATTTGCCTTAAAATCTAAAGGCACTGATAGCTCTTATTTTTATTAATTAAAGTTCTTACTTAAAACTATTCTAATATCAACGCTTCAAACAAGCACCTAATTGCTGCAAAACGTTTTGCATAATGTGTTTCTGTTTTAGGCCGCTAGAGGCGCTGTACTCCCGGCGACTTGCCGCGGAGCTATTTTCTCCTTTTTCTTTTCACGTCACAGGTCCGCAGTCCTTGGTGACGTCGTTGCCTGGCCAATAGTATAAAAGTTCGCCGCGAGAGATGCAGAGAGGAGGCAAAAAGGGTGATGCGACAGATGCGTATGGAAGGACGCTCGAAGCCAGCCATGTGAGATGCTCTGAGCTGAGTCAAACGATTAACCTGGCGAGCCATCCCGTCGCAGCTTCCAACAAAGCCTTTTTTTGATTATGCCGCTACAAGCTTATCTCAAGGTGATGCTGTTCGATTTGTTGTCCAGAATGTCCGATGCCACATAGATGCTGTACCACATCAAATGCCTGTTTTTTGTTTCCATTTGTTCATCCCCATCTGTATACCAGCCTTCATGCTTCATTACTTAAATAAAAGAACTATCAAGGTAAACGTTTTTGTCATCTTTTACCTGGCAAGCCCTCAATTCATTTTTCTTACTAGCTTTCACTGCTCAAAGTTTTTGAAGTATAAAACTCTGCTAAATACAGACAGGATGTATGAAGCCATCCACTTCAGAGCACGGGACATGGACCCATCTTAGGGTGCTCTGACTTTCTCCAAAACTGGATCAAACCTCTTTTCTATGGGGGTATCTGATTGGCTACGCTGTGATCTGTGCACGCTAAAGAGTACGTGTCGGTGGTGGCGCCATCTTTTGAGAAAATTATCACGAAATGAATTTTTCGATTTTTCGTTGAAGATCGGCTTAAAAAAATTAAAAATATTGTAAACGCCGCACCCGGTAGAAACGCCGCACTTACTATTTTTTAACTTTTAAACTCATAAATGCCGCGGCGTTTCTTCCATAAATTACGGTACATGTTTGCCTATCTGGCCGGCCCTGATTGAGGTGACTAACAAAGCCCGACTGGTCCGATCCGGGGCGGGTAGAATGGCTTCGGAATGCAGCTTTCGTACGCAGTTTGAATCTTGCTTTACTGCTAACTAGCTTTCCATACACGCTTTAAAAGATAAATGAGCGTGGCAAAAATTTAACAAAGAGTCAAAATGACGTATTCGGCGCAGACCGGCGCAAAAATCGGCTAAAAGCGCAGTTCGGCGCAGAATTAACATCCCTGCATTTTCCTAGCCTTCAAATGCCGAGATGTAGCATGTTGTACACCATTGATCTTGTGCTACCATATTGATCTAAAGACAATTCTTTTTTTTCTTTCTGTATATTTTTTCAGCTTTATTAGTGACTTTTTATTGCTATATTTTGAATAGAGCAGAATGCTGATTATATATTATACTTGTGGAGTGTATAGAAAAAAAAAAGAAACCAATCAAAAATTTAAAATAGTATTGTATTAAGTGAGTGCTTTGGTGCATGGGATACATTGATACAATGTAGATATTTTTAGTTGATTTATTTAAAAGTTTAAAATTACTCCTAAAAGCTAGCAACAGTGAAGACATTCTTCAGGTAAAAGCTTGTTAGAAATGGATTAGCAGTTTCTTGATAAATGTACCTTTAATTGTTTCACTCTAATTTTGCAATCTTTTGGAAGTCTGTAACATCATAATCAGAATTCCATTTAATATAACACTTAGAGTATAATAGCCAATTATAACATATGTTAATGGCATTTATTTTTACATTGTCTTCAACTACAATGTAAACAGCAAATGTCAGCCATGACACTTTTTTAAAAACATCTGCTAATGGGGTGGTTTGGAATCCTACTGGGGCACATTGGTAAATGTACCTATATGCTCCATAATAGAGTGTAAATTAGTATAACATTCTTCACAGTGAACAAGCTTCTAAACAACCTGCACACGCTTCAGAAATAGAAAGTGAAACAGATGACTTCAATGAGTCTCCAGAGCTCAGAAGATAGCAGCCTTGGTGACAGTCCTAATGAAGAAGAGTATGAACTTATCCAAAATATATGAATATGGTAGATCCAATATCGCACTTAGCGATTATGTGTCAGTAAAATTTGCCAGAAAGAAGACCTATATTTATTATGCTGGCCACATTGAAGCTAAGGGTGCAGTATCTGAGATTTTTGTAAAATATTAGAAAAAGAAAACTGATTGCTCAAAATTTTATTTCCCTGTATAGGTTGATAACATCACTGATATTTCATATGCATGTCATATTTCATAAGACAGGCCTTTTCTTTTATAAGTGCACTGTTAGATGTTAACAATATTAGACACCAAACATGAAAGTAAACTTAAATGATGAAAATAGAATATTATATCTAAAGATGTAATTACCTGCATAAATTCAGGGTCATTAATAGTTGCTTCTTCTATAGAAGATTCTTCTGATGGATAAAATCCACTACTCTGAACATTTAAATAGAAATCTTGTAGCCTTTTGGAAAATATTTTGTTGATTTCTATCAAATCTGTCACAAACTTTTCCACATCTTCAACATACTTTGCATTTAATGGTAATACTTCAGTCTCATATTTTTTACATATATTCTAAAATATGAAAAAAAGAAATGTTAAAAAAAAAAAGAAAGGAAAATAAAAGAAAGAAAAGAAATAATTTAAGTGCTGAAAATACAATTTAAAATTAAAATTTCAAAAGTTATTTTCTCTATAATGAGAATGGTAAAACTGAAAACTTAATTTTTTAAAGCACCAAGTAACAATGCACCAAGTAACAAGTGCTATGCAAGGAAACTGCTTACATAGCCCCCTGGAGGCTAAATTCAAAGTTAGCATTCTTATCTTAAAAACAATCTGAGATACAAGAAAAAACGTCAATTACAAAGTAGTTCAGAATCATCCAGTAAGAAAAAAAAAAAATCTTAATTTCCACATGCTCATCAGTTTGCACAATATTGCTGCTAATGGAAGGCATAAAAAGCATTTTTTCTTTTTGATTCTCTGATTTGGTCGAATATTCAAAACTGCACCTAACCTGACATTAATTTCATTGATCTTTTGTGATAAAAGTGCTTTTATTTGTCAGCAACAATAAACGTTTGGAGGCTGGTCTGCAATATCCACTGGAATTTGTACAATATGGCAAAAGTATCAGTAATACGTTTTTATGCCTTGCATTTTAAAGCTTTAATTTTTTGCATTAATGTAATCAAGATGTCTTTTGTCAATAAATTGGTGATGCTGAGCAACTTTGTAAATCACTTTTTACCCATATCTCATACCATTTTCTATTCCATTATGTACCCTTTCTATACCATTATGTATCCTTTAAGATTAATAAAACAGAATATTTTAATCGAGATTTCTATTCTTTATCAAATCAGATACATGGGCATCAACAATCTGTCTACATGCACGATTCCTTGAAGCTTTACAAAATTAATAGCTTTCAATTTCACTATTTTCTCTGTGGAATGTGCTGTGTTAAGGTTAACCTACACAAGGGATATTTGCCTAGGGAATGGGGATGCCTCGGGTGGAGGACTTTTCCAGGGGTTTTAATGCATATTCACATCATATCAGGAGAAAACTACCCAAAATTCCAGACCATTAAATTGACAGCCATGCTATATAAACCAGAACCCTGAACCTTCACACAGTCATTTACTATGTTCAGTTTCTTATCCACACAGCCATGGTGGGACCCCAGTTTCCCTGTAGAGAAAATTACTTGAAATTTCACTTTTAAACATCAACAACCTGTCAATAACTGCTTACAAAGGAAAAGCTGTAAAATATTGCAATTAAATTAAAAGTCCACACACAAAATTCTTTAGTGTTTTAAAACAGTTATTGAATAAAATTAAAAACGATTTTAGTTTGAAATATATATATATATATATCTGATCCAGATATAAGCCACACTTAGTACACTGTTACAAATTTATCGAGAAGTATAAGCACTATTAACATAATTAATTACATATAATTAAATTTATTATTTTTAATTGCTATTACTATTATTATTAATTTACATATTTTAATTTCATACACTGAAAACAATATTTTTTTAAATTTTAAATTACCTATATTAATTTATAATTCCTTTAGTACTCTTTAGCTATTTAAGCCTGTACCTTTTTGTTCATTGGTTAGCTATACTAGTCTTTTAGTATTTTACAATTCTTTCCCCACCCTCCCTTTTTATGTTTATTCCCTTTTTAATTACATTGTTCTAGCTACAGTATCATTGGGCTGCTTAATTTCTCTCTCTTTTTAATTCCTTGTATCTTGCTGCATTTTTGGTTACTTAAATTTCTATGCTGGCATCACCTTTTTCGATTTATTGTATTGGCATCATCTCTGAGCTTTCTACTCCATGTTTTTTTCTTTAACACATTTGTTTTTTCTACATTTGCTATGCCCGTGCGCCTAGGTTGATTTTAATAACTATTTTTGTCATGAAATCTACAGAAACCCAGCTATTTTGTTTTCCCATTTAACTAGATTTATTCAAGTGGTGGCACCTGAAAATTAGAGCTTAATTAATCTAGTTTCCAATTCACTTCTACTTTTTTGGGTTCTTGTAACTAGGCTTAGTCCCACAAGACCTCACTTGGTAATTATTTCTAACTTTCTTTAGCTCTTATAGCTCTGTTTTCTTTTGCTACATAGGCTTGTGTACAATACTTAAGGCCTATGTCTTCATTATTATTCATGGTTCCAGGATTATTATTAATTTTTTTTAATGCTGTTTCTGTTTTGTGCTTACTCCCAATAGATGGATTAATGGGATATCCATATTATGTAAATTTGGTTATTTTATGCACCTTTCTGTGTCTCTTTTTTATGGGCGAATTTTGGAAGGTCCTGTCACGAGGAATAGGAAAATAACGATATAGGTGTCCTCTCCTTTTTTGAATTTAAAGAGTTAAACTAAATAGTATATTCAAATATTTTTTTAAATACTACTCATTTTAACTGAAAAAATATTATTACACATTCGGTTTTTTTTTTTTTTTTTTTTGCATCTCATAATTTAGATGAAGAGTTAGAAAATAAGATTCTCTCAGCTATATATCACTCATTTATAAGTGATTTTAAGTCATTCCCTTAAACACGTATAGGTGAGAGGTCACTGTGTATACACATTTATAAATATAAAGTAGTAGTATAGTTCCCAACTCTTCTCCATTTCATTGGAATTTCCATGTTGGTTTTTTTTTTTTTATCATAATTAGGGACCAAGGCCCCTTGACTCACTGCACTCACTTTTCATGCAAAACATTCAGCCCCAAAATAAGGCTTATTTGTAAAAAAGCCATAATTCTCACAGACGAAAACCAAAGGTTAAATCAGATAAAACAATATTAAGCTACACAATGTTTGGTTCTTGCATGTTCCTTGGAAAACAGAAATTTAAACTTCACACTATTTTTAATTTTGTAAAAATCTATAAAACACTTTGCAGATTTGCCAGCCATGGTGCTTTTTCATAATTTGGAGACTTACATTTAGTTAGTAATTATTTAAGATAACAGAACTTCATATGTTTTCTTTGCTAAAAACTAAGGAACAGCTAGGATATTTTATCAACAATAGCAACTTTTCATTATTTGGTGACTTACTCATGCTCATAATCAATAGTCATTGCTCATGCAAGGTTGCCATGAAAACAGTTATCCATATATTGATATACACAAACCTTTGCAGACTGGCCTATTTAGCAGTGCAAAATATTTTATTTTGCCATAGTGGCAAATATCCAAGCTGTACTAAAACTGCTATAAGGCATACTTAATGCAGCCAAATATTTCTACTGGTGGAAAATAGCCAAGATGAATCTAACTGGCATTACTATAATCTGCTTTTGAATTATTATTTTTCATTTTTAAGATACTGGGTGCTAACATTTTGGAACATGCATGGTTTGGATTCACCCTGCTTGGAGAGATAGCCTTTTGACAGATCGTACTTGATGCCAAAATGGCACTTTTAAAATCAGTTATAATTAGTTATTCTACAATGGATAAACGAGAATAATTGGTAATTTTAAACTCCTGTTATCTAACAGAACTTACTATTTGATAATTGTGAACTTTGTGTAACCCATTTTGACTTATTTATTTCACATACCTTTTTGATTTGGCATAAAATTGGTGTAATTCTACTTCAAGTTTGTCAATTTCAGGCAATTCTGCATACTTTTTTGCTTTGTTTCAAAGACATGAATGATTTTATGCTGACGAAAATTGCCAAACATGGCAACCATTATGCTCAGTTTTTTATTAATACTTTCTAAAATAACTTGAATTTTGAAATTTAAGTCAGCTTAGCCACTTCCCCAGAATTTTTTGAATTCGTGGACACTTTTGACTAAACTCAAATCCCCACGGTTTTGGAGGAGCTAGCATGACAAGTTTCTGACAGCCAAAGCAAGTTTTTAAAAAAATAGAGAGATATGAATTATTTGAGCCAGCATGTCTGTAGTTCATGCATAAAAATGCAAGCATACAATGACAGTTCACCATTAGGAGCCAGGAAGGTCCTCTTCTTCAAAAGCTCTTCTTATATAACATAGTTCTTTTAATAATTGGTTTTCATTAGAAATTTGAGCATATTTTATGTTATTTAATTCTATCAACTAAAAAAAACACTAAAAAGAATCACAGGGTAAAAAAATTACTAGCAAATGCATGCATGGGCAACATTATTCATGACCTAAACTTAGTATCTTTCTCTGTAGACAGAGTTGTCATATCTGGCTATTTAGTACAAAAGTCTTATTGACACACTGTTGTCTTGGCTTTAGAATGGGTTACTTGTATTGCCTTTGGTCACCAGATTTCCCAGTCTTAGCATAGTGTTTTTTTACGACCCAAGAAAAATATTTTGCCAATTTAGCAGCTTTTGGCAAAATTTTTTCCACAGTAGAAAATCATTTTCTGATCCTATGATCTTAATTTTTTGTTTGTAGTCAGATATGTTACTGTTTTATTTTTTCTGATTTATGAAATTTACAGTGTAAATGTATTTTATATGCTAATTGATATAACATTGGTTTTCAAATAAATACATTTTTGAGCCTCTCCACTGAAAAGGGTCACAAGCTATCACTGCAGGCATACTTGTGAAAGTAAATAAGGACACACTAACTGATATAATATCCATACAAAGACAGCTAGAATTCATAAAATTTCTGAAGGTCTTCTGCAGATAAAATTCACAAGTCTTCTTAAAATCAAAAACTTTTTTATCCCTTTCATCATCTGAATCAGCATGCTGATATATGTAACACAATCTTTTAGAAATCTAAATAAAAACAGAAAAAAGAAATATATATATATATATAATTCTAAAATAAAATATCAAAGTTAAATACCACAACAGCAAAATACTCAGATGTAAAACACCCTCAAATCTAAGACGCAACCCAATATTCACTTTAGTAAATATTCTGGCAATGCTGAAAATTAAGGTAATTTCAAATTAAATTATTCTCAAAGTAATTTTTTTTATAGATTAAACACTGTAAAACTTTATATAAATAAATTGGGCTGACTAGGCATTTTGTTTTTAACAGAAAAATCCAATTACAGAAATTCATATGGTGTACATAAAAATCTAGTTATTCTGAAAAGAAGAAATTTCTTCTGCAGGTGCGTGGTGTAGTAGTTAGAACATTGTGGTGCTGTGCCACAGGTCAAGAATTTAATTCTGGGGCTAGCCACGATCAACTTAGCCTTTTATCCTTTCAGTGGGGTCAATAATTTGAACACCATGCTTGCTTGAGGAGCTAAACACTGAGGGCTCCGCATCAGGCTGACCACAGGAGGGAGCATATGCTTCTTCTGCACCTCAGAGCCCATGGTTGGGAAGCAGGGCTGCAAACTGCTGTAAACAGTTTTGGAGCATTTTTGGGAGCAGGAAAATTGCTGTTTTGGAGCAGGTGAAGAGGTATAGGGAGTAGTTCATTTTCAATAATATAACTGATAACACACTGATTAACAATGAACACTGATAAATGTATTACAAAATAGATTTGAAAACAAAACTAAGACTTACGTTTTCTTTGAAATCAATAAATTTTGCTTCTTCTTTTCGAGAAACTTCCAAAGAAAACTCTTTAGCTTTTGAAATCATTAATAAAAACTGTGATTTTTCATTCTGTATCAACTGATAATAGTTATGGCCAACCTCATGCCACTTATCAAATATTTTAGTTGATTTTAAATTATGAGTAAAAATTAAGGAACAAAAGGGTTTAAAATTGTCTGGCTAACAGAAAACTTAATAATTAATAAGTAACTAAGATGAATTATTTTGAAAAACTGTCAACATAGTTTCTTTACAATCAATACTGCAAAATGCATCGATGAGATATATTTTTAACACTTTCAATTCATTTTACAAATAAAAACTAAAAATATGCTTTTAAATTTAAGAAACATATTATTATGCTTTGTATTATTGAAATCAAATTTAAAATGGCTCATTGCTTAAATAGAACCATAAATATTTATAATAAAAGAGTTCTCTGCCCCCCACTTTTTTGCATGCAGTAATCAAAAAGAATTTCTGTTCAGTAGTAAATGGTTCCAAGCCAATTTTAGGTTCTGATATTATGACAGGAAATCTTTGCATGCAATAGCATGAAAGTTCTAGGAATTTAATGTCAGTATAATTCTATAAATGTGTCACGTGTCCTTTAAATAAACTAAATAAATATTTTCAGCGTCCATCATTCATTGCAGCTGCTGCTGAAAAAGATCAAAATATTTTTTATTATATGCACAGTTTGAAAAATAGCTTTTAAGTTTGTCCCTTTAAAAAATTTAAATTATTTTAACTACAGACAATTGTACATAATGTCTAACAAAAGTTCATGATACTGAGGTCATTTTATTTACAAGTGAATTTTTTTAATTACAAAATACTAGTAGTTACAAATAAACATACTAGAAATATACAAGTAATCATTAATAACTTAACTTTTAAAAATTAATGACATACTCTTAATTACATCTTTACTAAATTGCATGACTGCTACATTTTATATATTAAGTTAGCAGTAAACTGAATGAAGGTTTTATTCCATAAATATTTTGTCAGTCAATTAATTTTCTCACAAAAAACACAACTTTCAGAAAAGATATTGAAATTTTGTAAACCTTTAAAAGATCTGCAGGTACGGCAAAATTTCTCATGTTCTAAGTCTCAAATTCTCTGATTTATTGCTATTTAAAAACTTACTATCAATCAAAGGATATTCTTGAGAAATTTCAGCTGCCAAAGGAAATGAGTGAAGTAGCTGATAATTTTTGTCACTTAAAAACATGTACTGAAATCCTTGGCCATTAGCAAGACCATCAACGTAAGCTTCCTAAAAGACAGAAATTGCTAAAATAAATAATTCATAGTTACATTTACAAATTTCATTTTATGCTCAGAGGTAAATACAGATTTTTATTTATTTATTTGTTTATTTTATTTTTTAGAAAGGGTTCATTTAAAGAAAAAAAGCCCATTAAAATTAAAGTGTACAGTGAAGCCATGTTCTATGAGCAATGTCTTTGTATCTTTACTTTAAACAACGTATCCCTGTAAAAGTTTAAACAAACTAGGTGGTCAAAGTTTAAACAAACTGGTGTAAAAGATGGTGAAATACTAACTCAAAATCGTTGTCTCACTTATTTCTTTTTTTAATAACAATAACAGTACAAATCAAATAATTGTTTTGTTTATTAATTAACCAGGGATGAGATTGACAAAAAAAGAAAAAGTCTGAAAGAAAATGTGAACAACATTTGAGCAATAATACTTATGAATTTCAGGTTCAATAAATATTGTAATTGCTACTGATATTAAATCTAACCTACTTATATACATTTGTGCCTTAATGTTAAATAAAAAAAAAATGGAACTTTTTGAAATAGTGAAAAAGTCTGAAGAATCTCATCCCTGTAAATTAACACAGAGTAACATAGTTTGTAAAACTTTCAACAAAAAAAATTTAGGCAAAAGGAATTTGTAGCACTAAAAAGAGACAACAAAGCACCCTTAAATGATGAACTACTCCTATCCTTATCTTAATTTTGACTATGAATTTAAAAATATTTAACAAGTTGGAAAAATGAAAAGCATGTTGGAAGCTCTTAAATACATTACCAACATACTTTTTAATATGAATTAGTGTGACTACAAAATTTTTCTTTTGTGCCAAATAATTCTGCATGCCGAACTATAAAATCTGTTTACTAAAACTTTAGACACAATGTTTGTTTTCCAATTGCTACTACCTTAAAAATACTTAATGATACTTATCATGAAAAATATATTAAAAGCTATGTCAATATTTTGTGAAAATTTATTATTTATTGATTTTTTAAAAAATCTTCTGTGATCACAACTACTACCTGGTAACAATTATCCCATGTGATCTTATGCCATAACCAAACGGAAAAGTAAAAACAGCTTCACAGAAATTTAATGCATAAGAATAATAACTGTCAATTACTTTATCAGAATGAGAAGAATAGCACTGGAATTTTCCTTTTGAATTCAATTCAGCAGAGTTCTTTTCTTCATGTGGAAATCTGATGTGTGCCCTTTCAATCTGGAAATGCAAAAAATCAGAAATTAATAAAAAGAACTGATTTTAAATGGGCAGAGTTACTAGTTTTAAAGTGAAACAAGGAGAAAGTATACAGTATATAGGTTAATTTTTTTTATTTTACTAACAAATTACATTAGTATTCCACAACTTTTTTACATTTACATAATCATTCAATGTAATTAGGTATAAATTATAATCATTCTCGGACTTAAAAATAGCTGTCCTTCGGTCATAACCCTATTTGAAGCCAACTTACAACCACTGCATCTTAGAAGAAGAGCTAACTTGGTAAAATACTTTAATAAAATTTACAGCTATGGCTCCCAACATCGTACTTCCTTGTATCCGCACACCTGGCATAATAATCAAAGATTTAAGAAATTCAGCACTTATAGTTTGGCGGAAACTCAAAACCTGATCTCTCGTGAGGTTGAACCTCAATCTTTGAGATCTTGTATTGATCCCTCAGAGGGAATGCCAAAAGTTTTCTTCCACTTTGATCTGAATTCCACTGCAAACAAGCAAACTCATCTTGACGACCATCTTCGGCAGCTGGCCCTAGAAATCATTAGTCACATTCCTAAAGATGCAGTGCAGGTCTATACTGATGGTAGCCGTACAGGAAACCGTACTGGCAGCGGTATTTATATTAGAACTCCTCATTTTGAGACTTCATTAAAACAACGAAACCCTGATACTTGTTCTGTCTTCAGGAGCGAATTAATTGCAATAAATGTTAGACTTGACGCTATCTTAACTATTGATTATGAATTTGGTGAACTTTGGATCTTATCGGACAGCCGCAGTGCACTTCAACATCTTAGTGACTGGTCCTCTGCAGGCGATGAAACCAGTATATATATCCTGCTCAAACTAAAGAAACTTTCTCAGAACCATGACACCCATCTCCAATGGATCCCATCACATGTAAACATTAGTAACCTCACAATGAGGTTGAAGATAGATTGGCCAAAGAAGGCAGCGAGGACGAAACGACCACTGGTGTTTTGCTTACTCACCAAAAACTGTACTCAAATGAAAAATCTAAATTAAATTCAATTTGGCGCATTCCACCTGCGAACAATGGTACACAGGAACATCCCCTGGCTCTCTTCTGGAATTTAAATGTGATCGTGGCTCCCAGACTGCACTTGCTAGACTTAAAAGTGGCCACCTTAAGTGTCTTTCGTATGAACATGGCAAGAAATTCCACTCCACTTGCAAGAAATGCTGTGATCATCCAGCCTCTCCAGAACACATACTGAGTTGCGTCGGACTTTATAAGGAGGACTTAACATCTGCTCCCCTTTTAGTTATTGATTTTCTGTCGGTCAACAATCTATTGGAGTTGATCTGACTTATGTCAGATCCTTAAAGAGGATAAGCAACAACAAAAGGTATAAATTATATCTTTTCTTTGATATATATTAAAGCCAAAATTATTTGAAACAATGACCATAACAATCTAATGTAAAGTTTAGATATGTAATTCAGCACTAAAAAGTTATGAATTTTAACAAAATTAAAACATGCAGAGTTTTCAACTGTATAATAATTGTTTTTTAGTATGTTAATCACTGCATGGTGATACTGTATGAAAGGGGAGGTAAAGGGGGGGGGGGAGACAAATAATATCAAGCTAAATCTAAATTTGAAAAAAGCCCACTCAGATACATTTTCGCTACATTTGTACCAAAACTATGTAGCTCTACAGCTTCAAGTTTAAGCAGTGAAGCATATATAGCTCCCACATGGT
This sequence comes from Cheiracanthium punctorium, assembly GCA_038373885.1. Classification (NCBI taxonomy): domain Eukaryota; kingdom Metazoa; phylum Arthropoda; class Arachnida; order Araneae; family Cheiracanthiidae; genus Cheiracanthium; species Cheiracanthium punctorium. The sequence continues at coordinate 398,592 of JAWZYV010002153.1, forward strand.
AGATACTCATTAATTCAACATTGAAGGTTCTCATAGAAAAGTTTGAATTATCTCATGGTTAACTGAAAGCAACTTTACAGTAAACTGTTGTAGAAGAAAGACATTTTGTAACCTCAGGAAATATTATCTAAATTAAACAAATACCTAACTAAATCATAAAATAAACCAAAGAAAAATTTTAGGAAAAGTACACATTAGTACACATTTATTTAAAATGTACCTTTTTTTTACATAATATTACATTTTTCAACTGATTTCTTTATTAAGTAAAGAGGATTTGAGGAATGTTCTATTTAAATACATACTTTCAAATTTATGGCTTCATCATTAGGACATTTTAGACTTGATTATTATGTTTTTCACATTGAGTTAGATAAAGTTGCCTATTTTAGAATAAGCTCCCCCATTGATCCTGTACTTAAGAGCCTTAATTCAACAACAGAAATGCTGCTGATTTTAAAACACAAAATTTTACTAACATTTTTTACAGCTAAATATGAAATTTGGAAAAAAATCTTTAGAATTTAGTTTGAATTAACAAATTGCTCTTGTAGCGACTATGACACTTCTTTTTTATGTTCACCAAAATACCTTGTTTAGGCACCACCTGAAGGATGACCAGTGGCCACTGTAAACAGTTGAATCCCATTTTAGGGAAGTCCGTTGCAGCGAAAATCTCGAAAATCAGCGAAAATATGGTAAAGACTTTGGTAATCCCCAAATCAAATTACAATATGGAGATACAATATTGGTATAAAGAAATTTCAATACAGCAAAATGATTTCTCTGGTCCCTTGGACTTTGTTAAAAGAGGATTCGATGGTAGTAGGGTTTGGCAGTATCTCAGAAAATAAAAGAGATTGCCAAGATGGGTTCAGTTTTGGGGGAACTAGCTCTTACTTTTTTTTTTTTTTTCTTTTTGAGCCAAACTTAGTGACAAATCACCAAAAGTGGCCAACTTTGGTAACTTTAACAAATTACTATTGAAGCTGTTACTAACAACTCTATAGCCAATCAGTGGCGTAGGAAGGCGGGGTTGAGAAGGGCATTTCGTCCCAGGTACCAGCCCATAGGGAATGACAATTGATTGCAGATACCACAGATCTTTGGGTGCTCTTCTTGAAAATTTTCTCCTAATGGCACAATTAGTTCAAAAAACATTCAAACAGCATAAAAAAAATGTGTTCAGAATGTCTTTTGAACTAGTTGTGTTACTAGGAAGAGTTTGGGATTAAATAAAACTCAAAAAGGCTGGATTCTGTTACTAGTCTTGCTTTACCTTTGGCTGATCATTGATTAAGGCAAAGCTACAACATGACTGCCCGCCTAAAGGGAAATGTCTCAGGCAGCAGACCTTTTTTAAAGGGTTCTAACACATATTCATGCTACATCTGAAGAAAACCGCCCAAAATACAGACCATTAGATCGACAGCCACATGGTAGGCCAGAACCCTGGACCTTCATACATCAGACGCCTACCAGCATCAGCACTCTTAACAACTGGGCCACTGTTCGCGTCTACAATTTTTTCTAAGTTTATGTGTTTCTGAAGGATCATGCGAGAGAAGTTTTTCAAAACTCAAAATTAAAATTAGCTCAGATCCACTATGAACCAAGCACGACTCTCTAGCTCAGCCATTTTGTGAATTGAAAATAGTGTAGCAAGTATAGAATTTGATGACTCAGTTTTAAGTTTTGCAGAACAAAATGTTAGGAAAAAAATATTCCAAGTATAAGGTTAAAAAGTACAGTTCTTTGGATTAGAGATATTTCCAATAGGGTATTTTGGATAGAGCCTAGTGTATGCAGGTTTTAAGCAGTTCAAATTTCATTAAATTGTTATTATAATAATTAAAAAAACTTTATACAAGGCACTTATTACTATAAAAAAGGTAACTTACATTACACATTAAATTGGCTTCTTAATCTGTATTGTACTCTCTTTTTATTCATAAAAAAGTACTTACTAAATAAGTAACATTTTGCTCTCTTTAAACACAACTTTAAAAAATTGCTTTCTAAACAAATTTAATTTTATCTTTGGTAAATATGGAAGTGAGAAGTTTAAACACCACCCTGGCTACCAACAGACCTCTACAGGCAATGGTTTAAAAAACAAATTTAAACTCTGTACAACTTTCTGAATGATAATTATTAGAACACAACCAAATTAATATGCGATCATCCTTAAGGTATCCCCTTTACAATAAAAAAAGAATCATGGAAATCTGTCAACATGGTAAAAAAATTATTGCTGTACATAATTATGTATCCCATGCATAATATACGAGGTGGTCTAAAAGAAACTTCCCCTATATATGAGTCCCTAGTATAGCTGTAGCAAACCGTATGTATTCGTTACTAAGATTCAGGATAATCACTCGGACTCGAAGTAACGAATTGCTACTTTACAGTTCATATCATTACTGAGTTTCGGATCGAGCAGCTTCGAACTTCGAATACAGACTGCCAGGCGAAGCGAACCGGCGAACAAGGGGGAAACGGGTTCCAGTAATCGAGTACTAATACCTTATGTTATTTGTTACTGGATATGGGATTGCGGTTTCAAGGGGGAAAATGACTTTGGAGTGTGCATTTCGGATCGACCAGCTTCGGATTGACAAGACTGCGGGAGCGAAGAAATGAGTTTCGGTATTTGAGTAAGAGTATGTTCCGTTCCGTTACTAGATACGGGAAGTATTACAGATTCTAGCTGTTTGAAGGGAAAAATAAGTTTCGGTATTTGAGAAGTAGTATGTTGCGGTTGCATTTCGTTCGTGCCGAGCCGAATGGCATCGTTTTCATGAGGTTTGGAAGAATCCGTATGTTTCGTTGCAGTTAAGGAGATAGATATAGTATCTGCTGATTTATTGATATGGGTCGCACGATGCAGAGGGGGATAGGATCCGGTATATAGTATGTTCTTATGTGCAGATGAACTATTTTTTTGGCGGGGGGGGGGGGGTGTTCTTGTAATTGTAGAGGAGCAATATCTATAATAGAAGCACGTTAGTAAGGGGCGCTAATTTCGGGCTTTCTAACATTTTAGTACTAAATAGTGGTGCAATCAGAATTCTTTTTTTCAGGGCGGTTCCGAAGCAGGATTGCAAACTTAACACCTTTTTAAAAAATATATTTTTATAAAGTAAACAAATTCACACATTTTTATTATTTAAAATATTATTTGGAACTAAAAAAAATATTTGCCATGGAAACCTAAACACATTTTTTTAAGTAATTGTTTAAAAAATATATAAAAAATTGGGAGGGACCCAGGATTTCTATGCCCACTCCTGCGTAAGCCACCAGTATTAAAATAATTCAATAAAGTTCAGTATGTTTCTAAAATGTCGACGTTTAGGGGGCCATCTGCCCTATTTTATGGTATATTTTATTCCATAAACTCATGGAATACCCCTGCCTAGTCCGGTGCAACCATTCTTTCTGTATGAAGGGAGTGATAATTTTTGTTTAAAGAATGCTCTCATATATGCACCCACAAAGGGACTAACCCCCTCCATCCCAAAAGTGCAGAAATTGAACTGGAATATCTTAAAAATTGATAATTCTCACTGAATTAAACAATTTTAATTTAAAATATGGTAATTTTTATTTGACTTCGAAAAATGGTCCAGCGAAAGAAGTTTTTGATATTAAATAAGAACTCACAAATAATAAAGATATTATGCTTGTAGAGACGCAAAGTAGTTGATATCATACTGAGAACCCCTGCCCTTTTATATGTGGCCCAATGACTGAATCTCAGTATTCGAGAACCCGCTCTCAGAAGTAACACGAGTCACAAGCTTTCCTTTACACTTATTATGATAAGAATGAACAAGTTAAACCAGCGTTCAGAATTTAAAAAAAGGGGGGGTGGAGAAAAAAAAAGAATGGCATATGTCTTTGGAAGATTTCTATGTGCACTCTTAGTAATTTGGATAATTCAGCATTGTATAAAAGCATAAATGTGTATAAAAACAATCTGTAAATCAGAGAAAATAAGCTCTAAATACAATGTACAACTTCGCTCAAAATAATTTTTTTTTGGTTGGGTTTTGTTATGGGTTTATAAATGGGCGGCATATACCCATAATAACACTATCCCGGATGTGTTGTTATGGGCACATATAACACCCTATTACCAATTCTATTAGTAGTAATGAAAGTAACGAGTAACGAATACTTAGTAATGAATAGTGAACATATAAGTAACAAATACATACGGATACTCATTTTGTCGTTACTTTTACAGCACTAGTCCCTAGTGGCTGAACCGTTCAACCAATAGAAATGAAAGTTGAGATATAGTTATTTGAATGTATTGGGTCCAGATTGTGATGATTTAAAACAATAAACCTCTTGCAGTTACGGTTACAGTGACAAAATTTCAAAATTTTCCAATCGCAACACCCACTTTTTTCATGCACAAATTGATTAGAGCATGGAAAAACCTTAGATGGCACTGGAGCGAGACACATATGACGTAAACTGGCAGCATAAAACATTTGCAAAGAAGAGCATCGTATAGAACCAATCACAATAAAAGGGAAGGTGCAATTGATGCACTTTGCATAATTCACTGGGCTAGGCAGTAGCAGCACCAATCACAGAACACTCTTGCAAAGTCATGCTTGTAATATAAGCAGTGTGGAAAGATTGTTTCTTCATATTCATGCTAATCCGTTTCGTTTTGTGTAAAGAAGATGACACTTTTATGGAAACAATAAAGTGAATTGATAAAGCTTTTTTATCTGAGCATAGAAAATGCTGTCGAAGCATTGCGAATTTATCATCAAAATCATAAGCTAAAATGAGGCCCATGTTCCGTAAAAAGTGTACATAATTTGGTAAAGAAATTTGAAGAAACGGGGTGCACATGGGATAGACCTTGATCCGGTCGACCCCGTGTTCTTGTTGAAGTTGTTGCAGAAGTGCATAATACGATTACAGGTCCATTGCATATAGCAAAAAGTGTTTCCCGCTATTTGGATGTATCGAAAACCACAGTTTTCCAAATTCTGCGCTCTGTTCTACGGATGTGTCCTTATCGATTACAGCGTGTCCAGGCACTGGCACCTGAAGACAACCAACAGCATGTCAACTTTGCAAATTTTTTTCTAATCAGATATGATGAAGATAGCAGGTGCTCCGTCACAGGCACTCGGTATAAAGCAATGTTGGGGAATTACGCAATTCCAGAATTGCAGCAGCGAAATGTCATTAATGATATTGTATGGATGCAAGATGGCGCTCCTCCACACATTGCCAGAAGTGTTCGACAAGTGCTGCAAGAGCATTTTGATTATAGAATCATCGTGTGTACCTTTCCAGTTTCATGGTCACCTCGTTCACCCCGACCTCATTCCGATGGATTTCTGGTTCTGGAGTTACCTGAAATCAAAGGTGTACACATCAAATCCCCGGAATTTGTCAGAGTTGAAAGATGCCATAAAATGGGAAGTTCTACAAATTCCTCCTGTCATGATACGTTCTTCATTGTTATTGACAATCTCCCACATGCAATGCGTTATCGGCTGTGAAGGTGGCCACGCTGAAAACTTGTAATTCAAATAAAAGTCTTTTCCCCTCTCCTCTCTTTTGTTATTATTGGTTCTTTACGATGCTCTTTTTTTGCAAATGTTTTACGTGGCCAATGTATGACATATGTGTCTTGTTCCAATGCCATTTAAGGTTTTTCTATGCTCTGATCAATTTGTGCATGAAAAAAGTGGGTGTTGCCATTCAAAAATTTTGTCACTGTAACCGTAACTGTGAGAGGTTTATTGTTTTAAATCATCACAATCTGGACCCCATACATTCAAATAACTATATCTAAACTTTCATTTCAATTGGTTGAACGGTTCAGCCACTAGGGACTCATAAGTTATATTTATATGTGTTCAACACAGTACCTTTTATTTATTTTTTTTTTTTAAGTCAGTAAAAATAAATTAAGAATACTAAAAAAAATCTGAAAGATAAGCAATTACTTAGTTTAAATTACATACAATTTTTATATTAAATTAAAACATACAATACATGCCCTTTATTGTCAAAAACAATTTGTTAAAAGTAATCATATTTTATCAAATAACTTATTGAAACATTTCGCTTAAGAGTGCATGTTAATTATTCACTATCAAATTAAACTTTACCAATGAGATTCTGATATAAAAATGACAACATTACATCATTCAAATGCAAAGAAATGACAATGAAGTGATATCATATACATAAATTTTCCTCAGAATGTCAATTTACAGTATAAGGACACAAAGCATTCATGAATAATTATAAAAAACAAACAAAATTTACTTGTTCAGGGCTGATAACACTGAAATCTAGATACTTCAGTTGTGGCAGTGTGACAATAATAAGAAGATTCACATCCTTTTCTTCCATAAGTGGATTTTTACCAATAGCAAGAGACGCAAGATTATTGAATTGTTTAAGGTAACATACCTAAATGAGAAAATATCTTAATAGGACAAAATCACCAATAAAAATGTACAAAATAGGCAGAAATTTTCAAATTAATGAAAAGTAGTGGTTTATTATGTATTTAATCTCTTATAGCAAATGATATATAACTAAATAAATACTACATGCATGCATAATTAAATAATTACATAAAAACCTTGTTATAAAAATGACCAAAGTTCAGTTCCATATCTTTCCAATAATTAAACTTTCACATATTGCTTTTCTCAAATTTTAATCTAGATAACCCGAAACCCGTTAGTATTTTCAGATAAAAATCATCCCTTTTACTCTTCTGCATTCACTATTCTAAAGAACTGATGGACTAGATACGGTAATCATTAATGCTAGTGACAAAGAGCTAGTAGCAAGGTGCATCTACATTGCACTATCATGATGCAGGAAGATTTGATTTTTAATTCTGTGGCAAAGCTATACAAAAGCTTTTTGCCTAACGGGAGCAATATTTTTCCTGTTGCATCTGGGAAAAAAACTGCCCAAAACTCCAGACCGCCATGTGACATTCAGAACCCTGGTCCTACATACTTCAGCCATCTAATAATTTCAGTGTCTTATCCACTTGGCCATTGATGGGCATGATGATGCAAGAAGATACAAATCCTCTTATTTGATTGATGCTTTGATTTTGCAAAGGTTGAAAAAATTAAAAAAAATGAAAGCTTTGCAGTCAAGAATGGACAAACAAAACTGAGCATTCTTGCAAGTGAACAGTTATTTAGGTATCTTCCATTACATTGCATTAGCTATTAAGTCAAATATAAAAACAAGCTTTTCCCTGCAACTTCTCTCACATTAAACTAGGAAATAGTTGGAAAATCGCAAGGTCTCTGTTTGGGGTTCCAATTTTTTGTTGAGTGTTCTTGTTAACCAGTATTTTACTGGAGTTCAAAATTAAAGTATTTTGTCCTTAATTTTATTTTTATTCATGGTCTCATGCTACATACTCTAAAGCTGAAAATCATAAGTATAATTCAAAAAAATAAGTTATCTTACATTTATTTTTAAATAATTAGTAATTAAAATATTTTTATTTCCAGCTAAAAATGCTATGTTAGCCAAAATGGAATGTTCCCAACATACAAATATCTCCACACACACATACACACAAAATGATGCAATTTACAGTCAATAATAAAAAATCATTATGCAACTCATAATTTCTAGTTTTGCTTATCTTATTTCATAATATTACACAATCATCATTAACGCCTTTTATATATAATCTTTTTCAATCTCACCAATGATAAAATAGGCTTGATCATCCAAATAATTAATGCTTATTTGACATGGCCAAAATGTACAAAGAGCTCATTTTACTTTGTGTGTTATTTATGAAAAAATTTAAGGTAATTAATAATGAAGTATCTTCTCAGCAGTAAACATAATTCCAAAACTAAAAATTATCCTCATGATCTCCCTATTCTTAATGCTTCTAGCTGGCAATACTAGTGTAGAAATTGCAAAGATATGCAGTTACAAACTTGTTGCATAATTACAGAGAACTTATTTTAGTTTTAAGCTTGCATGATTTTTTTTTGTGTGTGTGTGTGTGTGTGTGTGTGTGTGTGTGTGCGAATGTAGGAATGTGGAGGCAGTACATACTAAGCAATCCTTATGCAATTCATATTTAGAATTTAAGGGCTGATTTTTAAAAATGTCCCGATACATTCAAATTTGTATACTGATTTTTCACACTTCCAAATACTTGCATGGAAAATATATGTCTATTTACAAACATGCTTTAAGAAAATATATAATTTAGGTAAGCATATTTATGTAAATAGGGCTAATACTACTTTAAGATATAATATCATTTATAAAATCAAACCATATACATTATCAAAAGTTTTGATTCGATTGTGACGTATCAAAAATGTTTCAAGATTCTTTAATACATGCATGTTTTCCAGCAGGACAATTTCATTTGAAGTTAGATTTAAATATACCAAGTTTATAAGGTTTTCCAGATTACATATACATTTTATAAAATTGAAAGACAGATCTGTAAAGAAATAAAGAAAAATTAAATGATAATTACAGAATGTAAAGATATTGAAACTGATAAAATTGTAATAAAATTTACCAAACTTAATAACAAAATTATGCATATATTTAACGTTTATTTTATACCTTATTTTTTAAAAAGTTCAGACAGATTAAACATAAAATAAGGGAGACTATTTGTTAATACACAAATATATACCTTTTTCAAGATTTAAAAAGGACTTGCAAAGAAGCTTAAATTGAAATCAATCAATAAACTCGTCACTGATGTGTGAAATAGACATGTATATTACCTAAAATTCGAAGGTTAACCAAACAGTCAACACCTTCTATTTTTTCCAGATAATTGTTAGGTAATTCCAATTTAGTCAAATGCTTAAATTTCCACATCTCATCAATATTTATTAAACCTGAAAAAGAAGCAACATAAATATGATTAATTAATAAAATGGAGTTGCAGTTTGAGAAAATTTGAATGCAGTAGAATGACCTCAGAAAATTTCATTTAACACTTCACCTATTTCAAAAACAAATTTTTTTAGCCTCAATTCATTTTAAAAATTGTAAATGTAGTAATTTCACTTACAAAAAAAAATTGTTGACAGATATTCTTACTGTTTAAAAAAAAAAAAAAAAAAAAAACAAAAGATTTTAAACAGTTTTAAAAATAATGTTGAACAAAGGATCTGATTTTTCTCTTTTTTTGCACTAAACATACCAGGTACTCTTATAAACAATAAACCTATATGTGTCCTTTGTGACATTAAAATATTAGTTAAATACAAACATTGCAGCCAAAAGCTGCCCAGGTGGTGCAGTGGCTAGAGAACCAATTACATCTTGAGTCTGGGTTCGATTCTTGGCTTGGGCTTGGATGTTTACTTGTCCATTCCTTCATAGGGACAATGCTGGCCACCAACTCGGTGCCCCATAATAAAATGCCCAGTAATTAGGGTCTTAACAGTAGCAAAATGTTTGATGAGCAAAACAGCCTATTTGTTGGAGGCGGGAGAGAGAGAGATTCTTTCTCTTTATATTTCGTAATACTTACAGCCATATTAAGAATTAACTCACAAGATGGCAACCAATAATGAATATCTTATAAATAAAAATGAAATTCTGTTTGTTTGGACCTATCGGCCTGAAATTTAGCACAGATATGTAAAAAAATATAGAATAAATCGTAGTCCACTTTAAAACTTTGAAAGTCCACCCGTTCCCGGAATTTAAGAGATTTTTTATGCTCTCCATGCAAAAAGCTTTCCGTAATTATAACCCCTGTAGTGAAAAAAGTGTGAAATAAGGATCGTGGTTGCCATGTGTGGCGATTTTGCCGAATAAAATGTTTTAAATTCTCAAAGTAAAAATAAAAGAATAATAATGATTTTTTTTTTAATTATAATATCGTGCGCATGGGAAATCAGAGCAGGAATGAAATGTTTTATACGCAAAACAATAAGAATTGAAGATTTCCAAGGCTAATGTGTAAAATTTTTTAGTTTGGCGAAAAAATAAAGTGGCTGAAATATCGATTTTGAGTGAGTTCTAGCGGTTTGCACAGTTATCGGCTTGACACAATTTATTGAGAGCTTAAGGAAATAGATTTTTGAAAGCAAGTGCAAAGGTTTTATTAGAATAAAGCGTTAAATTTTAATGATCCGTGAAGAAATAATGCAGTTTTTAAGGGATTTCAAGCAATCTAACTTCAAAATTCTCGCCAATTGAGTAAGTACATTGATTTAAGTTAGGGGAATTCCGCCAAATTTCAGAAAATTGAAATCTTCTCATTTAGTACATCAGAGTAACGATGAATAAAACACATTATAGTTGATAATTTTTAAAAATTCGGCTGTATTAAGGGATTCCACTTTTCAAATAAATGCGTGCTTTAGTCAGTCAGTCATTGGCAGTCGAACCATTTCCCATATTGATTGCTGCTAAGTCAATGCTTCGAATGATTCCCTGAAAAAACTCTTGCAAAATGGCGTATGTTGGCACTTTGGCGAGGCTTAGATTTGAAACTGGATTTTATTTGAGACTGGTATATATAATAACAGTGGTTATAGATAGAAATGAATGTTGGTATGTGTTTATGAGGTTGAAAAACTCCAGCACCATTGAGCACCGTTGCACCATGAAATTTGGTTCACCTAAGTCTTTTATGATGGAGAAGGTTTTTATGCTATCCTTTTTCCTTAACTTGCCACTTGGTGCTGCAGCACAACGTCGAATTCTCTTCCATTTAGCTGTTTCCTATGCGAATATCGTCCAACCGATTTCAATGAAATTTGGTACACGTGAATATTAGAACACAGAGAATATTTTTCAGTATCCATTTTGCTGTAACTTGCCGCTAAATGATGCTACAACGCATCAACTTCTATACCGTTTGACCGATCATCATAAAAATTTTTATACTTACACATTTGAGCACGAAGAATATATTTTAACTGCGTTCCTTTTGATGTTACTCACCACTAGATGACACTGCAATGCATTATTATTTTAACTCGCTACTAGATGACACAGCAGCAGGCCAAATTCTTGACCATTTAAACAGTCGCTATGAAAATCAGTATACATAGCTACTTGAACAATGAGAATATTTTGGCGTTATCCATTTTGCTATAACTCGCCACTTGACGGCGCTGTAGCAAATCATTACTTTAATTAACCACTAGATGGCCCTGCAGTGTATCACTTCTTGACTGTGCAAATGATCGCTATGAAAATAGGTACACATAGATATTTGAACACGGGAAAGAGTTTGGCGCTATCCGTTTTCCTATAACTTACCACTAGATGTCGCGTCAACACATGAACTTCAGGACTGTCCAGCCGATAGTCATGAAAATTCATATACATCGATATCTGAATGCGAAGAATATTTTTGCCGTATCCGTTTTGCTAAAACTCGAAACTAGATTGCGCTATGCCGCATGGCCTTCTGCACCGTACAAACGATTGCCTTGCAATTCGGTATGCATGATTATTGGACACAACATAACGCGATATCCATTTTGCTATATCTGTTTATTACAATGAATAGTAATCACCACAAATCGTAATATCAAAAAGTCCATTCATTCCCGTGCGAAGAACAGGTACTTCAGCTAGTTTTATCATAAAATTCATTGCAACAATACACATTAAAAAACAATTTATTCATTCTCCATAATAAAATAATGCCAGCATTTGTTTTGTGAGAATTCAGGTCTGCTAATAGAGTAGTACCAACATCCTATCTATACATTACATAAATTCACTTACTCTCATGCTCAAGATTTAATGTATTCACACAGCTGTACTCCAAACCATCCATTTTAATAAGTCTTAATAGTTCGGAAACATCTAATTCTTGATGTGAGGACATGTTTTGGATTACTTTTGCCTCCAAAAGAGCTGCTGTCATAATGACAGGCTCTTGTGTAGCTGATATCCGATTTCCCATTTTTTATCTGTTAAAAGAACAATAACTTATTTTAAAAACAATAAAATATACAGTAAAAAAAAAAATAAAAAATGAAATGTTATGAAAACCAGTCAGCAAATATGTTAAGTTTCAAAATAATAAAATAAAATAAAATAAAAAGTGGCATTTTGCAATTTCTAAATTCAAAAGCCTCAGATTTTTTGTGTTATGAATAAAAATTATTGGAATAACTGGGTAGACACTTTGGATATTTCTGGGAAGAAGTAGAGACCTGCACAGGCCGGGTAAGTGATGAATAAATTTGTAGTTAACAGATGAGGGCGGACCAGACTTGGCTTGCATTATTATTATTTAACCTTCCTGCAAAATGCAAAAAGTACTTTTAGAAATTAGCTTCTGTGGGTAATAAATTGTGGGGCTTTGCTTAATACGTAATGCCTGAAAAATATTTATTTATCGATCTATTTGAACAAATCGAACAAATAACCTGGTTCTTATTCTTGAGTTGAAACATAAAGCAAACCAGAATAATATATAAAACTTGTCTATTTGTATGAAATAATTAACAGAAAGAAACAAAGTCTGTAAAACAATGATAGTTAAACCTGCATACCAGAATTAGTATGGTGTGCAGTGCAAGAAAGCAGGGTCAGACTGTATTAAACCAAAACATTGTTTCAGCTCATTCTCAGACAATTAAATAAAATTCAGCTCAAAATTACGGCAAAAATGTCCGAAACTTAGAATGGTTGTACAGTGCACTCCCAGAAATCCGCACAGCTCAGGGGGAGGATTTGTGCAGATTTTAGGGTATAAATTTAAAACAGTATTTTTACCATAAAAATTTAGCTTTCATAAAACTACACTTAAGAATAAGCAAATTAAATATATGATGACAACAAATGAAATTATTCATTACTATACCAAAATTATTCATTATGTTAAAATTATTTATTTGCATTATTTAGTGTAGTTTGCTGTAACACTTTAGGATGCTCTAACCTGAGCTTCTTTTGAATATTATACATAACCATAATTTCCTGGTCAGTGATACATTTTTGTTGTTCGAGAAATTTTAAATACCCAATAATAATCATTCATCAAAAAAAAAGATTTTTCAGTTTCTGTTTCAGAATCTTTTGTTGTTGGCTTTATCACACTTTGTGCAATTTCCTTGTCTGTCATTTGAAATTCAACAGGTTCATCCTGATTGAGCATCCAGTCAACAATGCCCTCTTCTTCATCCATATTCGTTCCCCCACATTTGCTCTGGTCATACAGGAGTAACTCGTTTGCCTTGTCCTTAGCCAAATTATTCCCAAATCCATTCCTCTCAAAGTCATCACTTTCTGTGTCAATGAATAAAGATTGCCATAAAATTGTGCCAGGCATTTACTAATGTGGCTTTTGAAACGTAATCCCACGAAATCACTTATGGAAAATTAGCAATTCGCTAACATAAAAATAATTCACCGTGATAACAAATTACGTCATATTCGCTGTTAAACTTCAATCTTAATTAACTGCGAATTTCACTGTTTATGTTCGCGTATGCATGCGGATTTCTGGTCGGCGGATTTTTGGGAGTCGACTGTACTACACTAGCTAATATACTAGTGCATCATTCACTTTGTCTATTTATGAAATGGCTGACCAACTAGACAAAAAGGGAACTCAAATAATGCAAGCATCAAACAACAAAATATCCTTCTCTTCAATGTCAGGAATCATAAGTAGAAAAATGAATTTGCAATACAAAAGCAGAAAGCTGAGTGAAACTGAAAATAAAGAATGGAAAAATGCAATATCTCATATCCTTGCAACACCAAGAAGAGCAAATATTGCCTTATTTAGACTTGCCATGGGACAGACAGTCTACCAAATTATCTTTTTAGATTTGGTATCCTCGAAAGTCTAAAATGCTTCATTTGTTTAGTGGATGTAATCTGAGATGGATAACAATTAATTACAGTGCACTGCAGTATCGAGTAACTGTATAACTGGGAGGTACTGGAAAATCAGGTTACTAATGAGGATAATAGAAAACCAGCCTATTGAATACATTTAACAGAGAGGACAATAGAATACATTTTTACAATTGACTTTTGTTTGCGCCAAAGTTTCTAAACATCACTCTTGTTCTGTCTATTGTTCAGTTGTTTTGGTGGCATGTTATAGTGTAAAGATGCATTTCTAAGTATTGCTTTAATAATTTTAAAAAAGAATTAGTCTAATTATAACTGCCTCATTTAAGGTAAACTATGAACAGTTAGAACTAAAATACAACAGTAATATGTAAAATGCAAAATATTAGTTGTTATATGGGTCATTCCGCAGTATTTGGATTCACAAGCTTGAAAAAAAAAAAATATATATATATATATAAATTGCAATACATCATTTTAAAGCATAAAGCCTCATTAAAGTTTATCAACAAAAAATCTTTATTTTTAACTAAACAGAAATCACAACATTTTGTTTGCAGTCATACAGAAAAATGTGTTACATATGGGACATTCTATTTTTAACTATTAAGCAAAAAAAAAATATATATATATTTTATTTTGAAATTCCTATGTTTTATAAAACCTTTTCAATAGTAGTATTATGTGAAATAAAAGAAAAATGATAAAATAATATTTCATCACACACTTTTAATGATAAATTTCTTTTTGTCCCGCACAAAACAATTTTGAGCTTATTTAGTTTTAACTAATAATATTGTGATGACAGTAGTACAATTTTTTTTTTTTCTGCTCTTCAACTAGTGAACTAGATTACTAAATTATTCAATTAAAATATTACAGCTTTCCATTTAAAAGTTGGGCATGAGGCATGACAAACAAAAATGTATTATGTATGGGACAAAAAGCAAAATTTTGATTTATAACTTGGCAAAACTTAATTTTTAGACTATGTTTATAGCTTTTTTTGCACAATTAGCTGCACTAAGTACAAAAAAATATACAAGTAAACACATGGTTAACTATAGCTGCCAGTGGTGAAGTCGTAGCTTGCTTGAAATATTGAAACATCATTTTGAGTAATCAGTTGATTTTCATGAAAAAGCAAAGATAAAACTGTGATCATTTATTGAATAATAACATTTTAAATGCATATTTAGCGAAAAAAAATGTGTAAATTAATGTAAAAAAAAATCCTTATTTGAGAATAACTCTGGTCCCCTTACAGAAAGAGTGAGAAAATATTTAGCTGAAAAGAAAAAATAAGACACCTTGATGGCTAATAAAGTAAACTATGGCTCATTACATGTCAAATCAACATAGCTTACAACCCGACCCCTCATATTTTTGGGAAAATTGGCGCATTTGTTCTCCACTATGACCTGTAGCCAGATATCAAATTTTAAATTCTTTTGTTTTTTTCAAAATTTACAAATTTTTAAACTTTTTTAAAAAGTGATACTTTACCTCACTAAACAGAACATGACTTCTGTTCTATTTGTGCTACTGAAATAAATGAGGGCTCATTTTAAAGAGATGAAGGTACTTACATATTATACCGGTTAAAAGTAAAGGTAAGTGCTTTTTTTAACGAAACTTTGCAATATTTAAATTTTTTAATGTGAATTTTAAATTCATATTTGATGTCTTTATGTTTTCGTAAGTGCTATTTATGTGCTATTTTAATCATATCAACTTTATATGAGGTGTATAACTAGGTTGTTTAATCCACCAATGACTTTTTGAGTTGAAAACGGGCCATGTTTGGCCAATTTCCATTAGCTGTACAACTAGGCTGCTTAAACCACTGTACTTTTTTCAGTTAAAAACGGTCCACTGTTTGCTCATTTTAAATTGCCTGTTACTGAATTTGCAGACGTTTTATAGGTTAAATATGGACAGTGTATTTTGTTTTAATATTTTTGTTAGGGGAATATATGTGCAATTTTAATGTGTTAAAATACTTTGCTGATCGTGCAAAATGGTTGGCGACAGTCACTGGGGCTTGGCAACCGCCAAGCTTCAGCGACTGCCACCGTGTTTACACAGGGTGCGCACCGTCTTGTATGATTTTACCGGTCCAATAAAATGAAACTTCATACAAATCTAGTTGAGGTGGCATATAAAACATTAAAAATATTTGCAAACTTCCTCACTTATATTTTGATATTGAAATATGTACAAGAATGTAAAATTTTGCTCTGAAATGTCCCGTACATAGCACATGAATACTGCGGAGGCACCCATATAAAGGAATACTAGTATACATGTATGAGCACGAAAGCTTGTAAAAATGGACATGCTTTATTTGAGGCACGTACTAACTAATGTGGACACGAGATACACTAATCTCCACTCAAATAAAAAGGATTGTTATAGCTTTCAAATTTTACAGCGTTATTACTCTTAAAATTACCCTTCTTCGGCTATTTATTGAAAAAATTACAAATATTAGTTTATTGCGTTTGGGGAAGGTCGTAGCGAAAAAATCAGGTGTAAACTAAACACAGGAAAATAAAGAAAAAAAGAAAGAAAGAAAGAAAAAGGTTCAATATGCTGTACTTAAATTCATCATTACTTTACATCTTCAAGCTTATTTATTTAGTCTAAGAAACTCATAAATATGGCTTTCCATTTGATAAGGATACTACCATCATTTCATTTGAAAATAACAAGTAGCAGTAAATACTCTAAATATTGGAAAAAACACTCAAATTACTGGTGTTAAACGATAAAGTAAATAAAAAACTTTGTAAAAAACACACATAAGATGCTATAGGTTCTTCTTACCTATAACATCTTATATATGTTTTTACAAAGTTTTTTATTTACTTTACTCGAAATAGTTTATTTCAGTTAATGAACAACAAAGCTTCAAATAAAAATAAGTGACTGGGACTATACTATGATACTAATAAATCAGTTTAAAGAAAAAAAATAAAATAAAACTATGAATATTTGAAATGAAACACACTTTTAAGTTTTTGTTTTCATTGCGGGCACGGACTGTCGGTTAATTGGTTGCTTGGTTGATCGAGTTCAATGCAATGCAGTGCAGCGATTGAGCTCTAGAGCTCTATACGCTTTGCTTTTGACCAGACTTTTGAACATAGTATCGGGGACATGTCCCCACTTTTTAAAACAAAACTGGGGACAGTTATAATCTCTCTATTCTAAAAAAAAGTAACGGCCGCTGCCGCCGCTGTCAAAAGCTTGTTAGGCTATCTTCTCCTAAACCGTGGGGATTTGAATTTCGAGAAACATGTCCCCAGATTCGGAAAATTTCGAGGAACCTGATAAGCTGACTTAAATTTCGAAAATCGAATTATTTTAGAAGATATTAATAAAAAACTGAAAAAATGAAACATAATAGTTGCCAGATTTGGCATAAAATCATTCATTCCTTTGCAACAAAGCAATTCCAAGTATATAGAATCGCTTGAAATTGACAAACATAAAAATAGAATTACACCCTTTTAACGTAGTATAAAGTATATAGAATCGCTTGAAATTGACAAACATAAAAATAGAATTACACCCTTTTAACGCCAAATTAATAAGTATATGAAATAAATAACTCAAACATGGACGTAGCCAGCGAGGGGCAGGTTGGGGCAGCTGCCCCCCCCCCCTAAAATGAGCTAGTCATAGGGTCTGATTATGACAAACCGGGCATTCTCCGGTTAGACTCCATGTGCATGTCCTGGCCCCCCCTAATGAAAATCCTGGCTACGCCCTTGAACTCAAAGTGTGTTACACAAAGTTGACAATTTTCAAATAAAGTTCGCTTAGACAACAGGAGTTTAGAGTTCGTGATTATTCGTTTTTCAAAAACAGAATAACTAATTGTAACTGATTTTAGAAGCGCCATCTTGGCATTAGGTACGATCTGGCAAAATGGTATCTTTCCAAGCAGGGTGAATCTAAACCGCGATTTCAAAAATGGTAGAATCAAATACCTTGAAAATAAAAAATAATTAAAATACAGATTATTTTAAAGCCGGTTCGGCCCAGCTGTAGTATTTCTACCAGTAGAAATATTTGGCGGCGTTAACAATGCCATTATATAGCAGTTATAGTACACTTTGGATATTTGCCATCGCGGCGAGATGGTATAATTCGTGGTGCTAAGTACGCCAATATACAAAGAATTATATAAATGAAAATATGGATAACGGTTTTCCGGGAACCTTAAATGAATAGTAATTATAGGTTGTGAGCATGTGTAAATCGCCAAATAATGAAAAGTCGCCATTGGTAGTGGGCTATCCTACCTGTTTCGTAGTTTTTATCAAAGAAAACATATGAATTACTGTTTTCTTAGAGCTACCCTAGTAGCAATGACTGCTTGTTTTCTGCTCGGTCGTTCATCGACTCATCGTTAACTCATCGACTCGTCGAATTCAGTCATCGGCAAGTGCACTTTTGTTAATCTACAATAGATGAATTTTTATTCATGGATAGAAGTGATCTACACGAGCAGTTTCGCCGATGGAAACCGAAAAACAATATCTTATCCGAAACTGCAGCTCTATAGTCAACGGGCCTTGCAAGTGTCCCCAGTAGTTTACACTTTACCCAAATTCCTATAAATATTTGCGTAATTTAGATGTAGCTTTGCATAATCTAAGGGAAATTTTGAAGAATTCTTGAATTAATCGCATAATTTACTTCAAATTTCTTGTATTGGGGCTGGGAGGGGGCGGGGGGGTATCCCCCCCCTTACCACCTCCCACAAAATTTAAATTTGAAAAGAAATATTTACAAAAAATGTAAGTATTTATTATATAAAAATCGTTTGTAATATTTAAATAATTTTTAAAAAAAGTGTTTAAAAAAAAGAAACGAAAACCTATTTGAGCGTCAGCTGCATTATAAGAAAAACGGAAACTTGATTACAATGAGCTACTCTTTTGAAACCTCTTTAATGTAAACAGCAAGAAGAGAAATCAGTTAATTTTTAAAAGTTATCCAAGAAATATGAAAGTTAAAATCACACTAAAATTCCTATACAATTGACAATATTGTTTTTTAATTATTAATTATGAATGTTGTCGCTACTTACATACATTGGTAAAAAGTGAAATTAATTTCTTACCAATCGAATAATTTGACTATTATTAATAATAGCTGAACAACACTTTGTCAAAATTTCACCCTAAGTCCCAATCTGAGACTAAAATAACCGCTACTTCACACTTTGCCGTGTACATGACAAGATTCGATGGTCTAGGGGTAGCGCGCTTATCTCGTAATCAGTACGCTGAGTGTTCGGGCCCGGGGAGGAAAGATTTTTTTTTTTTTTTTTTCAGAAAAACGGAAATTTAGCATAGAAAAAACGAAAATATAATAAACAGAACGGACATTTTTTGAAAATTTTGCTGCCAGTCGTTTATTTTTTATTAACAAATATATTTTAAACAGTTTATCGGTTTCTTTTCGTTATTTCATCGGTGTCATCGGGAAACGATGATCGGCTTTATGGTCCCCCGAGCGGACATTTTGTACCAGTTTCCGATGAAATTCCCCCTTTTTTGGATGAAAAGCCGTGATCGGCCATTGCTCCTTCTCCTCGGATTTAACTCACCCGCCTCTCATCGACCGATGAGTTATTGCTACTAGGGTAATTATTAACTATACATATACGCATAGGCGCCGGCAGCATAGGGCAAGAGGGGATGCCCCCCCTGGATTTTTGTATGCAGTGTTTTCTCTTGCTTTTTTGCTCTTTCCAACATGGTAACCATACGTTGAAAGAGTCTTTGCCCCCCTTCAGTAGTCTTTGCCCCCCTGGAGTAGTCTTTCCCCCCCTGGAGTAGTCTTTGTCCCTAGGAAATATTCTATCAGCGTCCATGCATATACGCAAGTCGCCAAATTTTGAAAATTCTCCATAATTGGCTAATACGCAAGGCATACCATGGGTTTTCACATAATTACAAATAGTGCGAGGTTTAAATTTTTTGTTCCAAGCAACATGCAAGAAACAAGCAATGTGTAGCTCGGTAACATTCTATCTTGTGGACAAGAAACCCAAACGTTGGAACGTTTGGGTTTTGTTTGTTGAAATTATGTCTTTTTTACGAATAAGTCTTTTTAGGGGCCAAATGCCTCATACGAAATGCGAGCGTAGCGAATCTAGGGGCCTTGGCCCCTAGTCTAAAAAAAAGCAAAATTATTTTTCTCTTGACATAAAGTTTGCGTCATGAATACTAACCTGGCATCATTGCAATAGAATGACTCAAAAAACTACGTCAGTGTCAATCGCAATCAGAAAAGTGGAAAGCTTGACCGTTTACAGAGAAATCCTCACTTTGGATATGTCTTATTTCTACATCATATTTTCTTTTAGGTTCAAGTTGTAGCATTAAATACCTCAGATACTACATGAAATGCACAACCGCTTATTTTAAAATAGCTGCTCGACCACTCTTCATACGGGAAGAAGCGAATATTTTACTCAAATCATAACTGAGTGCTACAAAACAGAATTTCATTTAAAAAAAAGTTCAAGTAATATCCTCTGTTGAAATTACTGCGGGATATATTAACGCAAATTAGAATTACTTATCGTTTATTTAGTTGTAAGACAACCGTTGAAAAAGGATGAACAGACACTTTAACTTTCATGAAATATTTATTTACTTGGTATATTGTGATTTATTTATATTATCCTAACAAACCTACTAATACTACCTATTACGTATATTAATACTATCTATCTTCGTTTCTCCCACCTTAATGCTCAATTTAAAGAAACAGCTTAGATTATTTGGCACAAATGGCGCCTTTTTATTCTATGACAATTCTTTGCAATTTACATTAGCATAAAAAATAACCATTTCACATTATGGTTGCCATTAGTGAATCTCTCCATATATATTTATTTTATGCACAATTTTGTAAGATTGGCGTATTTAACACCGCAAAACATTTCATCTCGTCGTGGTGGAAAATATCCAAGCGGTACCAATTTCGCACAGTTGTTTGTAAACGGTATAATATTTAAACTTACAACGACGTTGAAAAATTTTTTCTTTATATAGGACCGCTATGAAGGAACTAATAATACAACGTTAAAATAAAACCACTCGCAACGTGCATTTGTTAGGAAACATATGGCTGCGGAATGATTAAATGCCAAAAAGAAAAAAAAGGAAATGTTTAATATATAGCTCTTTAAAACTAATTTTGTAGCTTTTAAAATGCTGAACATTTTCAGCTGCGTTAAAACATTTCAATTTTAAAATAATTACCGGATTAAAATACCGCACTTATAATAATAATCTGAATTTCTTAGTTTATTTCTATAGTGAGTTTTAATCAAAACATAGCCTCCTTGTGTTAAAAATGAGCGAGAATAATTTCATTAAAATTGTGGCGTAATTTTTACGTATCTTAAAGCAATAGATCCTCACTTGCGAATTGAAAATCCGGTGTCCCATTTAAAATCTCTATCGATAGGTTGAAAAGCCAATTTTCTTATCCTGTGGCAACACAATATAAATTCACAATATAAATTCGTAAAAAATCACCTAATTTATATAATTTTTTCGTTTTTATTTTAAGAGAGGGCGAAATGAATGTTTTATTATTCGCCCAAATATCAAAAAGTTATAACGGATGGAATTCAAGATGCAACAGTTTTAAAATCATTTACCGAAAATTTTTGTCAAATGTCATCTTTATTTAAAAAATTCCTAAAAATCTGAAAAATTATGCTAAATTTTAAGAAAAAGCTGTATTTAAAAGAAAATTTTCTCCTCTATCCGCTGATGCAAATCCCGTGTTGCTGCAAGCATAATTACCGCCGTTATTACGAATTAGGTGAGAAAAAATGCCACGAATCGCATAAAACAAAAAATAAAAAAAATTCTAGGTCGAATTTCCAAAAAATCGCTGCGAGGCGCATAATTTTATGTTTAGAACTTCCTGTGTACCAAATTTGGTGTATCTACGTGTGGACGTTTCTCGTAACGCCGTCAACAAACAGACAGACACAAGGGCGGACCCAGAAACTTTTTTCGGAGGGGGCGCAAATCGTAAATACTCATTTTATCTAGTGTAAAGAACACTCAATATTCATGAAAGCCCCATTTATCTAGTTTAAATATACTTTTCTCGGAGGGGGCGCGCGCCCCCTGCGCCCTCCCCCTGGATCCGCCTCTGGACAGACAAACATATAAACAGACATCTTTTATAATAAGCAGGGAAGATGGCTTTTAAGAAAGGTAAGAAATTGTAGAATTCAGTGCAAAAATACGGGAAATGACAATGGTTTTTAAGAATGCGTCATTAATATAGTTCGAAACAATTGACTTTATTAAACAGACTTTCATCATATTGAATCAAAGCAAAATTACGGGCCATGACAAAGCTTTTTTAGATTGTATCAATAATGTACTATGAGACAATTGACAAAACCTTTATTAAAGAATGACTTTCAACAAAGGGAAGTATTTATTTTTAATCAACGCAAAAGTACAGGTGTAACAATGCTTTCTAAGAATGTATTAATTGCAAATATTGAAACAATGGAAGTGACATGGTAACAATGAAACAAACTTACAGATAAGCTTTTATTAACTAGATCTTCATCCTACATCAGCTACATGCTACATTGTAAGTAGAGGTGGGGAAAACCGTTATTTTCAAAGAACAGTTGTTCACCGTTCCCGTTCTTTTTAAAAGAACAGTTCTTTTCCTGTTCTTTTGAGAACAGGTTCTTTGATTTATGGTAGCTTTATTATGACTATTTTATTCAATTTAAAAATGAAAATATACGTCTTTTTAACATGTACTATACTTTAGTACAATTGTAAAACCCGCAGTGGTCTGGGCACTAAACTCCGTTCCCATAAGAACACGAAAAGTGAAGCAGCATCCGGATTGGCCAGTGCTTGGGAGGGTCAACTTCCTCTCGGCTCGACTGCTGTGGGACCATGTGCCCTAATGGGAGCTGGTGCACGTAAAATCCGTCGTGGCTTCAATGTCCTCCAAATTGTCAAACGATACCGCTGGGGGTGCTGATTTCAGGGGGTGGGTCCCTCCTCTGGAATTGGTTCAAAATTAGGGGATCCCAAGCTGAGTCGCAGTTTCTGCCACTGGGGCTCATTAAAATGGAAGCAGCCCCTTCCGCCCATCGCCTGCCTATTTGAGGGATCTGGCACCGCCCCGCGGGTTGCCAGAGGGCATTAGCAACAACAACAACAACTGTAAAATGTTTAAAAAAAACTTTGCAACCAACATTCTGGCTTTCTTCAATCAAGTATGTTAACAGTAATTTTTTGTAAAAATATTTTAATTATATTAACGTTCTATAATATACTGTTAAATATGCACATCTTTTTAAAATCAAAATTTTTTCCGATGCTTTTTATTTACCTTTGTTAACCTTACTCATAGCACGTATGTAAAAATAAATGGAAAAACTAAAATTCTAGAGAGAATTATTTAGGCCAGGCTTAATTTTCGATTACTTACCTGAGTAGTAGAATATTGCTTATATTAGTAAACAATATTTGATTCTGAAAGCTCCTAAAATGACATAATATTCATAACTGTTTGATTAGACTTGTAGGTATTTTAATTAAATATAATGAAACACTATAGAAGAGCTAAGAACTAGTATACTTCATCTGTGTCGCTTTCATTAATTTAAAATCCGTATTTAGTAAAAGACAATATTACAAAATCTTCATTTTTTAAACATTAATTTACTTGAACTGAATATAAATTTAAGTACAGAAATGGCTGATTCAATATACACGATATAGATATATGATTGTATATACTTCATACACAGCATGATAAAAAATATTAGATTCACTTAAAAAATATAAACTACAAATTTTTGTTCATTTTTGACTGGATTAATTTATTTAGATAACTGTTATCATTATTTACAAGACATAAAAATCATCCAACCACAGAAGTGTTTATTCAACGATTCCATGAACAATATTCCAAGATGCTAATGTAATAGCTAAATCTAAACAAAGAGAAAATCAAAACGAAACACCAGTTTTGTTTTTGTTTTTTCTGCTTCAGCACTACTACAGCAGACCGCCGAAGCTGATAATCTGTGATTAATTTCCCCCCTCCCCCCTTTCCTAGTCTTATTCTCAGTCCACACCATAAATTTCAGGATAAAGCGAACGGAAGATGCAATTTTCAATACCCCCACTTGGAATACATTCGGGAAAGCTTCCAACCTATAGTCAAAGTCGTAACCCTTGGAGGAGCGGAAGGGGGGAGGGGGGGGGTTGTAGGACCGCTGGAGAGGGAGCACCCCCTTCAAGGCCGTACCCAGGGGTCTGGTCCACCACACCACCGAAATTTAAACTTTTGTTAACAAACTAATAAAGATGAAGTCTTTGTGAAAAATTCAACCTTTCTTTCGTTTGGTATCCCTCCGAACTTTTTGTCTGGATAAATTTTTTTCTGGACACGGCTCAGACCCATTGTACCCGAGGAGGTGAATCAGGAAGTCTGCTCCCCCCCCCAATTTAAAATGTTTTTAACAAAATAATAATGATGAAATTTTATGAAAAAGTCACCCTTTTCCGCCGTTCGGTCAGCCTCTTTACCTTAAAAAAATTTTATTGTTCCAGGTCTAGCTTTTTAGATTATGGATCCGGTTATGGATCCGGCTCGAATAATAATAATAATTAAAAAAAAACATTCATTCTGTGGCTGCGACTACAAATAAAAATATATGTCTCGGGCTCCAGCTTAAAAGATATGGCTTTGGTTCCAACGACAAACATTTTTAGTTCTAAAGTTTAGACTTTAACTCAAAATATTAAATAAATCCATCTCAAGTTTTAAAAAAAATCATTGTGTAGCCTTCAGGTTAAAAACATACGGAATGGACCTGCACATTTCCAATGGGGGAGCCCACGAAAGAGTCGATACACTCTTAGAGCTTAAAAAGAAAAAAAAGAGTAAAGTTTCAGCTTAAAAAGTACATGCTCCAGCTTAAAAATTAAAGACTCCGTTTAAAAAGCTGTTAAGTATAATGCTCCAGATTAAAAATAATACGCGTGTATAAATATGTCGATTGCTTCGACTACGATTTAAGAAAATGAATACGACTTTGGCATATAAAATTACATGGCTCCGAAAATCCAGATTAAATGGCTTCCGACCAGGGCCATACCTAGAAAATAATTTCGGAGTCGGGGAGCATGGTATATCGGGATAAAATTTTCAGGATATATCCCCCACACCCAATTTCTGTCTAATTTAGCAAGATTAATTTTTTTTATTATTGCACAAACATTTCGTTCATTTATACATCACTGCATTTCATACCCCTCACCATGGGCGCCGGCAAAATATTTCCCAGGGAAGGGGGGGGCAAAGATTACTTCAACGTATAGTTACCATGTTGGAAAGAGCAAGAAAGCAAAGAATAACACTGCATACAAAAATCCAGGGGGGGAGGGGGCACCCTGGATTGCCCCCCCTGGATTTATTCTTTTCTGGCTACGTCCAGTATAATTTTCTGGCTACGTCCCTGTATAAATACACCATGTACATATAATGTAATAACTTCGGGGGAGCGGCGTCCGAACTCATAGGACCCCCGCCCCGTCTAAGTACGGCCTTGCTTCTGACTCCAAGTCTACAACTTTGACCCTAGCTCAGAACTTAACCCATTTGTGCCTGGATATTTTTGCGACTTTCTTCGATTTTTACTGATAACAGAAATAATAGATAAATTTCTGATGTCAACTTCTTGAACAAGGGATAATTTCTTTTAAAATCTTCATGCATAAAAATCAAAATATCAACATCCTACTTGGTCATGTTAAAATATTTTGTAGAGTTGAGGCTCAATACTCATGAATAAAGGCTAGGAAAAATAAATAACGTTTTCGACTAATAGCGAAAATGCCGTCCCAAAAAAGGGACACTATGCATAAATGGGTTAATTAAAGCAAAAGAACAGGGAACAGATCAATGAAAGAACACCTTTCACCGAAGAACAGTTCATTTAACCTGTTGAGCAGGAGAACGGCTTTTACCCCGTTCCCGGAAAGAACACCTCTTAGCTCTCTTCCGAAAAAGAACACCAGCTCAGGAAAAGAACGCTGAACTAGGTGTTCCCGCTCACTGCTCGGAGAACTCCTCCAGTCGTGATCAAAGAACGTGTTCTTTTTCTGCCAATAGGAGAGGCTGCTCTGGAACAGGTTCTTTTTCAGCAAATAAGAGATGGCTAAGAGCGTAGAAGCGAAGGCGCGTTTTATATGGAGATAGTGTAATGCTTATATTATTGTTTGAGGTTGAAAAAATATTTTTTTTCGATTTGTTTGTGTTTCAGACTATCGTTTTCTTTATTATTAAATTTTTTACTTTGATTGAAACTGAGTAGTTTGGCTGGAATAATAAAAATTGACGAATTGTTTTCCTGTGAGTGCATTTCGTATTGAACATATAAGAAAGCTTCTTTGCCCAGGTCCACTTTAAAATTATGGTAGGTTGGTTTAAAACTTCTATCCCCCCCCCCTCAGATAATCATCTTCGTTATCATTATTTCTCAAAATAACTAAGATTCCACTATTAGAGTTTGATAAAGCTAAAATTGTGAACTTCTGTCCCCACCATCAAATACGCAGCCAATGTGGGGCAGGGGGGGTCTGGCTCCCCCCGAATTTAAATTTTTCTTAGAAAATAAGTATTAATCGTGCCTTTCAATGAGAAATTTCACCTTTGAGGCATTTTCCAAAATTTCTCTTTTCAACACGCTTGCCTGCCATAAAATTTTGAAGCGTCGGACTTTAATGAACTGAGAACATGTTTTTGCCGTTATCACTGAGCAGGGTGTTCCTTTTCTTTCTTGAGAACAGGCTCAAATGAACAGGGTGTTCATTCTTTCCCCATCTCTAATTGTAAGTACAGAAAATGTAAACAACGGCTACTGTTGCCAACTGGCAAGACATAGTAAGGGTGTTGCCATATTATACCTCATTCACCCCTCCCTAAAGTTTATTAGTCTGTTAAGTAGTCAGATAAATAAGATGGGCGTTGCCTTAGTCGTTTAGGATGTGCCAGCACTTTATCGTTAAGACTATCTGTATTTTCAACATGGGAACTTTCACTGTTAAGGTCAGGAACATCGCTCTCTTTCAAATCATCGTGCAGCTGTGGTTCAAGACTCCGTGAGGAGGATTCTGGAAGCCTTGTAGGTTCCTCAGTTCTCATATCAGTTGGGTTTGGAAGAGATTGATAGTTCGCATGATTAATAATATCAGGTGTAAAGGTTTCGCCTTTTGGAGCAAGATGACGAATAGAAACGCTAGTTTCACGTCCATGAGGAAACCTAATGTGTGCATAGTCAGGATTGGCTTCAATAAGCTCTACCTCCTGGACGATAGGCTCATACTTGTTAGCTCGAAGATGGTTCTTCATTAGTATGGGGCCCGCATGGGATAACCAGGTAGGCAAAGAGCGGCCATTATAAGATCTCCTGGGATGGGAAACATCCGTTCGTGTTTCCCGTGTTCGAGCAGCCAGCGAATCGAATGTAGGGCTAGCTGAAGTACTTTTTCCCAGTGTTCAATCCCCATCTTCTTTGATTTTAAGGCTAATTGGATTGTTTTCCATATTATCCCATTATAGCGCTCTACTTGACCATTCCCTCTAGGATTGTATGAAGTTGTTCTGCTAGTTGCTATCCCATGTGAAGTTAAAAATGACTTCAACTCATGAGACATAAATGCTGACCCTAGTAGCAATAACTCATCGGTCGATGAGAGGCGGGTGAGTTAAATCCGAGGAGAAGGAGCAATGGCCGATCACGGCTTTTCATCCAAAAAAGGGGAAATTTCATCGGCAACTGGTACAAAATGTCCGCTCGGGGGACCATAAAGCCGATCATCGTTTCCCGATGACACCGATGAAATAACGAAAAGAAACCGATATACTGTTTAAAATATATTTGTTAATAAAAAATAAACGACTGGCAGCAAAATTTTCAAAAAATGTCCGTTCTGTTTATTATATTTTCGTTTTTTGTATGCTAAATTTCCGTTTTTCTGAAAAAAAAAAAAAAAAATTCTTCCTCCCCCAGGCCCGAACATTGAGCGTACTGATTACGAGATAAGCGCGCTATCCCTAGACCATCGAATCTTGTCATGTACAAGGCAAAGTGTGAAGTACCGGTTATTTTAGTCTCAGATTGGGACTTAGGGTGAAATTTTGATAAAGTGTTGTTCAGCTATTATTAATAATAGTCAAATTATTCGATTGGTAAGAAATTAATTTCACTTTTTACCAATGTATGTAAGTAGCAACAACATTCATAATTAATAATTAAAAAACAATATTGCCAATTGTATAGGAATTTTAGTGTGATTTTAACTTTCATATTTCTTGGATAACTTTTAAAAATTAACTGATTTCTCTTCTTGCTGTTTACATTAAAGAGGTTTCAAAAGAGTTGCTCATTGCAATGAAATTTCCGTTTTTCTTATAATGCAGCTGACGCTCAAATAGATTTTCTTTTCTTTTTTTTAAACACTTTTTAAAAAAAATTATTTAAATATTAAAAACGATTTTTATATAATAAATGCTTACATTTTTTTGTAAATATTTCTTTTCAAATTTAAATTTTGTGGGAGGGGGCAAGGGGGGGGGATACCCCCCCCGCCCCCTCCCAACCCCAATACAAGAAATTTGAAGTAAATTATGCGATTAATTCAAGAATTGTTCAAAATTTCCCTTAGATTATGCAAAGGCACATCTAAATTACCCAAATATTTATAGGAATTTGGGTAAAGTGTAAACTACTGGGGACACTTGCAAGGCCCGTTGACTATAGAGCTGCAGTCTCGGATAAGATATTGTTTTCCGGTTTCCCATCGGCAAAACTGCTCGTCTAGATCACTTCTATCCATGAATAAAAATTCATCTATTGCAGATTAACAAAAGTGCACTTGCCGATGACTGAAATCGACGAGTCGATGAGTTAACGATGAGTCGATGAACGACCGAGCAGAAAACAAGCAGTCATTGCTACTAGGGGACCCTCTATCTGAATGTATATAAGCAGGTGTACCAAAAACGGAGAAAATGTTCTGCAAGTTGCAAATGACAGTAGCAGCTGAAGTATCTGGGCAGGGGAAAGCAAATGGGAATCTTGAAAATTCGTCCACCACAGTAAGTAGAAAACGGTTTCTAGAGGCAGTTGGCAAGGGCACCTTAAAATCAATATTCAACCTTTCAAAAGGAGTAGTTGACTTGATCAAGGTCCCTTCAGATTTGCAGAAACGCGGCTTTATTTCATTACAGCAAGGGCATGAAGTAATGACTCTCTTGATGTCATCTAAAGAAAAGGGTAGGTTTTTGGACCTTATCCAGTGATACATCCTAGTGATACCTGAGTGACACAAGTCATCATGTAATTTAACTAAATTGATTTCAGGATGTGTTGTTGCAGCAGTTATTCTAGATAATGTGCCAGCACAAGCATTCTTGTTTTCCGGGCGGTATATTATGTCAAATTTGAAACAAGTAAGCTCTAATCGCCATCGCATGATTTTTTTCATTTTTGATTTTGATGCTGTGATGCTGGTCAAACATAAAAGTTACTGACCTTTGGTCTGTAAAGATTTCAAAATGGCGACCAATTAAGTAATGTCTCCAATGTCGGAGGGACTCCACGATAGCATAAGCTTCTTTCTCAATAGCAGAATGCTTCAACTCTGATGCATTCAGAGTTCTTGAAAAGAAAGCTATTGGGCCACCAGCTTGGCTAAGAGTAGCCCCAATAGCACCCTCTGATGCATCAGTTTCTACACGGAAAGGTATCCCATCTTCAATCGCAGATAACGATGCATTAGCAGTATCTGATTTCAGATTGTTGACCATTGTCACAGCCTCTGTATTGAGTGGGAAATTACCTTTGTTTAAGAGCTGTTGAATTTTAGTGGAGAAACCTGGGATCCATCTACAATAATGGGCGAACATGCCTAGTGCTCGTTGCAGTGATGCTGTATCTTTTGGGATAGGTAAATTTAATAAAGGCTCAAGCCTAGCTGGATCTGGTTTAATAGTTTTGTTCCCAATGCTGTAGCCCAAAAGTGTCACGGTTTTCAAGGAGAATTTGCACTTTTCCTCATTCAAAGTTAGGTCATATTTTTTTACAACCATAATGAATTTTTCAAGGTTGTCATCATGTTCAGCTTGGTTCATACCACATATAGTTATGTCGTCTAAATAAGGGAAAGTTCCTTGTAACTTTTCATCAGAGAATTTATCGAGAGATCTCATCATCAGAGAATCTCATCATCATCATCATCAGATCTCATCATCATCAGAGAATTATTTATTTATTATAACTTTTCATCAGAGATTATTTTATCGATGATTCTTTGGAAGCTTGCAACACCATTAGTAACACCAAAAGGGACACATCGAAATTGGTAGAGCTTGCCATCAGCTTCGAAGGCAGTATAGTGTCTTTCGGAATCCTTAATGGGAACTTGGTGGTAGGCACTTCTAAGGTCAATACAGCTGAATATCTTATATTTTGACACTTGAGATATCAGTTCCTCAATGTTAGGTAAAGGATAGGCATCCAACAACGTGAATTTGTTGATTGTTTGAGAATAATCAATCAGCATCCTGGATTTATGGTTCTCACCTTTTATAACAAAAGCCTGTGCTCGCCAGGGAGATCTACTCGGCTCAATCACCCTTTCCTCTGGTAACTTAGTGACTTCAGAAGCAATAACCTTTTTATCTTCCTCCGTCTTCCGTCTCGATTTGGTAGCAATAGGTTTACAGTCAGGTGTCAGGTTTGAAAAAAGTGAGGCAGGAGGTACCTGAGCAACAGCAAGAGAGCAAATTTTTAGAGGTCTTCTATAACAATTAAAATTAAATTCAACGGAAGAATGATCTTCCAGAATATCATGTCCGATTAAGACATCTGCACACAAATTATTCATTATTAACATTTCAACGTTCACATATACATGTGCTTGCAATTTGAGTGTAACTGTACAGCGGCCAGCTATATCTGCACTTAATGAAGAGTTGGCTAAAGGTATTTTGGTACCTGAGTAAGGCTGTACTCGAATTTTGCACTTTTCAACGAAGTTTTCATTTAAGAAGCTGAGGGCACTGCCAGTATAGATTAAAGCATTCAATTGAATCCCATTTACCAAAACTTTGGTGAAAGACTTGTAGAGGCACTGGGGCACTATGGATGCTGATGCTAGGGGTTAGGTTGAAGCAGAGGTGGTGTTGGTGTTTCGTAAAGTTTTCGACTTGCAAACCCTCTGGTAATGTCCTTTTTTACCACAACCCCGGCAATTGACCTCTTTGGCTGGGCAGCTACTTCGTAAATGTCTTTCATTTCCACAGAAGTAACATCTAGTATCACGGGAATTAGAAACAGCAGCCAACTGGACATCTTCAAAGTGATCTGCTTGGTCACCAATGGCAGCAACAGGAGTTGAGTTGGTTGATGAATAAGAGGCTGAATGGTGCTCTGCTAGTTCTAGAGCTCTGGCTTGGTCGAAGGCATTTTCTAGCGTAATTGTAGTGTTCTCTAAGAGTCGTTCACGGATACGGGAGCTTCTTAATGCCCTAATGAATGAGTCTCTTACATATTCATATTTATTCTGCTCGGCGGTAACAGCTTTGAAGTTGCAATCTTTGCTCATCTGCTTTAATGCTTGTAAAAACTCATTCACAGATTCCCCTGCTTGTTGGGTTGTAGAGGCTAGACAGTGCCTGGCAAATATTTCATTCCTTTTAGTGATATACAGGGAATCCAGAACAGTAATAGCAGTTGTAAAGTCAGTGACGTCATTAAGAAAGACATTCGCCGAGATGTAGTTGCGCAAGAGTTGCAATTTTCCTGCTTCTGTCACATCAGCGGTTTGAGTTAAAAAGTTCATAAAAGTCTGTTTCCATTGTTTCCATTTTGGTTCAGCTGCAGCACACGTGGGATCGACGTCAAATCTTTCAGGCCTAAGTAGTCGATCCATTTCTATTCAATTCGAATGCCGTTTAACTTCAAATCGTTTGATTATAAAGTTCTAGTTAATAAAATTGACATAGTAACAATGAAACAAACTTACAGATAAGCTTTTATTAACTAGATCTTAACTACATCCTACATCAGCTACATGCTACATTGTAAGTACAGAAAATGTAAACAACGGCTACTGTTGCCATACTGGCAAGACATAGTAAGGGTGTTGCCATATTATACCTCAGGAAGCAACAGTCTGTCACATTTCGTTTCAACAAAGATAAATTTTCCAACATATTAACCTACAAATAAGTTTTCAAGCATTTTAACCTACTGGTATATACTACTATTGACTTGGACATTGATGTTACGCATTATGAACCCTAAAAGAATAGCAGTTTGTTGTTCTGAGGTTGTTTTTCAGCTGACAGTGTTTTCCCCATCAGTTTAAAGGTTCATTTCCCTAAATGGCGTAACAGGTATTATAGAATAATAGGTAATGTTGGTATGGATTTTATGCCATCAACAAAAGAGCTGGAAAACAAAGACGCTGAATTTATCTCTTGTAACGGAAAATTCTCCTAAGATCAATGAGGATAAGTATGGATTCAGTGCTTCAACTGTTCTCTCTGGGCTCATCTTGACTGTAAAGGAACAGAGAAAAAAGGTCATTTCTGCGAATTGCCGACCGGGTTGTATGGTGGGTAAAGCACCGTACTACGGTTTCGGGTTCAACTCCCAGCGGTCGGGGTTCGATCCCCTATTGGGCGTGGTAGTCATTGTCCGTCCCTTCATTCCACCTACTAGGTGCCCCCATAATAAAGAGGCCAACAATTTCGGCCTGTTGTGGCCAAAGCCTTCAAGGCAGCGCCCGGCCATTGAAAAAAAATTCTGCGAATTTTGTAAACAGACTCACAGCAAAAATGACTTAAACATAATCTTAAAAAATATGGTTTTA
Source organism: Cheiracanthium punctorium (assembly GCA_038373885.1). Taxonomy (NCBI): domain Eukaryota; kingdom Metazoa; phylum Arthropoda; class Arachnida; order Araneae; family Cheiracanthiidae; genus Cheiracanthium; species Cheiracanthium punctorium. Next base: position 431,441 of record JAWZYV010002153.1, read on the forward strand.
TAGTTAAAAATAACACTGTTTTAGGAAGCATAATTTATTTTTACAATTGCTTAAAACACCTATTCCATATTACCCGACTCATATTAGCCCCCATTTGTAACATTTTTTTAAAATAATTGTTTCTAAAACAACAAATTAAATAGTGTTTCTCTTTACTAGTGACTTTTCATTACAATTATTTATAGAAAGTACTCATGACAGTTTGGGGTATTCAAAAATCCTGTAAATCTATATTTAGAAATGTAAACGGTATTCCATAATACCCTCCTCTCCTTTATACTTTTAAACAATGGACTAAAACTTTATTAAAGAATGACTTCAACAAATGGAAGTAATTGTAGAAATCAATGCGAAACTAAATGCGACAGCAATTCCTTTTAAGGTCATGTCAACAATAAACACTGGAACAATGAACGCAACAATCTACTACAACAATAAAATTGCACTTCGTTTCAACAATGAGAAATAATTCTTATAATGAATGTAAAAGTATGCAACACTAGCTGAAGTACCCGTCTTGACGGGTTAGTACGTAATGCAAATTTCCAAAAAAGCCTGAATTTTTGACAGCATTAAGTGTAGAAAGAACAGAATTAGTAAATTGGCAACAGTATAGAAAGGAAAATTTTAACTCCTATGTATTTTTAAGAGATTCCTGCTAAATTTCATTGTACTCTCTTAATCCATTTTTAAGGTATGCCAGAACAAACATATATACGACTATTCTCAAAATCCCAAAATCTATGAAGTATTTAAAACAGTTTTGGTGTTTAGAGTTTGAATTATCTTACGTCTCGCATAAATCTGAATTTCATCCGATTCCATTGCCATTTTTCAGAATGGAACAAACATGTGATGAGTCTTTACAACATCACATATTCTATAAAAACTTTTAAAGTACTTTGACGCCTATAGTTTAAATGACCACCTGTAACGATACTGAATTTCATTTCATTCGCTTGAGTGGTTTATACGTAATTAGCATTTTTTTTTTTTTCACATTTTGAACACTTTATTGGGAAATCTCAAATCAAAATTTTTCAAAAATTCGTCACCTACAGTTTAAATTAAATGACCACCTATCACATAACCAAATTTCATTTCATACGTTTAAGTCGTTAGTACGTGATGCGCATCAAATATTTACACATTTTGAAACGATTTTCGCAAAATCTCAGAATCTAATTATAATTATTTTTTAAAATTTCAACACCTACAATTAAACGGAAAAACAACCTGCCATGCACTTAATTTCATTTCATTCGTTTCAGTCCTTATTACATGATGCACAAACGATTTTGAAATAATTTTCGCAAAATCGAAAAAAATTCAATGGTCACCTACTATCATGCCATCAAACTTTCTTTCATTCCCTGTAGTCTTTATTTAGGGATACTGGAACAGGAATTTCCCCATTTTGAAAAGATTTTTGCAAAATCTCAAAATCTAATCAAAATTTAAAAAAAATTTCCACCGCTATTGTTTAAATTGTGTGATACCCAATGTCGTTTCATTCGCTTCAGTCGTTATTACGTGATGCGCGAACAAAGATTTAGGCTGATTGATACGATTTTCGTAAAATTTCAAAATCTAATCCAAATTTTTAAAAAATTCGACGCCTATATTTTAAGTTGAGTGATCACCTATCATTTTACCAAATTTCGTTTCATTCGCTTAAGTCGTTTTAATGCGATGCGCGAACAAAAACAAAAGCGTCACGGACAGAATGACAGACAGACAAACTTTTTTTTTTTTTTGAGTGTCCTTTTGGATTCCCAGATGCTTGAAACGGATAGAAATCGCAAAAATTTTGAATTTCAAGTAATGTACAGACAAAAGTCTAATTATATACATGTAGAGGATCGTATGCTGACCCTATGAGTTGACGAATTACTGTTATGCGTTTCTAATTAAAAGCAGGACATAACTCAATGATGAGTCGAAAGTACACACACACACATTTAATAAATCTTCTATTTACAAAGTTATACTAGAAGTCTTTTACACCACTTAGGTACGTTAACAAAATATCATCCACACAGGATTCACTTCTTTAGAAGAAACAATAAAGCAAGCCACCTAGGCATGCACGAAAAGTTCCATCATCGTTCAATATCTCCGAACGTCTCTCTCCGTCAACTTCACTCTAACTAACGGCTCGCTTCTTCCGAATTCGCCAGCCAACGAAAAACAAAACACCACGTGACCTTCCACGTCAGGGGGGGTCTCGAAGGAAGGGGTGAATGATCTCTCAGCCCCTTTCAGCAGCTGCGCTCTTATGGAAACTTCGGGTTCTACAGGCTCGGCCATCTGACCTGCGGTGTCCTCACCGCCCATGACTATAAGGATATCTGAAATAAACACTTAAAAAAAAGAAAAGAAAAATACATTATTTACAGGTCATTAGAAATATGAAAAGTTCTACAGTCTGCTCCACGGTTTCATGTGATCTGCCGCAGAACTTGTGATGTTAGGACCCTCATGACGTCCCACTTTTTCGACGTCGTATCTGTCATGTCCTTTGACCTTCGTTATTTTGTAGGGGCCAAAATATTTCAGTCGTAGCTTCAAACCAGTCCCGAACTGTGTCCTCTGGATTGCTACTAAGTCGCCTAATTTGTACTCTACTGCTCTCTTTCTTTTCTTATCATAACCTTTCTTATTTTCTTGTTGCATTTTGAGGATATTTTTTTTAGCCTCTTCCCTTAAGGAATTTCTCTCCTCCAAAAAACTTCTCTGGTATTCTTCGTTTAAGACTTCGTTAATTTTCAGGTCTTCTTTGTTCTTCATCCTAACCCCTGTCAATAATTCAAATGGGCTAGTTTTGATACTTCTGGCGGTGGTACTGTTCAAAATTCTTTGAACGGAGCTGACATATTTGTACCACTTTGTCGGGTCTTTGATTGACAATTTAGATAGCACTGGTATTAAAGTTTTATGAATCCGCTCCACCTGGCCATTTCCTCTTGGAATTCCTGTGGTTATTTTAATGTGTTTGATGCCTTCCGCTTCACAATAGTCAGCAAATTCTTTTGAGCTGAAGGCGCTTCCTCTGTCTGAAATAATTCTTTCAGGGTTCCCAAACGTCGTCTGCTGCAATTTCAGCTTCTCGAGGGCATCATGAGTACTGGTTGATTTGACTGGATACAACCAGACAAATTTTGTGAATGCGTCCACTACACTTAAAACATGTTTGTAATTTTTGTTTGTAGATGGTAACGGTCCGATAAAGTCTATGTGATAAGTACTCAGGGGTACCTCTTCTTTCGGGATAGGATTCAAGTATCCTTCACCCTTTCCTTGCTTTTTATTACATAAAATGCATTCTAAACAGTTTGTTATAACAGCTTCGACTTTCTTTCTCAGACCATTGACATGAAAATCTCGTTTGACCAGTTCTAAAGTTTTAGATGTAGCGAAATGTCCATTGCCATGAATTTTCTTAATCACTTGTAACTCCATCTCTGCCGGTACTACGAGTAACTCTCTACCAGCTTCGTATTTGTATAGCACGTTATTCTTGATGAAATAGTTATCTTCTTTTCCCAAGGCAACTAATTCCTTTAGCAATTCGCAATGTTCATCTTCTCGTTGTGCAGCTGCAATTTTATGAGTCATATCAGCCGTCAGAGGTTCTGATACTAATACTGAGACGTTTCTGCTGAGTGCGTCAGCGTGTTTCATCTGTGAACCTGGACGATGGACTACCTCATAATCAAAATCTTCCAGTAGCATTGACCACCTGGCTAATCTCGGAGACAATTCTTTTCTACTCATCGTTTTCTGGAACGCTTGACAGTCTATCACTATTGTGAATTTGGTGCCTAACAAGTAAGGTCTGAATTTTTTCAATGCTTCGACCACCGCTAAAAGCTCTAGCTCGTAACTGGAATACTTTTCCTGCTGTTCTGAGGTCTTTTTGCTCATGTAGTGTATCGGATGCATTTTATTATCCTTCCCTAACTGTAGTAAAATTGCGCCGAATCCGAAACTACTGGCGTCCGTGTGAAGTTCTAATTCCTGACCTTGTCTGTAAAGATGTAATACTGGGTCGTTCACTAATGCTTTTTTCAGTTCTTCGAACGCATGCTTTTGCTCTATTCCAAAACGGAACTCTTTGCTATCTCTAAGCAAGTCACTAAGGGGTTTGGCGATTTTGGCGTAGTCTTTGACGAATTTTCGAAAATACCCTGTTAAGCCTAAAAAACTTTGGATTTGCCTAATGTTTTTTGGTTGTGGGAAATTCTGAACAGCCATTATCTTCGCAGGAGATGGTTTGATCGTTCCACGTTCTATGATGTAACCCAAGAATTCTATCTTCCGCTTAAGAAACTGACATTTTTTCAAGTTCAGTTCTAATCCGAATTCTGAAGCGGTTTTTAAAGCAAGTTGCAGTTTCTTAATCCCCTCTTCTTCGTTTTTGGATGGTATGATCAAGTCGTCTAAGTAAATCAGAATGACGCGGTCTTTCAGAAGGTCTTTAAAAATATGGTAAATGTATCTTTGGAACACGCACGGGCTATTTGACAACCCGAAGGGAACTTTTAGAAATTCGTACTGCCCCTCGTGAGTCACGAAAGAGGTGTACTTTGTACTATTTTTTTCTATGTCTACATGAAAAAAAGCATTTTTCAAATCTAACGTGCTGAAGACTTCTGCGTCCTGTAACCGATCCAACACATCTTCGATAAGTGGGAGTGGGAAATGATCCCTAACAATTTTCTTATTTAATTTGCGGAAATCGACACACAATCGCGAACTGCCGTCTTTTTTCTTAATTAAGACTATGGGTGCTGCAAAGTCAGAACAACTTGGCTGAATAATTTTTTCCTCGAGCCAATCCTGAATTTGGTTTTCTACAATTATTTGTTCATTATACGGCAATCTACGGGGACGCTGACAAATAGGAATTTCGTCTGTCAGAATTATACTCATTTTAACGTCCGTACTTTTAGTTTTTTGTGGTTTGTAACTCTTAACAATGTTTATCACTTCTCCTTTCAAACGTGGATTAATTATGTGACTAACATCAATAATCTCTTCCGGGGGTGTTTCCACGAACAAGGCCAAAAAGTCAGTTTGTATAGGAAGTTCATCTGGTACTCTCTCACATGCTTCAAAAGATTCAGCATTTTGGGAGCATGCAACGAATGGGGAAATATTCAAACACTGATCAGTCTCGATCTTTGACATTTGCAACCCGAGAGACTGTTGTTTACAAGTAACCGGAAGTACATCTGGTTCGAAATTAGGTGTCGAGTAAAGGTATTTACCTAAATTAGTAACTCGTTTGGTAGGATAGACTACGTCAATCATGGCTGCGCTTTTTACGTTAACATTCCCTTGCACAAAATTAAATTCTAGTTTCGATATTACATCCATTCCAATGACTGCACTAAAGCGCATATGCTTCATAACATAAACATTAGTATATACTGTACAACTGTCAATCACTATTTTAGAATTAAAGAAACCAATGGGTGAAACTCTTTTAGAATCGATACCACACAAATGAATATCTGTACTGGATAAAATAGGAGATCCCATCTTTTCATAAATATTCTGGTCAATCAAAGTTACTTCGGGACCAGTATCAACTAACGCTTTCACATCCAAATTAAAAATATTAACATATTTCTCAATTTTATTACCAGATGATTCCACAGTTTTGTTTTCTACCTCCGATTCAGCTTTATTTCTATAACGATACTTTGCTCGATCATACCTTTCAGATCTGGATCTATTTTTACTTTCTGTTTTGCCTGGCTCTTCTACAACCATTTGATTAACAATTTTTCGTTTACCTTCACCTGTACGATCAAAATTATCGTTCCTGAACCTATATTTACATTCTGCAATTTTGTGTGAATAACTATTACAAGCATAACATTTTTTCCTAGTAGCTCCAAAATTTCTATTATCTTTCCCTGGCACGGGGCTAGAAAACGTATCATTTTCTCTATTCACTATTTTAGGAAATGTTTTATTTGATAAAACACGAGCTGATTCATATTCTTCTAACTTTTCCACTATTTCCTCCCTAGTGTTCCACTTATGCCAGTTATCTATAAAATGTTCTTTAACCTCTTGTGGCACTCTTCTTTTAATCTGGTCAGAAACTATCAGTTCACAAAGACCAGTGAAATCTTTAACATTAACGCCATGAATCCATTCTTCAAAATAATGGTTAAGTTCGAAAGCGAATTCTCGCCAAGAACAAGAACTTTCTTTTTTATGAAAAAATAACTTTTGTCTAAACTGTTCTGCAGTTAATTTAAATCTTTTCAGCAGTACTGCTTTAATGTGATCATAATCATTTGAAACATTTTCAGGTTCTCGAGTTATGATTTGCGCGATGTCTAGGGGTAAAAATCCGAATAAGTGCGTGACCCAATCATCTTTTTTAATTTCGACTCTTGTGGCTTGCCTCTCAAAGAGAGCGAGATACGTGCTAATGTCTGCTTTTGGATCCTTCGAATCGAAACTTTTGATTATTTTTGTAAGGTCTATTTTGTTTTGGATTACAAAAGGTTCTGTACTGTTACCCTTCTCATAATTTTTTGATTTTAATTGTTCCAATTGGAATTCACGTTCTAATTTCTCCTGTTCTAATTTTTCCCGCGCAATCTTTTCTTCGCTTTCGCGGTCTGCCGCAATGTTACTGAGAACAGATTTTGTGAATTCTTCATCATACTTCGCATCACTAATAATAATATGTTTCATTTTAGCAATAGTTGGGTTATCGGGGATCTTTAAATCCAGTTCACGCATTAATTTAACAATATCCTCTTTTCTATGTTTACCGATGTAAGACATGTTTACTGATACAAAAATTGAGTACTTACAGTTTGTAGTCTTCGGCGATCAGACTCGCCCTGGTAATCCACCACTGATATGTGAGCACACAACACTTTCCTTGAAGCACAAGTACTTTAAACAAATATCAGTTCAATATTCCATAATATTCTTCACATTTATCCAATTCTATTCTTTTCAATTTAATCAGGTTCTATGGAATCTAATTCTTATTCTGTCCCGGCGAAAAATTACGAAAAACTAGAGGGTTTTCGATATCCCGGTGAAAGCCCCCAGAATTTGTAGAGGATCGTATGCTGACCCTATGAGTTGACGAATTACTGTTATGCGTTTCTAATTAAAAGCAGGACATAACTCAATGATGAGTCGAAAGTACACACACACACATTTAATAAATCTTCTATTTACAAAGTTATACTAGAAGTCTTTTACACCACTTAGGTACGTTAACAAAATATCATCCACACAGGATTCACTTCTTTAGAAGAAACAATAAAGCAAGCCACCTAGGCATGCACGAAAAGTTCCATCATCGTTCAATATCTCCGAACGTCTCTCTCCGTCAACTTCACTCTAACTAACGGCTCGCTTCTTCCGAATTCGCCAGCCAACGAAAAACAAAACACCACGTGACCTTCCACGTCAGGGGGGGTCTCGAAGGAAGGGGTGAATGATCTCTCAGCCCCTTTCAGCAGCTGCGCTCTTATGGAAACTTCGGGTTCTACATACATATATAGATAATCACCCCACCCGGTCACCACTCAGCTTCCAGCGTCACTGGGGCTACTCTTTGTGAAAAGCCTAACTTCCGCGTGAAATATAGCACAAACACACACACACACGCGCACATATATATGTATATATGGGTGATTCCATTCTAACTGTGATTTTTTATGTCCTGTATTGCTTGTTCTCACTGTTCATTAATTAATAATCTATTAATGAAATTTTTGTGTTAATTACTAACCATCAACATATTTCATCATTTTTTTTTGTATAATATAACTTGCCATTCAGTGAAAACTTACACTATATCACCTAAATGTCAGTACCGTGTCATGTCCATTTCTAGAATTCACCTGTAAATTGTTATTTTTTTTTGTCCCGATAAATGATTTAAACTAATTACCTCATAAATTCTAATGTATATGATCAAACTAAAAAAAAATTAACAATTTTTTTTGTTAATGTATTAAGTCAACATTGAATTCCGGTTCAATAACTTTTGTCTTTAAATTTTAACGAATTTTTGAATTTGAATTTGTATGACTCGAGTGCCATCTACCTCGAGATTTATGAAACGTCTAGTGAACCAAGTTAAAAGTACGTCACCTGAGTAATATTTACAAACAGTAAGTTGATGAAATAATGCAAAGAGTTTGTGTCATTTTAGAACTCAATTTTCAAAAAGGTACGTCATAAATTTTCTTGCCAGTGCCGTGGTATTGATAAACTTTATCAACTATTGATTTTTTCTATCGAAAATAGTAAATTTTTGTACTTAATACTAGCCTAAATTACACAGTAAATGGATATTATCAAATTCATAACCAAACAATTACAGTTGTTAGTTTAAATGAAAGTCCGTGTCTGTCAGTACCATGTGAAAAAATAATTAATTAGTAATAAAATTATTTTAATTAATAATTGTAATTGTTTTTAATGCAGATGCCTCCAATACTTCGTACTAGAAAACTACCTGATACTAGTGACAATAAAAGTGACAGAATTGGACAATCGTCATAAAAAAAAGGAAAATGTAAAAATAAAATTAGTGCCGAAGTAAAACAACATCGTTTGGAATAAAATCGTATTTCTGAAAAATTAAGAAGAAAAATAATACAGAAGGATCCAGAGGCTTACGAAAATTATTGTCAGAAAGAAAGAGCAAGAAATGAAAAAAAGAAAAAGGGAAGGAAAATTTAAATCTATTCAAGAGTTATCAGAACGAGAAAAGCGAGCTCGTAGCTAACAACAAAATTTATGGGGGGAAAAAAACGGAAGTTGTAGTAAAATCCTCTCTGGCTTTCATTTTTACAATAAAATAGATGAATAATATGCATAAAAAATTAAAAAGTTTAATTTTAAAATCTTAACATTTTTAATCAAAAAAGTCACAGTTAGAACAGAATCACCCATATATACAACATATAAAATTAAATATCCTCTCAAAATTAAAAATTCCTATTAGCTTCCTTCAAAATTCTTTAAGGGCACAGTAACTTCGGTTTTAAAACCAATGTGCACAAGATTTGCATCGGGATCTAAATTTAATAAAAAAGCAAGTAATATACCCCCCCCCCCCCCCAACACCGGTAGATTTTGGAACAAAATTCCGAACTTATGAGAAATTGTTCTAAAACGTCCTACTATTTGAGATACTCGAGAGAACTTCTTTCCGTATTTTGTAAACGACAGAACCTCTTTTAAAATATCAGACTATTTTAGAACAGTTATTTCAAAAGTGCGGAATTTCAGCAAATCCAGAATCCTTGCAAGCTGAACCCTGTATTGAAATTGATTTCACTACTCAGTCCCAAGTAAATAAAAGAATGGCCACTCAGCTATTTATTCTACATAAGGACTTGAAAAAAAATCTAATAAAAGGAGTTAACGAACGCTTTGAGCCCTTAGTTGAACTTCACTGAGCATGCGTTAGCACTACTTTGAGTATTAATCCCCCGAATTCGGCGGATCATATTTCACGTGCTAGATCAGGCTCAGATTTGGTGCTAATCCTAGTGTTTGGCGTGGTGAATACAATTTTTCAACTAACCCTTAACTGAGCTGACGTGCATAGTACGCGCGTCAAATGTTTGGCGAATTAAACCGCAAAAGATAAGAATTTTCTTCGGGGTTAAGGCTCTCACAATGGTCTCAAAAACTCTGACATCAGAGGCCTCTGATTAGCGCAGTGCGCATGTTCGGCTGCATTTTACGATCTGCGAATGTAAAAAGTAATCTTTTGCTGCAAAATATAATTTATTTGTAACAATAAAAATCACACTCATCTTATTTTTGCCCACTTAAAAAAAAAGAAATAATTCCATATTCTGTTAACTTAATTTCTGCGTAACATAACCCACTGATGTCACTTCAGTTGTTAATTACACAACTTAGCATTACTGCAAGAATAAGCTTCTCGGAATGTTTGAAACACATACAAAAATAAAATGCAAAATACCTACTATAGTAATAATCCTTAATCGGGCTTTACCCAGGCTATTATCGGTCCCTCGGATTGTCACCGTCTCCTCATTACGGATCATCCTAAATTTTTCGTAAGTTCATCGTTTCCCGATGATCTGATCTTTAAGCGAAGATCGGCGTGATAATCGTTGCCAATGGTAAAGTTAGTAATAATAGTTGTTGCTCCAAATCTTCTGTTAAGCTACGCCTATGATATTAAGTAAGTATATGAAAATAAATACATGCATGCAAGAGTAAAAAGGAAGAACTGCATTCGTTACGAAGAAACTAAAATAGCTCCGAAGGACTTAAAACCGAGACAAACTTGTCCCGGTTTTAAGTAATTCGCAGTTATTTTAGCTCCTTCGGAGGAATTTCTTTCTTTTTTTTTTTTTTTAAGCGTGTGTATGGAAATTTGAATCAATTGAAACATTAAATTAAAGGAAACAAAGAAGTCGATATGCACTGCTACAATTCTAGCAAGTTTTCATTGATTGCACGGTTTCAGCAAAAGTCATAAGCTTTACATTTTGCTTACCTCGGCTCCATGCCCAAATTTGCCCCTGTGTTCCGCTTCCGCTCGCGGGAGCAAGAGCCGAGGTAATTTTCATCGAAGGGATGAAAAACCTTGCACGGCTTCCGTCGCGCCTCCTCGCTAACTGATGATCGTCATTTCAGGAATCGGTGACCGTTTGTTACTAGGGTAGAATAGTTTTAAATATTCGAGTACTAAACAATGGCAGTAAGTTACTCTCCGTTGGTTAGAGTCCTCGGTGTCGAATTTTTTGAGACCATTTTATCTTATTATGGAGGTTCCCATCGTTCAGTATTGATTCATGGTTAAAACTATCATAATGGGTGAGGAAATTATTGTATTTAACGAACGACAGGCTCTTTGCCGAATAGTTAAAATCCAACTTGACGGTGTATGCGTATTTTCGTCCGTTTCCCGAATGATGACACTTTCTTGTCCAGTAACAAAACTCAGTGCACAACGTGAGGTTAACGCTGAGATTTTTGCCAGCATGGCGTATCGATTGTTAAGGGTAGCTAAATAGCTGAGAGGCACTGCATGGGTAAGTATAAAGTCGCTAAAATTTGCCGTTTTTGCCAATTTATTACCAAATAAGTCCTCAATGCTAAACCAAGCTTGGCGATATCTTCTATATTTCGTGAGAAATTGACAAACCTTACTATTTAAGGTGAAGTATAGTTAGAGTATGCCTGACAAAGATTGTAAAACAGTTATTCTATGCTGTTTTAATATTGATTTTTATTACAAGGAAGTGTTTTACGCAACAAGAAAGATAAATATGGCACACTCATGGATTATGATGCTGATGCACTTCCAAACAGAATTTTTAAAGGTGAGGTATAATTGGAACATGCATGACGAAGATTGTAAAACAGTTTTAGTTGGTGGTTTTGATATAGATTTCAATTCCAATCTCGGGTTACGAGTAAAATGATATGGCAGTCCTGCTGCAATTGAATAAAATTTAATCACGTTCACGTATATTAGAAAAATATCCGATTCCTTCCGTACGAAGAACGGGCACTCAGCTAGTACCTATATATTATTAAAGTGTAAATTCTTTATTTAAACAGAAATATCAGTTTAATGAGTAATGCATTTCAAATAATTGTTCCAAAGGATTCACAGGAATGAAAACATCCACCGAGAAACACCAAATAAACTAACTATAATTTAAGAAACTATTCTTAAAGTCTCTGCATCATGTTAAATTAGTTAAGTATCCGTAATGTTTTTTAAACGAAGAGTTGTCCAATTAACAGTTTAAATTTGTTGAAAAATAATTGAGAACACCCATCATCTTTTTATGTTGGACGTGAAACGGGATCCGAGATGGCTATCATTATGTGAAAATACGTCCTCTAGAAAAGTAACTGCTGGCAGAGCTTCTATTTTAAGCAAGGGAATTTGAGAGAAAAAGAAAAAAAATCTAATGTAACACTGAAAGCGTATGAATGGAATTAACGATCTAGTAACATTCTTAGAGAGAAGAGCGTGAACCCCACCCCGGAGTAACACCATAAATTCAATCAACACATCCTGAAGGAGGACAAAAAATGTGTCGAAAAAATTTGGTAAAGAGTATACTTTGTTAGTGAGTCTCTTCACAGAATATATTTTGAGTGTCACCACATAGCCGTCGGGGATTATAATAAAATTAATATTTTTCTCTATTAAGGTTGGGACTTACCATTTAAACACAACCTAGAGAATTACTGATTAGAGTAAAAAACATAACTGTAGTTATATATGTGTACAAGTGTATTAAATAAGTTGAAATTTCGGTGTAACATGAAAATTTTTATATTTCTAAAAATGTTTCAAACTGTTAACTGAGAGAGGGAAGAGAGAGAGTGAGATATGATATTGTTAATCTCTCTATGGAATTTTGTTAGTGCTAATTTGCTATGGTTGGGTTAACTAAATATTTTTACATTTTGGAGAAAAAACTATTTTTTTTTAAAACGCAGTTAACTTTGGTTAGTATATACATCCTAAGGATTCCAATTTTCGTTTGCATTAAACGGATTAAACATTTCAATGGTATGGGGATAGGCAATTGTATTGAATAAAAAATTTATACTTTTGAAAAAAAATTAAATATACTACATTATCATGTTAAAAGAACTTTTTGTTAATTTAATAATTTTAGTAAAAAAATCAAGCAAATGGAAATATTTTTAAGATAAAATAATTAATCAATCAAAACAAATAAGAACACAGATGAAGAATTTTCCATAATTTTATTTAGTTTTATTTTATTTTGAATAATTAGTTACTTTTACAATTTACTTAGTTACATTTGCAACCATTTTCACTTGTTGTCTACAATATTCGTGATTATATCCTTTTCGGTAATAAGTTCCAACACAAAGTCTGAAACAAACCAGAAAAGCTTTCTTTCTCAATATCTACACAATCCCCGACAGAGTCTCGAATGTGTCTCCAAGTGTCTTAGAAAAGAAATCTCCAAGATCATAACTCTTCAGCAAGGAAAGTACACCAATGCTATTGGTCGCATTTTTGCTTCTCTTCATCGGGGCAGGATAAAAACTTATCCATTCGAATTCAGGATGAGTGGGTCGGAATTATCCCCGTGCTGCTGCTTGCTCTCGGGGACTAATTTTATTTCCCAGGTACAGTACCCATTTGTAAAGAGTTACAGTCTCCGTCTGAATTGGATGCAGTCACTAAATCAGGTTTATTGCTCCGTGGTTCTGATTGCTCCAGAACCTGTTTTCTGAAAGGTAAATATTTAAGCACATGAAAGCAGTTTTATTTGCATTTATTTATAAAGTACAAATTTCAGCAATATTTGTATTCGAAGAGGAATAATTTCTTGTTATAAAAGTTTTAACTATCCTCAAGTGATAGTTTGTGACCAATTTACTAAAAGTGTTGCTATGCGATATAATTTGTAATAATTTTTGATTTTCCTGATTAATCATTGTTCTAAGGAATATTGTTGATAATACTTAAACCTATCTGATCAGGTACTCTTACACTGTTATAAAAGTATTAAAAAATAAAGGGGTTGAGTTAGGTAAAGAAAGCACAGATATTTTGTAAATTTTCCTTCTTTCATTTTTACGTATGTTTTAGAAAAGAAAGAGAATTTACAAAGTTAAATGCGCCACTAGTTTGTTCCTTCGTTAAAACACCTTTTCACTGCCAGTTCTTCATTAATTTTTTTAGAGAATAGTTTAAACTAAAGTCTGTAGACAAATTTTTAACAAAAATTATATTGAAAATGAAACGTAAAATTTTCGCAATTAGGGGTGAAACATGCTGTTACTTACTGAAAAGTATTTTGAACTATAATTTTTTCATAAGTAAACCTGAATAATCGCTTCAGTAACATTCGCTTCTTTCATTTTTACGTATGTTTTAAAAAAGAAAGAGAATTTACAAAGTTAAATGCGCCACTAGTTTGTCATTGTTTGCCACTAGTTTGTAACCACATTGCGCCACTAGTTTGTAATAATTATTTCTAACAGTTTTCTTCAATGCAATATAAACTAGAAGGTTTTTTAAAAATAAACCTTTGTTTATTTAAAATTAAGTTTGTAGAGTATAAGCTCACTTATGGAATGAGAACGTATAAATGCATTGTTTTTTATTCTTCCGAAGTTCAAACAACTGCTTTATGAACTAAAATAGATACAAAGCATTAAAAATGTCGTCTATCCAATAAAACTAATGATTTACGCTTGTAAGTATTCTGTTAAATTTACTCCACAATTTTATGCCGGCAAAATGAATTGTTTTCAAAATATTGACAGCACTTCAAATACAGAATCATATGTTGCTGCGAAAATATAGGAGCTCATATTTGTAAAGTTTTTCCAAATGCATAATATGCCTCAAGCTGCTTGATCTAGGGGATATTTGATGTAACATACAAATTGTACAATGCACTGCGATAAAACCGGCACTGTCATTTTTGAGTGAACGTTTCGGAAATTAATTAAAATAAATAATTATTAGTGAACGTAACTTGAAAAGCACGCTGATAAAATATTAGTATGCACGCATTATACCATCGAACATTTTAAAATAATTTTCTTAATATGTGTGATTCAATACCAATAACTTTAAATAATTAACTCAGTTCTCTATTACAAGTGTTGATGACTCTATTTTAGAGCATCAGATAGCATTTTAAAATATCATTTCTATAATTTGGCCAGCTGTAAATGTTTTGACCTCAAATGATTAAGGGCCATTTTGTGCGGTCGTCGGTATAATACGTTAATTATATACCGAGAAATTTTAAAATGAACTAAGGATCTTCCGAATAACAAATTACGAACTACTCACGAATATGGAACTTATAGCTTTAGCATGATCCTTTCAAATACCATAGAAAGAATAAAAGGGCACCTAAATCATGCATGTATAAATCTCCAAGAACTGACTAAAATATAATAATATGAAAATCCGTTTATCAGCGTATAAATGAAACATAGATTAATTTTGGGCATTAATTTGTTATTTTTATTATTTTTCAAACATACACAAGAGTTACTCAAACGTAAAGAATGAAAAAAAAATGTCATTTCCTATCAATGATATGATGCATACTTCAGAAGAGAAAAGTAGGGATTCATGTCAACTTTGATACATTGAAGCCTCATTCTTATATTTAGAATCATTTTTCACCAAACCTCTTTACACGAAGTCATGCTATATTTATTTATTTACTTACACACTATATAAGATTTTTATAACACCCTTTCCAATCTTTCTTGGTAAGAGAAATTCCTAGCCACTTTTCTGTTTATGAAATTTAGAATTGAAGCGAAATTTTGACATGTCTGATCTAATAGTTTATCGAAAAAGTTCCTTAAAAAGAAATGCTGAGAGGCTGTCAATCATTTAAGAAGTAGGGTATAGTAAGTATAGCAAAAAAAGTTTGAATAGCGTCCTTTAGAAGAGAAAAAATGTTTAGGTAACCCAGAGATTCCTATCGAAAGTAGTTTCAAAACTTTTCATAACTTTCGCTACTCGACGCTAGAGACTATCTAAGGAAACTTTCTTTGTTAGCTAAAAAAGAAATTTTGTACATTAAGTAGTTTTGAGATTGTTTGAGTACCAATGCAACCAATAATCTCACAAAATAAGTTTGAAGTTTACTTGATAGGAAACTTAGTGACAAGGTACGTTAAAAATTCTAAAAGTGTTTCCGTAATGAAATAATTCTTCTTGTTTTGCACAATATTAATAATAGGTGTTACACCAAAGCTCAAAATATGAGTTCATAACATCTGTTGTTCACAGAAAAAAATCAAATTATCTTCTTTCTAGAACTTAAAAAAAAAAAAAAAGAACACACACTTAAATGCAAAATTAAACATTACTGACCGTTGCGAGTGGTAACGAGGTTCCAGTCTTATTTAGCTATAAAAGATTCCTACTTTCACTGAGGCAAAAATCGAGAGTACAGGAAAGTAAACAACAAGAGCAGTTTCTGTTTGCAAGAAAGAAAACGTCAGAAAACTAGACAGAATAAAGGTTGAATTACAAAGGGGTAGAAGAAATTAGCAAAAAAAAAAGATAGTATGTTAAAAATAAAATTAAATAATAAAAATATAAAAATATAAGATTTAAATAAATAGTAAATAAAAGTAGAAGAGTAAAAGTGCAAAAACCTGTGTTAAAAAAACATAACGATACAATAGATATGCTTTTAGTCAATGAAAAACAGTAAACACGCACACACATATAAAAGAGAGGGAAAGACATTCAATAACTATTTTCCCACAGGATAAATGAAAGGAATGGAAGAACCGTTGTTTACAAGACATTACATGTGTTGAGATACAGAAAGAACCGTTCTAAGAAATCAAGAAGAGACTAAGACCGAGGTGTGTATAAGATCTTAGCTTAGTCTTTGCCGTAGTTTTGATTGAACTGCCAGTTTCCTTTCAGACACTGAATGAACGGAAATAAAAAACATCACTAGACAACTTTTTCTTTTTGAACATTTAAACATAACAGGTACTAATATAGAGCACTATCAACAGCCATGTATACTCTTGGATTTTAAAGAATGTTTTCACTGTTTTTACATATGTAGTTAAATACTGATATTGTATTAATCGCACGCTTTGAAATGAACCAATAAATTGCGTTAAAAAACACCTACTAATTGCGTTATAAAAACTTACTAAAAAAACCTACCCTATTAATCAATTTATAACAGAATTTTCTCTGACGTAATTCGTAAATATAAAACTGATAACTAATTTACAGCGGGGGGAAAATTTTCATTTTATTTGTACACATTACCGTTGGGACTTAGCAACGATGGAGGTGAATAAGCTAATTGTAGAATATTTATTAATTCAAGTTTTTATTGTTATTTATTCATTTTTATTTTACGAAAAATCTACGGCAAAAACTCTTTGATAGTAATTTTACCTTTTTAAATCCAGAAGCTTAGATTAGGAGCAGAAATTTCATGCATCAAGAAGAATTTTTAAGCGTAAACGATTACTTTTATGTAAAATCAGACGCCTTAAAAAAGTATTTTGAATAATTTTTAATTTCGTTCATATTTTGGTTTATAATTTACCTGATGAGGGGCAATTTTTGTAAAATCTATGATTTTTAGCTATGCAGTAGACATTTTTTAGAAAAAATGTTGTACGTTTAAATGAATAATGCATTTAATGAAGTGGTGTGTGTGTGAACTTTAGAGAGAATTTACAAACCCTGTAATATCGGTAATTGTTGGGTAATGCTCACAAGTAATGTTTTTTAAGCTACAATTTGGCGTTTGTTCGAGTATGTTTAGAATTTGACCAGTGAAAGCACTGTAAAAACACCTAAGGAATTTATACGTACTGAAATAAATGCTTCTACTGATTTACAATTTCTTTACCGAGTCAGATTAGTAGGAATAGTTGACTGGGAATTTTTTAATTAACAGCAGCAGAAGGGATCAAAAAGTTAAGTAATCATTAATTGTTGTATGAATATTATTGGACTCAAAATTACTGTTATTTCTTCTTGGTGTGTACTATTTTGTTTCTAGAAGTTTAGTATTCGAACACCCTGTATTTATTCCTAAGTTATTTATAGATTCTAACATAACTCTCGGAAGTGCCTTCTCTATAAGAAATATTTATTTCATATTACTATACTAGCCTTTTTGAACTTCTTTTTCTCTCTGGTGGCCTGACATAAAACGTTCTCCTACATAGAGATAAGTGATTTGATCTAACTTTTTAAGGAATACTTTTTTTGAATTTTGGTCAGTTTCAGAGTTTAAGGGAAACTTTATCCCCTTGCAAATATATTGAAATGTCAGAAATATAATGGCAAATGCCAATCATTTAAAGTATATCAAATACTCTGGAAAAGAAACTTCAAGTTACAACATACTGTAGGTATTGAAGCCTTTCTTATAATTTTGTTTAATATTAGAATATCATACACTGAAAAAAAAATTTGTTGAATCAACAAAAATTTAGTTAAATCAACAAAATTATCCGCCAACAAAATTTTTGTTAACTTAACAGAATAATTTTGCTAAAATTAATTGGTTATTAAAAAAATATTTTGTCAGTTTAACCAAACAATTAGGTTCAAACAACCAAATGATTTGTTAAACCAGAATGTTTGTTGAAAAGTTTATTTGATTAAAATCAACCTCATTTAACAAAATTATTTTGTTGATTCTATTGTTTTATTTTTCAACCCGCAAACAGTTAGTTGAAAGTTTCAGAAATGGGACTAAATAATTTATCTGTTCATTAAAATTAAAATTTTTATTTTAGTGTTTTTATAAATCTAAAAATTAAAAGTAAGTTTTTTTTTTCTCAAACAAAAAACTTGGTAAGGAAATCAAAAATTGCTTTTGCGTTCGCAATAAAATAGGTATGTGTGCAATTTCTTCAAAATTTACATTATAACAAGACCTAGTAAATTTGACTTGGTAATAATGATCCAGAGTGCAGTAGATGAGGGGAAAATGCTTTCAGCTATTTTGAAATGTATCGTCTCCTCGAATAAATAGGCATAAAACCGGTAGTCTTTAAGGTATGTGTTCCGCCATGAGAACTTAACACAATTACTTAACTACTAGTAGAACTAGCTTTAATAAACGCAATACGAAGTTAATTAACATTTTTATTGCAGAGAGTTTCATTTGGAAAATGAATGTATTTTCCCTTAGAAAGAATATAAAAAAGATGACTGCTAACCATAAATGATTTTCCTTCCCGCGTGGTATACAAATGTCTGCATTGCCCAGCTTAGTCTATATTCGCGACTCCCCCCCCCCTTCCCCCAAGAAAAAAAATCTTCATCGAGCCTATATATATATTAACCTTTTTTCATCCTTAGATATTTTGCAGCCCGTTACACTGCTGAAAAGTGATTTTATAAGTATACTATCTATACCTTTTATAAGTATACTATCTGAAGTACCCGTCCTTGACGGGTTAGTGAATGCAAATTTCCAAAAAGCAACAACTTTCGTCAGCATTGTAGGAGTACACAGAATGGATGTGTTATGTTGCCAAAGTAAAGAAAGCGAAGTTATAATTTTTATGTATTGTTAAAATATTACAGATTAGAGAATAACTAAGTAAGATCATTTCATTTGCTTTCGTCGTAATTATGTGATGCGCGAACGAATATTTACGCATATTGAAATAATTTTCGCAAAATCTCAAAATCTAATCAACATTTTTGAAAAATTGGAAGCCTAGAATTTAAGTTGAGTGACAACCTATCCTGTCACCCAATTTCGTTTCATTCCATGCAGTCTTTATTTCGTGATGCTGGAACAAAATTTCAGCATTTTAAAACGATTTTCACAAAATCTCAAAATGTAATCAAAATATTTTTAAAATTCAACGGCTATAAATTAAGATTAGCAACTACCTATCATATAACTAAATTTCGTATCATTCGTATTAGTCGTAATTACGTGAAGTTTGAAGAAATCATCATTGAACGTATTTTGAGAGAATTTTCACAAAATCTCAAAATCTAATAAAAATGTTTAAAAAATTGGACACTTATAGTTTATGTTGAGCAACCATCTATCCTGTGACCAAATTTCATATCATTCGCTTTAGTCGTTATTACGTAATGCGGGAACAAAGATTCACTCATTTTTAAACGATTTTCGCAAAATCTCGAAATCTGATCGATTTTTTTTAATTAGATGCTTATAGTTTAAGGTGAGTGACCACCAATCATTTCACCAAATATCATTTTTTCACCTCAGTTATTACGTGATGTGCGAACACAAATTTACGCAGTTTGAAATGATTTTCGCAAAACCTCAAAATCTAATCAAGATTTTTTAAGAAATTGGACACCTGTGTTTTAAGTTGAGTGACCACCTATCATGACACCCAATTTCATATCATTCGCTTCAGTCGTTTTTACGTGATGCTTGAACACAAATTTACGCAGTTTGAAACGATTTTTGCAAAATCTGAAAATCTAATCAAGATTTTTTAAAAATTCGACGCCTATGTTTTAAATTGAGTGACCACCTATCATGACAACCAATTTCATATCATTCGCTTCAGTCGTTTTTACGTGATGCTTAACAAAAAAAGCGTCACGAACAGAATGACAGAACGACAGAATGACAGACAGACAAACTTTTTTTTGAGGGCCGCATCGGATTCAAGGGTGCTTGAAACGGATAGAAATCGCAGAATTTTTTAATTCCAAGAAATGTACAGACAAAAGTCTAATTTTATTTATATAGATTGGCAGACAGTACAGATCCTTCCTTAGCTCTTCCTCTTCCGTAAATACCAATTTCTCCTTTGGGTGGGTCTGGCGCAGTCTTTCACGGTCCTGCGCATGTTCTAGATGCACGTGTAAATTGGCTGTCGAAAATTTCATTCGTTCTGAGCTTTAACAAAAACCTTTTGTTGCTACTAAAAGAGTTTTGTTAAGTTCAACAAAACACTTTTTAGAGTGTACTTAACAATCATTTCTAAACCTGAGCACTAAGAGTTATGTTATTTTATTTCAATGTAATAGTAAGAAACATTTATTGACAGTAAATTCTGTTTGATATTGTAAAAAGAACAAAAACAATATTTTCATAAATTTTATTTTTGCATGAAAGCTATGAACTCTATCTAGTTTTCAACATAATTATTGCTCACATTAAGGCACTCATCGTTTCATTTAAATAAACTTTACTTCGACTTGTTAGTGGAAATCAAACGCATTTTTTTAGAAAATCATTGATGCCATTCTGCTCATCATAAACGGCCACCCTATAGAGCTAAAAGCAGTCACGGGAAGTTAGATAAGGAGAACATAGGGGTGATCAAACTATGTTGCCAACCAAGTGACTCAATGAAGTTGTGGGATCATTTAGTCCTAGCAATGTTTTGGGCAGGAATCATACGGCGTCCGTATAATCTTATATTTGAAAATGCACTTAGTGGGTAAACTCTACGACAACAATGAAATCAAAATAGACTCACAGTGATGGTCATTAAGCAGTAGGCGGCTTATGTGTATTGGTGTATGAGGTGCAATTAAGATGAGGCAAAATGCACAGACTCGAAAAGCCTCAATAAAGCCAGGAAACTATGCTGAAAGGTAAGTTAAGGATTAAAATTTCATTCAATATTGACATATTTAAATATCGAACCAGTACTTATTTAAAAGGGATTTTTATTTATAAAAGGGGAATAGAACTAAAGTTTTTAAATATAAACTTATCGCTATTACAGACTTGAACAAGAGTTAATTTTCTTTCATACTATTTCTAAAACTGTGTTTACACTTACCCTAGGGCCGCTCCTATTTGTAACCATCTTAATTTTAAATTCCATGCAGAATGTAAGAGATTTCAGTGCCAAGGAAGCCAGTGAGAAACAGGATTCTCTCCGAACAAGATTTATTAAGATGGCGAACCAACTGGTCGCCGGAGGCGGCTAGTTCTAAATAATCAAAATCTGTGCCTATCGTATTATTAGCATTTTATTTAGAATGGCAAAATTAAAAGAAAAAGTGGTCACTGAATGACCCCTTTTTGGTAAAAGTATCATGTTATCAGAATCTAGTATTTAATTGAAATATTAAAAAAATTATTATTCCTTATGTAAATGCCTGGAAAACCTGAAAATTTAAGCAAAGCATCCAGTGAACGTTCTTTTAAATGCAACAGTTGAGAATCCATAATGTGTAGGATGACTGAAAGTGTCCTTGCCGTCAGGACACATAAGTGACGTTTTATTGTTGTCTCAGTCACGAAGAATAACATTGATTTCTAAAAAAATACTCGAGGGTGACATAGTTACACGAGAATCCTTTAATTTTTAGGACATCATTTCCCGTAAAAATTGTCGATTATATGTAAAATTGTCAGGATTATTTTTAACAGCACTGGCATCTGCTGAAAACTGGAAGAATACGATAGGAATACATTGATATAGAAACTGGATAGCTTGCCCAATGCTGAAAAAAGGGCAGCCGTTGCTATCGCTCGATTTAACTACCAGCAAGATGGCGGTTGATCGAATCGTTCATCGCGTGTCACAGATCTAGAGACTATTTTTTGACACAGTCAGTCTGTGTGAAAAATGGACGGATGTCACAAAATTGTCTCTGTGACACAAAAGCTCTGTGACTCGCGATGAACGATTCGATCGACCGCCATCTTGCTGGTAGTTAAATCGAGCGATAGCAATGGCTGCCCTTTTTTTTCAGTATTCAGAAATGGTTGCGTTTCGAAGGGTTAAACATTGCTAAGAAAACGAATTGACTGAGTTTTCAGTAAATGTATGAGTCGTTCGAAGTTTACCGACATGAGAATCTAATTTCCATAAACTCAATCATGTCAGAATAATAAACAAAGGTGGCACAATATTCTAATGTAAAAAAAAAGAAAAAATCGCAGATATCGCAAAATTTGTATTTACTGTTACAGCCTATAGCTTGTGCAATTTCATGCGCACCATTCCTAACTTTCCTAATGCGGAGGGCATTTTTATCTCCCAATATGAAATCGAATTTCCGCGTTATAAATGATCCTAAAGCAGAAATTAGGGAGTTAAACGACTATTCAAGGATAGGGAATTTACAGGGAGTCGTAAAACGTATGAAGCGTATTCTGATTTTAATGCGGGGTAATGTCAGAATCATTATCTTTGCACTGAGATTATTGTTTGGAGCTCAAAATGTTGCCATTACGTAATGTTAAATGATATCTAAGTAAGCCTTATTTATTCAGTATATTTATTTTCTCAGGAGAGACTCCAATAGTTAGGAGACCCCAGCAGTTTGTAAGGGGAGAATTATGGTAGTAGATAAGATATTTACTATCGCTAACTGCACTATCAGATCTAGAATTAGATTAAATGTAAGTTTTTACGTTAAAGATAATAAAACGTATTTCAATATTCAGTTCAGTGTTTTTTTATTGCTTCGTTTTCATTCCAAACTAAAGAGTTATTCATTTGAGAGTAAAATAATACTTTGAATACATTCTTTTGGTGATAATTTAAATAAAGTATGAATTTTAAAGTGATCCTTCTTTTATCTGACAAAATTGAGGAATACTTATGAAAACAATTAAATACGCAATTTTAAAATTCTAACTTGTTTGTGATGCTTTAGTTTGTCAAACTTTTATACTTAATAACTCAAAATTACTTTATTCGACGAACAATTTTCACATCGAATTAAATTTTTTAATGTTTATAGGAAAAATACTTTTACTTTTTGAATGAATAAAAGCACTATTTTTAAAATAAATTTTTCTCTTTTTAGGTATTATTTTTAACTTGGATTTTAAAACATACGCACAACTTGAAAGCACCAATGTACTTTACAGGTTATCATGCCTGATATAGTTTTACTGAAGAATAAATAAGAGATAAGCAGAATGATTAGGTAATATTTCTAATTTAATTTTTTTAGCCCGAATTTTTTGACATAGGAACTTTAATTTCAAAATATTTTGTTCAGTTATTATAAAAATGTAACAGACTTTAGCTAAAATATGGGAGGTACATGCAGGAGTAAATGGGCTTTTTTCTAGCACTCTTTGTTGAAAGAAGTTTATTTGATCTGAGTAGATAGATTGTTTCACTCCTCACCTTAACATTTGCATCAATCAGTAAATCCAACCTGAATTTAAAAGTAATAAACTTTGCTTTGGAGACCTTTTTCGTAGTTTATTTCTTGAGCAGCTCAACTTAGATATATACGCATAGATAAAACTTCATAATAATAATAATAACAATAAAAAGCTTTCAAGTAATCCGACATAAGTGGTGCTTACTCGGCTAGGTATCTTTTGGATTATCCCATGTAAAAAACAAACTTCTTGAAATTAAATAATTATTATTCATATAAAACTTGTAGCTTGGTGTAAAATAATTAACATAGGAGTAAGCGTAGTAATCACCAATATGGGAGTCAAGGCGGTAGACCGGTTTCGGTAAGTGCGATTTACCATCTTCAGTGCAAGAATAAGACGGGGAGATTTGTTCCGTTTTTTATACAAGGACGGGAAAGGCAGAAGCCAACAGCATAGTAATGTGAGGGGCAAAAACGCAGAAGCGTTAAAAGGGTATTCCAACAATCGGACAAAGGGAAAATTTTAAAATCTACACTAGCAAGAATATTTATGTTTTTTGTGGATATTGAAGGCTTCTAAAAATCTAATTTACTAGAGGAACGAGGCTTTCAAATAATTTTAGCTGAACTGAAATCAGATATGTGGTAAATGCCCCAGCAGTGTGTCGTGAAAATATTTTAATGCTTTGTTTGACAAATATTACACATTCTATACATCAAAAACAAATACCGCATAGTAAAATTGATCCAGAACTGAAATATCATTTCAAATAACAAATTTATTTTTTTCAGTGCGGTATGAAAAAGAAGTTTATATAATTTATAAAATGTTTTCTTAGAAATACTTTTTCAAAGCTTAAATAATTTAATATTTTCAGGTATTTTGAACTTGAAAAAGGAAGAAGATTTGAGAAGTACTAGAAGTTTTATACCCGTGTACAAGTTATTCATTGCATATAAACAAATTTGGTGGCTTCGAAACAGTTTTTTTTAAATAAGTTATTACAGACTTTACAAAAGATCATTAGCTGTAACAATTATGTATATATCTTTTTAAAGGAAAGGAAATGCATTTTCTGATATTCAAATTACATAATCTGTAAATGTAAGTAAGTGACCAAACTGAAATATTGATGTTTCATGATTAGCTGATTAAATGTTTTGCAGTTTCTTTGCATACATTTATCGCTGTTGTTAATATTAAAGATATTAAATCTTTTACCGCAGAAGCACGAAAATAAATAAAAGGAATTTTTGAATGGCTTTGGAAAATTGAAATTAAACTAATGACAATTCCTTCAGATATAATGCAAAACTATCAAAATGAGTAAACTGCTTTGTTAATATTCAATCTGAGGCCTTATGGTGTATGTATAGACAGTGAAACATTAAGAAAATGTAATAATTGGTGCTTTTAGATGCCTTGAGAATATGCATGTTACCTATCGCAAAATCGTCACGCAGGATTCGACAATGAAAAAATTCACGGTGGCATTTTCCATTTTTACACTTACATCTGTGTTTGCTTCTGACTTCATAGTCGAAGCAATGTTGGAAAATTCGACTCTTCACAAGTGCAACATATCTCAGCAATCGAGGCACCGCCGGTCTTTTTACAGCACCAGACACACTGTACATCCTTTACACTGCCCACCTTGCGAACAGATACATTGCTACAAATATAGGAGGCAACAGCTTGACTGCAAAGGCGGGTACACCGTTGGAGTGTGCGGATGTTGCAGAGTGTGCGCCAAGGTTGAGAATGAACAGTGCGGAGGCGATCACAACTATTTGGGCAAATGCGACAGAGGACTCTTTTGTGAACCCCAACCACCAACGGAAGTCACGTTTTTGAAAGATGGCGTGGAAACCAAATATAAAATCTATAAAGGTATTTGTAGGAAAGGTGAGTATTTTTATTTTCTGAATATTTTTTTTTAAATTATGGAGCCAGATAAGCTATATCTGGATCGTAAAAAAGTCATTAAAATAAAATTAATACCTATGCTCTGTACTTATATCTACATTCATGGGTACCCATATGTTGTTGGAGCTAGAGGGGGGGGGATTTGTAAGGCTCCTCCCTGCACATAGGTATGGGCGCCCATGTCTGTATCACTATCAGGAACTAGGTAAATCATTTTACTTTTGAACAAAAAACACTGTTGTTTGAAATTAGAATTTAATTAAAAAATCTTTGCGGAGTATTTATAAAAATATGTGCAGTGTATAACTTGCTTCCGATGGTCATTGTCAAATATAATTAGAATAGGGATCAAATTTAATTAGATTATCAAATGTAATTAGATTAATTGATTTTCAAAAAATACTTTTTTTTAACCAAATCAGTATCAGAAAAATTTGAGAAGTTTGCACTTATACTGTATTTGCACATCAAAATCGTACTAAAATAAAGTACAATTTAATTGCAATATTTTAAATTAGTGTACCATTTGTTTTTTATATTTAAACAACGGATAAAATACGATTATTTGCGGTATTTTAGATTTTTGTTTTATTGCAGTTACGTGCACCCTTTCTAGTTTTCTGTTCCATTCAAGTTTTTCTAATTTCTTTTAATACAAGAAGAAACGTCTCCGTGGGAGATCTCAAACGTGGGAGATCTTATTATTAAGTAATATAAAATGTAAATCATGATTTCTAATGTAAAATACCTCTAGCATCCGTTAAAATTAGTCTTTTAAAAACAATTTTCGTAATGCATTTTAAAAAATGTATTTTCACCATTGTTTATCAGTCCAAACGATTGTTTCTGAAACGCACAGTGTTTTAAATGTTGAAATAAATATAAAAAATGTTTTTTTAGCCAATATCAAGTCGCTTTGTATAGAGTTATGATTGTTTTATTTAAGAATTTAAATATAGTCATTCATCGACAATTTAGCACTCCAAGCGGTTGTGGTGTAAAAACCCGTTCACTTCATTCCAGTTTTTATTGCAATACATCTGCAATTTAAATTATTTATAACACTCAGATATTATAAAATATGTTTTGATATTAAGCCGGTAAATAATTGGGAGATCATTCTTTTAATGATTAAAAAATTTCCTATAAAAATTTTATTGTTTTATAATTTTAAACCTGTATGAAAATTTTAACATGAAAACAACTTTACACTATTTCCCCATTTCCAAAACGCTCAGAGGGTTTTAATAAAGTCGTTTTCCCAATTTTGTTTTTCTTTCGTTTTCAAACTTTCCATTTTGTGAATATTTAATGGTTTCTGAGTAGTCCAGAAAATAATTAATATGTAATATTTTTTATACTTAACTATTAATTTCCCTCACTAATTATTATTTAATTCTCCTTTTCCGTCTCTGAACTGTATAGTAAAGGTACAAATTAAAATAAGCATTTTTGTTTTATTTTTATTTTTCTACTGGTTTGATCTTTTAGTTTCATAATATAAAACTAACGACTTGTTTTAATAATTAAGTACAGGTAAGGTTTTTTTTTTTAGTCAGTAATAATTGTTCACCCATAAGTTTTATTTTTCAGATTCGAAACGAATATCTAATACTCATGACAACTGTAAACCAAAATGTGAACCTGATTACTGCAATAAAAATCCCAGAGCAATATGTTCAGCAAAGTAAGTAAGCAAATATAGCATTTTTGGGTAAAGACTGCTTCTTTTAAATATGCAAAAGAAGTTTTGGTTCAAAAATGCAAATGCGATTAAACAGCGGGGACTGGCCACAAATTTAGAACAAAACTGCTATGGACTGTGTAGTAGTTGCGGTTTTCGAAAGCGAATTTCCTTTGTTATCAACTACGCAGTTTAGCATTTTGGGATTTTAGCGGGCTTTTGATTTAGTATGTTATATGTATGTATGTATGTATGTATCTCTCTCTATATCTATCTATCTATCTATCTATCTATCTATCTATATATATCTATATCTATATATATATATATATATATATATATATATATAATTATTAAATTATAAAAGGAAGTGAGGTGCATAAACATCTGAGCTTTATAGAAAATTAAAATTCTATCTAAATTACATGTATTCAATAAACGGATTGTCAATATATTACAAATTAAATTGTCATGAATTTTTTTTAGGATTTTGTAACCAACTGTGCTTCGGCCTCTATTAAGCGAAGGAATACTTAATTTAAACGTCTTAAATGATTTACACTGAATAATACTACTATAGAAACAACATAATAAAATTATTAATGTAACAGTCAAGTTAGAACTATGTCCTGTCTGTGTAATTTGACAGTTTGACCCAAAAAATATATATTTCGGAAACTATGCCTAAATCATTTGAAGGTTTCTGCAGTACATTTAAAGTCAGATAAAAAGATCACCAATATATTGATGTGTGAAGAATAAGACTACTGACTGAAAACATAATTGTTTAAATACCCCTGTATACCGACTCCAGAGAAGTGGATTGTAAAATAAAACTGGAGGAAAAAATTCAATAGAAGTAGAGAATGCGGAAAATTAAAAAAAAATTATAAGGATGTTTTGGATTTTCCCAACCAAATTGCATTGGATTGACAGAAATCCATATTTTGTGACTGTCTTAAAATAATCATACAAGATTATTAAATTTATCCCAATTTTTATAGCTTAATTATAGACATTTTATAGAGCTTTATTTCAGTTTATAAGTTACACGAGTCGGAATTTATTTTATTTAATTTGGTTCTGAGAAAAGGGCAAACGTTTTTTTTCGCACATTCTGAGTGGGGGAAAATCGCTGATTACAGACTTGGAGAATAACTTTAAGAAACGTTTGAGCTAAAAAGAAATTGAACAGCAGAAAAGAAGTATTTAATAATTACATCCGTTTCCGATTTTGAGAGAAGAAAAGTATCATTGATCACTATTTTTTCCAAACTAATAATTTGACTAGGTATTTTAAAATTCTTAATAACAATTCCTCAAATTTGTCTCCAGGAAAAACTAATTATAGTTTCTTATAATTTAAAAAGAATGTTCCTTTGCCAATAAAGATAGGCAAAAATTCATTAGTCGTAATGTGTCTTTAAAAGGTGAAATTGTATGTATTGATACTTAAATTATTCAAAATTACGATTCCTTGATCTAGGTACGGTTACCATGCATCGAGTCAGATATTTTTTTTATGAGGATTTTTTTTTTTTTTTTCCCTGACGTAGCGTAGACGCCTTGAAATCAGGGACTTTGCTAAATGAAGGGGGGGGGAGCCTCCTCCCCTAGCAATCACAAATTCTGTTAAAGCTGGCAAAATCAGATACCTAGTTGGCAAACTTGGAAACAAATTTTTAACGAAACCTATAATTTATTTACTATTTCTGGTACACTTTACAAAATTACACAAACCCAGTTGACAAAAGTAAGAAGTTAGTAACACAGTTGATAAAAAATAAATAAGTTGGTAAAAACCGATATTTGAATTGGCAGTTTATCGACATCTCCCCCACCCCTCCCTAAAAAAAGTCTTAGCAACGGTCCTGCTTGAAATATGTAGGAGTGGTTGAATTCTCACTGTCTTCAGATGTTTGAATGCTAGTGATAATCTGATAGAAGTCTTAATAAATATTCTGGATGAAATATACTTTGTTGAATCTATAAAGTTTAGTTTGCGTGTGTGTAAGCTTGTAAATAATGAAATGCTAAATAAAATAAACAGGAGATATATTTCTTTGCTGAATTGTTTTATATAATAATATATCTAATAAGTTATGTAAATATATTTTTGACAACATTTTTCAACAAAGCTGAAAAATGAAATTATTTTATTTTGCTTAATCTGTAAGTTGCGTAAAGTGGATTATGTGAGGTATCTTTCTTTATTACAGCAAAAACTTACAGAAGAATTAAAACTCCCCCTTCCCTATCTATTATATAAATGTGAAAGTTTGTCCGTTTCTTTGTTTGTTCGTTCGGGAACTCCTCCCACACCGTTCGACCGATCGGCTTAAGATTTTTCACCTTACGTAAAACGGCATAAAATAGTCCGTAGGCTGCTTTAAAATTCTGGAAATCCACCCTTTCCCTACTTTCTTACGATTTTTCGTAATTTTCATGGTAGAAAGCTACTCAAATGTCCGATTTTATCACATTCGTGAGCATAGTTAACAAAATGAGATTTACTTATTTATTACTTTCAATAGTTCAAGTGAGACTGACGTCATTTTGATGTCACGAGTGTAAAAGTGCATTAAAAATCCTAATGAGGTTAACAAATTTTGACGAAAACTTCCATCCAGAATGTCAGATGCTGTAGTCAGATGATAATTCATGTTAGATATAGAACTGAGAAGGATGTCATTCTGACGTCATGAGTTTAAAAATGAGTTAGAAATCTAATTACATTAAAAGGCTTTGACGCAAAAATGTACTATTATAAAAATTCAAAGTATTTTGTTTAATGCGCGTGTGACCCTTAGCGATTTTAGATCTCTGTGGTTTTTCAGCAACCATAATAACGAAAGGAAACTTGCATTTTTTAAAATCGTGGGAAATTCAAATACCGCCACAAGATGCAAAATACTAATTAACATAATGCAGTATTCGCTGTCGGTTTGACGACGGTCATTGTATGTATTCCCACAACTCGTGCAAAATGTTGCCAAGTTTGGACGACTTCTGGCGGTATATTATCTATATTAGATATACCTTTTTTGGTTAAATTTTAGCAACTTAACAAGCTCTTGCATAAAAGTTACATCACAAATATTTGAAATGCCTATTAGATAGGAATAAGCCCAATATCTCTCAAATTAACTTTAATAAAGTTCTGTTGCAAGCGAGAGTTTTTCAACGTCGTATGTTTCAATATTACTCCGTTTGAAAACTACTGCGTGAAATAACTAAATTCGACTACCCTGGTCAGAACGTGACGTCATAGATTAAAAGTTCTCTGAAATTCGTAAACTCTGCAACACAATTTAACGCCCTATTCGCAATTTGAGCGATTCCAAATAGTTCCTCGAGATTACACAGTTTGATGTTTTCACGAGCCGGAACCATGGTGGATTTAAATACTATTTAAATTTTTACCTCTTGGATGTTTTCCACCACCGCAAAATCAAATATTTTGCTGTGCTAAATACGCCAAACGATAATTAGAGCGATCAAACGAGAATTATGCTTAATATATTGGGATCTGTTTTAATGGCAATGCATAAATTCCACAGACTCACCAAAGGAGACTATTTCAATACGTGCACCCGCTCTATGTTGAGCATTACACGATTGGTAGCCCCCAAGGGGAGTACCAATGGTCCACCGCATAGACAGCAACCCTCTCGAGGAGTCTCGAAGAGGCCCTCATCAGGTTGCGCGGGGCTTGGCCTAGCGGGTGGTAAACGGTAACCCTTGCCTGCCTCCCCACTTTAGGGGAGACAGTGCTGGAACCCAGACCAGCGGGGCAGGACGAGCCCGGCCCACTGTCCACCCGTCATCACTACAACAACCGTCGCACCGTTGGAAGAACTCAGGACACCAGAGAGCACGAAACTCGTGCAGCATAGACACCTTAGGTTTCCTCTGTCTATTGACAGGAAGGAGGTCACAACCACGGTCGGAGGGACTCGCCTTCCATTCTACGTGGTTCACCTGTTAGTTCTTTGCTCCATGCTTGTGCATGGCTTGCAAGAACCCTTTGAGGGGTGGAACACCGCGAGAACCGCGGTTTTCCTGAAATACATGCACCACCAGTATTTCGAACTTTATGCATCACCATTGGGGGTCCCGTGGGTCCTTCCCTGAAATACATGCACCACCAGTATTTCGAATTATGCACCACCAATAATAGATGCCTACCTACGGCCGGCTGGCCGAGCATCTTGGGAGATACATGCACCACCAGTACTTCACTTTGTTCGATACATGCACCACCAAGTATCTATCCCCCACCAGCTGTCTCTGGTTTGGGGGAGCGCTCGCTCTTTTCTCTAAGTTGCCCGTTAACTTAGTGAGTCTCCTAGCGCGTCGAGGAAGCGGGACAGGGCCTCGCGCCCTTTTTCGCTCCGCACGTAGTTATTGAATGTCGAGGCATCCAATTTCGGGCAGAACCGATTTCTCAGTTCCTGTAACCCAGGACAGTGGGCCACGATGTGCAGACTGTCGGCGGGACTTGTCAGGGGGCAGAAGTTGCAATTCCTTGTCTCCTTTACGGAGAACCTTCGAAAATAGGCCGGGAAGGGACCATGGTCCGTCACGACCCAGTTTACCTTCCTACTTTTCCAAGTTCTCTTTTCGCTCACCGTTGGAAAGATCGAACGCGTGAAACGTCCGACTTCTGCTTCTTCCCACCTTTTCTGCCACAGTTTCCTGGCTTCAATCCTCATGGAGTACTTCACACTCCTAATCGAACTCTTTACTCTTTCGTCTACTGATGGTTTCTGTGTTCCACTCTTTGCCAGAGCGTCGGCTTCCTCGTTCCCCCAGGTTCCGACATGTGCCTTCACCCAGTGGAAGCGGATCTGCCTATCTCCGATTTCGGAGTGGATTGCTGCAACCATTGCATTTCTGGAATTCAGCCTTGAGAGAGCTTGGAGTGAGGATTGGCTGTCTGTATAGAC
This sequence comes from Cheiracanthium punctorium, assembly GCA_038373885.1. Classification (NCBI taxonomy): domain Eukaryota; kingdom Metazoa; phylum Arthropoda; class Arachnida; order Araneae; family Cheiracanthiidae; genus Cheiracanthium; species Cheiracanthium punctorium. Next base: position 463,621 of record JAWZYV010002153.1, read on the forward strand.
GTCCAAGGTTTCTGTGCTTCGACAGAGTGGGTCCTGCAGACCTTTCAGGATTGCGACGAGTTCGGCCTGGAATACACTTCCATTGTCCGACAACCTGTAGCGGCCGTCCGAGATTCTCTTCTGACCGCTGTACAGGACGTATCCTGATCCCACTTTGCCATTGAGCTTAGACCCATCCGTGAAGAGCTCTAGTCCCTTCCTCCGTGGGCCCAGGGTGTCCCAGCTGATAAACGGACTCCTACTCGGGTGTGTGCCCCATCGTGGAAGTTCGCCCTCTACTTCGGAGGGTTCTATTCTCGTATCTCCGAACTGGATCGATTGACCCTGCTTTCGGAGTCTCGAGATGAGCGCTTCTTTCTCCACCTGCAGGTCTAGTGGTAGGAGGCATACAAGGACACAGAGCGCGGCACTGCTTGTTGTGCGGTAACACTTTGTTATCGCCAGCAGTATAATCCTTTGCACCTGTATTAGGCGCGTTCGCAATCGCTCTGTTCCTCCGTCCCACCAGGCTCCGCAGGCATAAAGAGCTACGCGCTCCATTCCACGTTTATAGAGGCTCTTCAACACAGTCCCGCTAAGTCCGTTGCCGGGCCTCGTTAGGCTGTGGAGTCTCACTACGTATCTCGACAGCAGTTGCTTGAGATGTGCGACGTGTGCCATGGAATTCATCTTTTGATTAAGCACTACTCCCAGAATCTTCAGCTCTGACTGAAACTTTACTACGCTACCCCCGAAGCGGATTACTGGGGCAGTGCGGGGAGGCCGCACTCGCCCCATTCGACGCAGGGGTCGTACGTGAAGCCCGACCGTTTTGGCTGGGCTGAACTCCAGTTTGTGGAGTTCGCTCCATTTCTGAAGGATAGTGAGGGCTTCAGTCGCCTTGCGGCTGCACTGATGCGCGTTGGGAGCATCAATTACCACAACAAAGTCGTCCGCATATGCCTGCAGATAGACTCCAACAGGAAGCTTGAGCTTAAGAGCCGAATTAGCTACGATGTTCCATAGCGGGGGGCCAGAGTTGGATCCCTGCGGACATCCTCTGTTGTAGCTATGGACAACCTCCGATCCCCCTGAACGGTAGACTACCTCCCTCATTGTAAGGAAACTACTCACCATCCTGTACAGATTTTTCGGGCACCCTGTCTGACCCAACAGGTATAGTATGGAAGGCCACCATACATTATTGTAGGCACTTTTAACGTCTAAGGAAATTAGACAAGTGTCGTTCCCCAGAGCCGCGTTGACCTCGACTGACTTATAAATGGCAGAGATGGCTTCCTCCGCACCCGTCCCCGGCGTGAACCCGTATTGGGTTTTCGCCAGGTGACCACCTTTATGGAGGTGGTGCTGGAGGCGTTCCACCACAAGCCTGTCTAGTACTTTGCTCCATGCCGACAGGAGACAAATCGGTCGATAGCTCGATGGGTCCGAACTGTCTTTTCCTTCCTTGTTAAAAAGAACCAGACTAGCCCTTTTCCATACAGGAGGGAATGTGCTTAGTTCGAGGCACTTATTAAAGATTTCCAAGAATAGTTCCTTGTTGGTCTCGACGGCCAACTGAACAATTTCTAGAGGTATTCCGTCCAGTCCCGGAGCTTTGCCCTTGTTGAGGGCGCTCAGAACTGCTTCGAGTTCCTTCATGGTGAACGGTGGATCGTTGTCTCCGAGATTCGGCTTTGACGCTCTTATTTCCCTCTGTTCCGGGGTGTCGTCCTCCGGTACATCCTGCGGGAAATGGTGTTTGAGAAGCTTACCTATGGCTTCCGCGTGTGTGTTCGCGGTACCATCCACTGTGATGGCACCTAGGAGGAAAGGAGAGTTTCGCTTCCCCTTTATCCAACCGTAGTGGGCTCCGAAAGGTTGCCTAGGATCGACTGCGTCGATCCTAGGCAACCTTTCCTAGACGAGCAAAGACGAGCAAGACTAGATCCTAGACGAGCAAAATGGGACTACTGTTTCCAGTAGTCCCATTTTGCTCGTCTTGTTTCGCTCTATTGAATAGAGCTTTTTCCTTCCTATAGGCTACTTCCAGAACCTTCTTACAGTCGGGGTCGTCGGTGCAGCGCTGGAACCTCCTCCTTTTCGCTGTCACCTTCCTCCGGTGAATCGCTAGATCGAGCGTCCACCACGAATTCACACGCCTGGGCCGGTGGTCTCCGCTGCCATTGGGCCGGCTCCTCAGAGCACAACTCGCCCACATGGCCTCTGTCACCTTTTCCACGCAGTAGTCGACTCTGTTCTCTCGAACCCAGTCAACAGAATATTCAGAGAGCTTGCGGTCAAGCAGCTGTCTTACTTTGGGAATGTAGAGCTTATTGACCCTTATTCTCTTAGATTGCTCCAACCTTTCTTCACCGATGTGAAGGGTTGTGACAATTCTGAGATGGTCTGTACCTGACTCGAGGTCGACCAATTCCTATTTCTCTACCTGAATTTCACCCTGTAGGCGGGCTACTGACAGGTCTATCCAACTGAGCCTCGTACGCTCTGGAACGTCGGGTCCGATTCTGGATCGTTTAGCAAGGTCAAGTCATTCGCCAGAAGGAACTCAAAGATGGTGTCACCTCGGGTGTCCTCGGTGTTACATGGGTTCCCCCATGCTGTATGTTTCGCATTGAAGTCGCCCAGCAGGATCAGAGAAGGGTTAGCATTAACCAAAGCTTGCAGACAATCCATCTGCTCGGTGACATCCTCGTTGGGAGACAGATAGCATGTTGCTACCGTTAATGAGCCGCTGTCCGTGTCCAGTCCTATTGCTAATATGTCCTTTGTTAGCAGCTTTACGATAAATTGCAATCTGGGGTTGCTTACGATTATCGCTGCTCGTCCATTTGGACTATGAACCACCGGACGTGAGTTAGGCATTCCGCCCACTCTTCCCCCATCTTTCAGGAGGTAGGGTTCTTGGACACAGACTAGATCGTATTGATCTAGGTCTCCTTGGAGGATGGCAGAAGCCGCGAGACTCCTCCCGACATTCTGTTGCGCAATGGTGAGACTACCCATAGTTAGTCTTCTTTTTAAGCATCGACACTTCATAGATCCTTGTTGGGCAATTCTCTGCTTTTGCAGAGTGGTCTACACTCACTACGTTTCTCCCGGCATTCCGCCTGTTCCGAGCTTCGCAGATGTGGCACCTAGAACAGGCTATACAATCCTTGCTCATGTGGCCTTTACCTCCGCAGTTCAGACAGCGTTTCCGCGCTTTACAGGTAGTGCTTAAGTGACCGTACTCTCCACAACGGAAACACTGAGTAGCCCTTAGGTTTTCCACCACCTTTACCTTACACCAGTCCATGATTATGCGCTCTTGACTTAGTATTGCATGGAAGACTTTAGGGGGTACTTCCACTATAACGTGGCGTGTATCCCTCTTTTTGATGGAGTACCTAATGGTATTCTCCTCACTTGCCAAGCCCTCCTCTTGGTCCCGGATGGCATCAACGACGGCTCGGTCGTCGAGTTCCCATGGAACATCTACCAAGCAAAGTTGGGGGTTTCTGCGGACCGGTTTCCTTACGGTAACCTTATCTTTCAGCTTTTCGCTGGCCGAGATCTGCCTGATTAGGATATCTAGGTCTTCCTCGGTCTCAGTCCGTATTTTCATGCACCCATTCTTACGGGTCCACAGGACTTTGGCGCCCAGTCTCGCTGGGTTCATCTCCCTGCATACTAAGTCCCTTACGCACACTCCATCTTTGGCTGCGTCGACGAACATGACGTGTTCGGACGCGGTGCTCTTCCTAGGCGGGGTCGCTGCTGTGACTTGTGATGTACAACCACTGGCGCCTGTCACCTGCGCCTCTGTGGAGGGTTGAGTTGGGGCGTCTGAGTTTGTCCCATACACGTCCGCCTCAGACGTTTGGATGGGGGAGGGGAATCTGTGGCATTTTGATTACACCCACTAGCGCTTGCCACTTGCGCATCTGTGGGTGGTGAGGAGATGGCAACTGAATTGGGCGGCCCCACAACGCTTGCCACCTGTGCGTACGTGGGTTTCTCAGCACGGAGAGCCGCAATCTGATCCCGCAGTTTCGCCTGTGTAAGGCTATTCCTAACGAACAGCTCATACATGTCCATGACCCGCCTCATAACGGCTTTTCGATCAACAGACTTCAGGGGTCCCTGCAGGTCTATTGCTACAAGTAGCAATAACTCTCTGGCCCTTAGCCTCTCAATCTCCTCCTTTACATACCGCGCGGGCATGCCGGGGAGATTGTCGCAGAAGTTTTCCACTTCCGCTACGGCGCTACCAAGAGACATTTTCACCAATGAAAAGCAATGTGAGCTCAAATAGTGCACACTACAGTCGGTACACTAGCGTCGTATCTACCAGGTCTCAATACCCTCTGTTAGAATCGCTCTGCTTAGCCACCACTCGGGTGCCCGACCAGAACGACGAGGACGTGAGAGCAGTCAGAAATTGGTAATGTGACGGTTAGACTCTGGGCCGTTGTCCGTCACAAAAAACAAGCAAATATCGCACTTGTACGAACCAATCTCTATGACCTCCCGGTCAAAACATTTGTGGAGGTGCCGGGGATCGAACCCGGGGCCTTTCACATGCAAAGACTCACCTAAAAGTAGAAAGGCATCATTGGTTTAAAATATCTAATCTGTTTCTTTAAATTGAACATTAAAGAAGGAGAAACGAAGATAGATAATATTAATCTAAGTAACAAATAGTATTCTCATTTCTTTCACTGGTAGTAAATTTGTTTGGATAATATGGATTAAAGCACAGTATATGCCACGTTAATAACTACTTCGTGAAATTAAAAGTGTTATATTGATTTTTTTCAACGATCGTCTTGCAACTAACTAAACCACAAACCTTCGTTGCGTGATATATCCCGTGGTAGTTTCAACAAAAGGACTACTTGAACAATTTTGACATTTTGTTTTCGCATAGATAGTTACGATTATATTTTAGTAAAATATTCGTTTCCTACCGTGCGAAGTGCGGGCACGCAGCTAGTACTCTAATAAAACATATCTAAAAAACAATCATAGTATATTAAACTTTACTCGTTGAAATTCTTATTAACAAGCTATCATAAACAAATTTTTTTGTTTAATGTCGCGCACTTCCTTTCAAAGGCTTTGAATTTAACTGAAAAGATAAACGCATAAATGCAATATTTTTCATACTCTCAAGCATAAATCCTTCGCCTAACTACGATGTAAAAATGTCACTCTCAGAACACTTTCAGCTACTTACAAGCATACGAAATTCTCTGCTCTCCAATTTATCATGTTTATTTTGGAGCTTTGAGACCATAATTTGCGCTTAATCCTCGTGGAACATAGCAATATGTTACGTCGGGCGACTAGACTTTTGACATATACGTGTTTTCCTTTTGGGTGTTAGTGTTTAGAGATCTCATAAATATGAAAAAAAGCATAAGAGTATAAATGGAAATGGGAGTGTGATTTCATATTTTTTTAAATGTCTTAATCATTTATTTTTAACACAAGATGAAACGGAAACGATTTCTAAGGGCTACGTCCTGTGAATTGATATGGAAATGCTTTGACTATGAAAGAGTAAAGCTGATGTTTTAGTTTTTTAGTAAATATTTAAATTGCAATTAGGGAGATTTTACGAGCGATGTTTCTTTTTCTATTAAATCTAAGAGCATGCTCGAAACAGAGAAAGAAACAAGATGTCGTCTTAAAATATGTAAGCAACAATCAATTTGATTTTAAATCACACATTTTATGTAAAGTAGAGGCTCCTAAACTTTAAAACGCGTACTCCCCAGGGGTAGGAGAATGTCTAATACATGGTCCGAAGGCTCTTTTATCTTACATCTGTCAAAATATCAAAATCTATAATTTGTTTAAAGCCTTAATCAATTATATATCTCAAAATGATATCAGTTATATCAGTTGCTAATATCAACCCTATCATGACGTCAGCAATTGATATCAGTTGAGTTGTATCAGTTCTATCGGTTGCTTATGTCAAGACATATCAATTGTTTTCCGTAGTTCATTCTCAACGCATGTTAAATGTCAGAAGTTAAAACTTCGTGAAATCTTTAAAATGGTCACTGATGCTCCTTTTGAACAATTTTTCTTAAATTATAATTTAATTTCCAAAGGAAAAACTTGCTAAGTGTCATTAAGTATTGTTCGATGTAAATGAAACTATATTTATTGACAATTTAAATAATTCACCGAAGTTCTTCCAAAAACACAATTTTCAATATGCATATTCATAATTCTCTGACATTTCTTTCTTTCTTTCTTTTTCTTTTATCTTTTTTTTTGTTATATGTATTCTCAGTGATTACAAACTAATAACAAAAATTAGAATAATAAGTTAAACAAAAGCACCAATTACAGACTAATTAGCAAGCAGTTTTTTTTTTTTTTGTTGTTTGTTCATGCACTATTGAAGATCGACCAGAAATTAATATAAAGGAAAAAGAAAATAAAGACGTTTACAAAAATTCTTCATTTCATCACTTTTCCAATAAATTCCTTTGTATATCCATGTAAAAAGGTATAAATATTAAGAAAAACTGCTATACTAAGTGTGAATAATACACCTAAATTTCCCGTCATTTTAAGCTTGCCTAAGTTAGCATATGAAGACGCTGATTATGTTCGGTGAACTAAAGTCATAAACAATGTTATCTCACGTGAGCGATTGTGTCGTTTAAACCTTGCTCTCTTCCAAGAATTTTCCGTAATAAATAGTTCGTTTATTTGGAAGTGGGACTACGGCCGATTATCGACACATAGTGATATAGGCCGAGGGGTGGGTGGCTTTCTAAGGGGTCCCAACCCGTATTTGCGCTAAGTTACAAAGAAAACCAAGGAGAACTCCGAACGGCTAGGTCGATGGACGCCACCTGGGTTACACTAAGCTATATGTGTGTTGGATATCCACATTTGTATTCGTTTCTTTTCCATCGGATTTCAGGCGCGTCTCTATTGCTTTATTTGAATACTTAAATATTTTGAGCATTCTTTTCCAGTCGATATTCACCTTCCATTAATCTTAATATGCTATTACAAAGAAAACAATTAAAGTGTTTCTGCTACAGGGTGGTAACAGTGAAACGTCCCTTATAAACAAATTTCATCTGCTGAAACGGGTGAGATGACCCACTTTACCATTGCAACCAGCTTTACCATATGGACTAAACACGAGATGCACTCAATAAAGTTAAAAAAAAATTTTTTTTTTAAAGTCCACTAAGTGGTGCTTTGCAGGAAAAACCGATGAATTCAGCTCAATAACTGACCCAATTCTAAATAAAATTTCAAAAACTATTGTTTAAACATCAAAATTGTTTGAACGTTTAAAGTAGATAATTTACGTTGTTAAATTTGCTATTGTTTCATGCCAAGCGTCACCTAGTGGACATTTTTAGACTAAAATTAAATATACACATATATAAACAGAAAATATAACTTCGAAATCATGAGTTACAAATGGCTTCACTATATGCATAACTTTTGATGATGTCATACGATTATATTCTAAATGTATTCGAGTCTTCAAATGCCTACATTGGAAGTATTCGATTCTTTTAAAACATTCGTTTTTTTTCATGAAAATATCGAATTGTTCATGGAGATAATTCCACACGATGTTTGTATTATACTGTATGTGCTTAACATATTTCAATATATATGCTATCTCTTTTAAATTAGAAATAACGCCGATAATTCAAATCACTGTGAAAGCAAGTGCCAACACACTTCTTGTAGAGCTTGCAGATTCGTCAGACCTGCTCGTCCATGCCCCAAATGCGCTCCAGATGACTTCAAATGCCTGAGAGAATTCGGAAGATGCTTTCGAAAGAACACGTGCCAACCCAAGAGGTACCCATGTGGAAGCGAAAGAGCGGTGAGTAAGTTAATAGGTACATTATTGCAATATGAACAGGCCCAGACTGGCCAGGTCGGCTGCCCAGACAGCACATAAGCTTAAATCAAGCCTGACATTTCTTTGAATTTGACGTATTAATACAAGTTTGACAGTTCAATTCAATTTAAGCTTGCAGCAAGCTTGCAGGAGTCAAGTTCAATTGTCAAGCTGGAATACAGCTTGATTTTTCCTTTTGAAAGCGTGCGTTGATGGCACCATCTGTGAAAGAGAATGGACATTAATTGTCTAGCGTTTCTCAAATTTGCTCAATAAAGAAAAGTTCGTAAAAGTTGTGTTTTATATTTTATTATCGCACAAAACCTGGACATTAGAACACGCAAGGGGAAGGAATGAATGGAATAAGCCTCTCTGAAGTGTAACACGAAGCGAGTTTTAGTTTTATTTACATCTAATTAACATTAGTAATTCCATTAACTAATTAATTAGCCCTAAAAATAAATTTTAATATAATTAGCACAATTTAGTTAGTTAATATACTTCGCTTTATGGGTGATAGAATGAGGCGCAATCCGGCCTCCGCAAAATAATTAATCAGTCATAAATGTACTTGACCATAGAATTAAAAAAAAAAGATTCTATATTTCCAAATATGGAAATTCTTCAAAATAAAATACAATTATACTACGAAATTGATTTCAAAATCAGTCGTTTGTCTCGATTTTGGCCAGCAGTATTGCTCAACATGAGTGTTGCGATATTGAAAGTTTTAAGACGTGTCCTGCTTTTAAGTTTATATCATGCTTATTTCCCTATTAGTAGAGTCTATAAATCACACATAACATTATTTAAATTTTGATTCATCCCATGGAAAAATAAAAGAAACTTATCAGCATCGCCCATACTTATCGATCTGGCCAGAAAACGGCGTGGCAACAGTCACTTCAAACTTTAGTCATAGCTGCCCGAGGAGTTTTGGCGGAACGGTTAGCACGCGGGCCTGCCAGCCGCCGGCGTTTGATGGAAACAGATTTAAATAACTTAAAATTTATGCATAGAGGGGAAAATGTGCGGCAAAATAAAGTGTGTGGGGCGCGTTCGCCGGCGGATGCCCCGTGTATTTAGAATTTTTTTTTTTTTTTTTTAGGAAAATTTTTTAAGCTTGAAATTAAGCTTGCTATGTCAAGCTTTATTCAAGCTTGCTATGTCAAGCTTAATGCAAGCTGGGCAAGTATAAACTTGAACACTTGATTCAAGCTTGCATTAAGCTTACACGCTTGAAATTTTCAAGCTTAATTCAAGTTTATTGACTTGATAAATCAAGCTTGCTGTACTGTCTGGGTGGTCGGCGATCGCCGAGGGCTCCCGGAGAAGCTCCCCCCAAATGGATAGACTATATAATTAGAGTCATTTGATACATATATCAGAGTAACTGGATTATTCATTTCTCAGTAATCTTACGTCTTTACGCAGTGGCGCAGCAGAGGACCCCAGGAACCTCGCGGCTCGAGGGGGCCCCAAAGGCTTTAAAATAGTTAAATGTGGTTTTTAGGCTCGTAAGACTAAATTCAAAACATTACATATTCTAGTATTCTATTGCCTCTAAACGGATCCGTAAGCCCCCCCCCCCCCTTTTCAATCTCTAGCCGAGCGCCCCCAAAAAAGCCAGTCCGGGCCTGAATATGAATCTCAGCAAACGTTGCGTTCCACAAACTAAAATGAAATATTAAATAGACCAGGTAGTTGAAAGTATATGCTCGATATTTTAATGAACGATAACAATTCAGTCCCTTAGTAACGCTTACATTGATGAAAGTGTAAGGTAGGGAAGTATTCGCTTTTTTTTCATATAAAAATGATCATTAATTTAAACTCTGGGAGCTAGAGAAGCATTGAAAAAGCAATGAATTTAATTGAGCAACACAAGGCAGACGAAAGGATACTTGCTTTTTCGTCTTTTTAAAGAATTAGAGCTGACAGTTTAAGCATGGGTATTAAACTTCACAGTTACAGTTTTTCTTGTTTACGTCACTTTTTATTACGTGTGTGTGTGAAACGAGACGAAAAATTGTACTTTTAACATTTCCCAAGACGCCCTAAAGGTTATTTTCACTGAATTTATTTACCTGGGGGCACTCTGAAAAACTCCTTCAAGTTTTTTAAGGAAGGGGAGAGAGGAGGAAAAAGCCATATTGAAATTAAGAGTTGAAAGAGGAGGTTTTTCTTATACTTAAATATTTTGATGAAAATACTTTGATTGCAGGTTGGGGAGGGGTGAAGTGTCGAGCTACGCCCTTGTTCCACAATTGTTATATTAAAAATTATGTTAACCTTCTTGCCATGAAGTTATGATAAAAATAGAAAAATAAACTTAACATTAAATGAATATATATATTCGAGTGTAAATAAAAAAGTAGACTCTTACCTGTCTTACAAAACTTTTTGCACTTAAGTGTTGCATGCGTAAGACAAATGAATGGGTCATATGCCATTAAAATAAAAGGCGGTAGCAATAATTTCCCTTTTTTTCTAAAATTAAAAAAAAATAGAATGAAGTATAAATTTGACTTTAAAAAGACATTATAATTAGAGATGAGTGTTAGAATCTATGAAAAACAACAAGGAACCATTGCCCTCTAAGCACGATTATCGTGATTATTTTAGAGCTTTATGAAATCCATAATAAAAAAATGACTTCCGTAAGGTTTACTAAAGGAGTCTGTACTTTTTAAAATGTAAGATTAATACTTGCTATATCACTCTCGTTTTATGTTTATTATTAAGTTTATAAAAATTTGTAGATTACTGTAACTTAATATTCGAATAGTGCTAACTAAATGCTTAAAATTTCATTTTCAGGCAAAGAAAGCTAAAGAAGAATTTCTGTGTTCCATTCCCCAATGCGTATGAACAGTGTTATGTTGTATCTACAATCAAGCGGAAACATGATTCCTATGCGAACTATAGATAAGCAATGTAGTTATTGTCGAGGTGACAAAAATACTTCATTAAAAATATATTGTCTTTTACTTGTAATAATATTACGGATTGTACTGAAACGCCAAGAAGCATGTGATACTATGAGCCAAGTCAAGTTACTTTGGTTCCAGAAGTTCGTGCAGCTTATCCTGTGACGACAGTCCGTCGTGTGCTTTTGTGTAAGACCTTACAGCTAGATTGTACACAAGAATGTCGATATGCTATATAAAAAACCACCTGCCACTAAATTGTACGAAGATTTGTAATGAAAATAGATTTTTGCATAGATCCTAGAAGGGATTAAACGGAAAACATATTGTCAATAAATTTGGAAGTAAAGTTTAGAATCCTTATTTTCATCCATATATCATCATGCATGACAGAAAACCTTCTCGTGTTTTGTCCAAATTTTCTGAAACAGCGTCCGTTTTAGTTTTTGGAAAATTTTCAGTTTTTTTGCGTAGAAAATAAACTTTGAGGCTTATTGTATTAGTAATTTTTTAAAATACTACAGCAATTTGTAGCTGGATTTTTAATAACAAAAATTTACTAAGTAGTGATCAACATTTTACAGAAAACGTTGTTTATAACCCACAAAATGCTTGAAAAAGCCAGCTAAATTTCTACGCGAGCAAATTTATTTTAAATTTAAAAGAGTTGAAATCGCACTTCTTAATTTCATTATAATGGGGGCCGGGGGGTAGCCAGGGGAGGGATATTGGTGTATATAACCCACTCCTTTCCAAAATTTTCGGATTAATTAGCATATGCTTCATCCCGTGCCGAAATTCAGTTTATTGACACACGATTTATCTCATGGGCCCCCTCCACCCGAAAAATTTTCTTGGCTACACCCCTGCATTCCAGGTAAAGTACGGCGGTGAGTGGCGTATAAAATATTTTCAAGGTGACACAGACTTCTAGCCAGGAATACTCTAATTGCGCAGTCCACAGTCATTTACGTATGTATATAGATCACTAATACGAGTTAAGACATAGATGCATCTCTTTAAATCAAATTCATTTTCATGCTTTTCTATTAAATTGGGCCCAACGTTTTCAGCAAGTCTTGTTGCTGCATGCGTCACATAAAAGCTGTGCAATACTTTTTGCATGGTTTCAATATTTTTCAAAATTCGTTTAATTATAGTTGTGTTAAATCGAGAACTTTACTACGAAACAAGCTGTAAAAAATTAAGTATGACCACATATGCAATACAAGCGAGACAAGTCTGTTAAGAATAAAGTTTGTTTAATAATTTTTAAAAATTAAATTGAAACCTTATCTAAACTAATAATAACTGATTGAACTGATTTGTTTAATACTTTCTCTTCTTGTGTTACAATTTTCAGTGCAGCAACTAATCAAAGAACTTACAACAGATTGGATAAGATACTATATTTCTTGAAATGAATACTTTGCTCATATAAAAAGCTTATTCGTGTTCATTTTAGAGAGGCAAAGCGGGATTTATACTTCATCACTTCTGATGTACATCTAAAGTGAATCAGAGTGATCATCATTGTTTGCATATTTTCGTATATTGTGGTGCTTTCACTTCACTACACCGTCACTGTAGAGGGTGCGCAAACCCTCTCATCCACAAGCATCCCGATTAAATAGTAAAAAGGGCGAAAGAAATGGACTGATCTTTTGCTTATAGTTACCACAGAGCCTCCACTCTGGATGAATCATAGGTTCAGTTAAAGACTGTTTCATGAAAAATTGTCCTGGGGGTCAAATTGTTTCCTCGTTCATCATTAGCGTAACCATTAATCCTTTAAAGTGCAGTGTTCCCGCTCTGGGAACGCCAAACTCTGACGTTTTGACTGTTGCCAATCACGAAGAATAGATTTGATTTCTATAAAAATAGTTGCGAGTGACATAGCTCCACGATAATCCTTTACTTTTTAGCACGTCATTTCCCGTAAAAAAATTGTCACGATTATTTTTAACAGCACTGGCATCTGCTGAAAAATGGAAGAATGCGAGAACAGCTGAATAGATTGCCCAATGCTGAAAAAAGAGCAGCCATTGCCATCGCTACTTAACTACCAGCAACATGGCAGACGATCGAAACGTTCATCGCGTGCCACAGATCTAGAGACCCCTTTTTTGACGACAGCTGCGTCAAAAAAGGGTCTCTAGATCTGTGGCACGCGATGAACGTTTCGATCGTCCGCCATCTTGCTGGTAGTTAAGTCGAGCGATGGCAACGCCTGCCCTTTTTTCAGCATTGGGAAAGGGTTGTGCCTCAAAGGGTTAAATGAAACAAAAAGGGAAGGCAATTTACACACTACACTTAAGATAATTCTGCCAAGATTAACATAAGTAGTAAATGTAAATGAACCTTAAGACAAATCATAAGATTTCATTTTCACTTTAGGTTGCATTTTCAGCCGATGAAGGAGATATATTGCCGATTTCCGCAGCTTATCTGAACCTAATATTGAAGCAATCGGCTTTCGGTCTGCAGAAAATGTTATCAGTTACAACGCACTGCTCAAGCTGGATTAAAGTGCTATTATCTTTTTATTTTGGGGTAAGACGTGAAGTGCTCCCTGCAGTTTTTTTTTCTTTAAGAATATTCATAGAACTACAAACAATTTGCAAGATGAGTTACTTTTCAATTTGCGTCACTTTAATTGCATCTGTGTAGTTAAACTGCTCTATAAACAATTGTCACTTTCTCATTGGAATACTTTGGTCTGGGAAAAGAAGGAAAAAAAAATCTTACACGTCAGTTTGAGGTTCATGAAGCAAGAAATATCCACAACATATCAATCGTTTGGCGGTTTAACCCATCAAAGCGCAATCATTTCCCAATGCCGAAATAGTGCAGTCATCGTTGTTAGATTTAACAACCAGCAACGTGTGTGTTGTGTCAAAAATGTTCTTTAGCTCTGTGGCACGTGATGGGCGATTCAATCGACCTCCATGTTGTTGGTACGATTGCATTTTTTCGGTATTGGACAGTCTATCTAGATTTTTATTCTATATCGATGTGCATTTTCACCACATTCACTAGTTCTCAGCAGATGCCGGTACCGATAAAATTAATTCTGAGGAATTTTACAAATAACCGATAACTTTATGCGAGAAATTATGGGCTAAATGGAAAAGAATTCCCGTGTAAGTACGCCCTCCTTAAATATTTTATTGAAATCAAATTTATTCTTCCTGAATCAAAACCGTCAAATTGCCAGAGTTGCGTTCTCACGGTGAGGACAACGCGCGTTCAAGGGTTAACCCTTTGAGGCGCAACTCTTTCCCAATGCTGAAAAAAGGGCAGCAGTCACCACATTCACTAGTTCTCAGCAGATGCCGGTACCGATAAAATTAATTCTGAGGAATTTTACAAATAACCGATAACTTTATGCGAGAAATTATGGGCTAAATGGAAAAGAATTCTCGTGTAAGTACGCCCTCCTTAAATATTTTATTGAAATCAAATTTATTCTTCCTGAATCAAAACCGTCAAATTGCCAGAGTTGCGTTCTCACGGTGAGGACAACGCGCGTTCAAGGGTTAACCCTTTGAAGCGCAACCCTTTCCCAATGCTGAAAAAAGGGCAGCAGTTGCCATCGGTCGACTTAACTACCAGCAAGCACCGCCAAAAAAAAGGGTCTCTAGATCTGTGGCACGCGATGAACGTTTCGATCGTCCGCCATCTTGCTGGTAGTTAAGTTGAGCGATGGCAACGGCTGCCCTTTTTTCAGCATTGGGCAATCCATCCAGCTGTTCTCGCATTCTTCCATTTTTCAGCAGATGTCAGTGCTGTTAAAAATAATCGTGACCATTTTTTTACGGGTAATAACGTGCTAAAAAGTAAAGGATTCTCGTGGAGCTATGTCACCCGCAACTATTTTTATAGAAATCAAATCTATTCTTCGTGACTGGCAACAGTCCTAATGTCAGAGTTTTTCCCAGAGCGGGAACACTGCGCGTTAAAGGGTTAAGTATATTTACGACAATTAAGAACGAGATGAGATGCAAAGGCAGTCGGATAAACAAGCAAACAAAACATAAATCATAAACGTCTTTTTACTATCTTGAAAAGTGCCAGTAAGACACACGAGTTTTTATTGTTGAAAAGCTTACGTCATGTATTGTCCGTAGACAGAATGTATTAAATTTTATTTGTGTTCCTGAAAACTAAGATAAGAACAGTACCGGGACATAATTATCAAGCATGAGCAGTTATTGTTTTCGCCAGGTTACGCCCGAATAACTAATGCTTTCGGGTAATGCCGTGTATAAACATGAGCTGCTTTGACAAGTATTAGCGTAACATTTGAAATAGCATTGACATACAACATTTAGACATCTCTCTGACACAATTGCACATTTATTTTAGGCAGTTTAGGCAGACTTCAGGCTCTTTCTATGTAAATTCTCTTGGATTTGAAATTCCAAAAGTGTGCCCGTAATCATCGCTAATATGTGTAGTATGATCAATGGTAGCATAAATTTTTCTAACTGATAAGTCTTCAGCTCATTTCAATAAGTTGAGCAGCAAAACACGAGTTAAATCAAGCAACGGTGATTCATTGGGGATTTTATAAAGTAGTTTTAAAAAACTTTTTATTAATGCTATTCAAGTGATAGTCCTTAAAAATTCTACATTAAAACTCTAATAGGACAACACTCTGACAATTTTTGCTGCCAGATGTTTTCTCATTGAACAAAATGAATAAATAATACTCTAAAGCATTTTCCTAATATTTAAAGACTAGCATAAGTTTTACTTGAAAAGACAATAAATATCTAATTAAATGCATAGTAAATTTGGAGGTTTTGCCGCTTGAATGATGGTCATATGTTACTTACAGGGATTTTTCACAGAGCAATAATCATTTAAACAGCCAAAATAAAGAAGTTTCAATTTCATTTTCAGCTCCATATTTGTTATACAACCATGATAACTCAGCACAAGATAAGGTGTTATTTATGTGATTAAACACAGTTATCAGTTCTTTAGTTTAAAGTACAAAAAGGAGGTGTCCAGCCTTTTATGCAATTCGTTGACTATCGGGGACCTATACCTTTTTAAATTTGGAGTATTGTTTTGTACAAAAATTAAATTTTTAAAAACAAGTTGAATTAAACGACTTGCAGTTACAAAATGAAGAACTTCTTTTACAGCTTCCTGCTTGCTATTTCTGCAGTTAGTGTTTTTGGAACAGACTGTCCTACAGAAATTAGTATCAGTCCATGCACCTGTCATTCGGATCAAACTGGTAGTCTTATCGAATGCTCCAATTTCCAAAACATAGAAGAATACCTGAAAGTAGTTAATAAATCGGGAGGATACCCTTTTGGAAGAAGTAAGTTTTCAAATTTCAGCATGTTGTACTTCCCACTGAGCACACAGGCGCAGAAAAAGTATCAGAACATGTGGATAGAGGATTCTCATTTCATCGCTTTGTTCGACAGCATTTCTTACAGCGACACGACACTACTTTCTATAAGTTTGAAAAACGTATTAATAGACCAAGGTCTTCAGTGGAGCTCGTTTAAACAGTTTAAAAAACTGTTATCTTTTGAAATACAAGGGATGTATTTAAGAAGAATTAGTGACGGTTTTGGGAAAACGATGCCTGAACTTGTACAAACCATTGCTTTCACCGACAATCAGATGCCTGTACTAAGAAATGAAGCCTTTTCAGCGATGAAAAATCTTCTGAATGTCACCATAAAAAACAATTTAATAAAGCGCATTTTGAGGAGTATGTTTCCCAACCCATTTAAAGGAAGCACTCTGGATTTTTCGTAAGTACACGAAAATGTCACTCTGTAAACTTATTTGCATTTGACATTCGATCTTTTGTTGCTTTAAAAATAGGGCTATGGATATCAATAATCGTACTGAATATGGTATACAGTTTGACTATCCGACACCGTTTTGATTTTATGTAACATGTTAAGTACAACGAAATTTTAATAGATTAACTTTCGACACATACAAGTTCTTTTCCAAGGAATCATCAAAAGCTATTGACATTCCTTCAAAAATCACGCTTCTCAAGTTTTTCTTTTTAATCACCGATAAGAAGTATTGCACAGCTCTTTAAGGGTTATCTCTCATTTTATTTCATCGAGCTTGAGTAATTTATCATAGGATAAGCTGTGCAGAGAGTTTTAACTCACAGATATGTAGTAAATATTTACAGACAGGCAGGTGTTGTTTTTTAAACATTATTTTACATTATTATTATTATTATTATTATTATTTTTAACATTCTGTACTACTGCAGAAAACTGCTTAGTTTTGGATTCTTAGATTAAAAGTCCTGTGTATATAGATAGTTCTAGCAAACATTCCATTTGACAGCTCGAAGTGCAAAGTTTATTGGCTCTAGGAATTTGGAGAACAATCTCCAGTACACAGTTCACAGAAATTAATAAGTAATAACACGTTTTATAACAGTCAGCTCATCACAGAAGCTTACACAATTACTGTATAAAATATATTCGCATTTGTATATATTCGGATAAAATAAAATCCTTCCACAGACTAAAATTTAGTGCAAAGTCTCGAGAAAAACTCTCAGCTGGTCCCCAGCATACAACAATGAAGGATTCGCAAACAGCTTTCAAAAATAAACTCTCCGAGAAACACGCGTAAACTTTACAGCCAAATAACTCAGCGCATATGACACTCTACGAACTAAACTGCTGGGGTGTGATTTGCCCTTCTAATGCAGTGTCTTCGAATTTTCTAGTACTTTCGAGGTACAACGCGGTACACGTGACCAATAGGAAATGTTCCGTCTTCGGGAACATTTCCTATTGGTCGTGTACATTGATGACGTAATACTAATGCTACCAGTAGGAAATGTTCCTTCTTCGGGAATATTTCCTTTGGTCACGTACATTGATGACGTGCGTAATACTTGTATAAGAAAGCAAACATTACAGGCCTAATTAATAAAATAGGGCCAAATGCCACCAAGCTTGGAGAGCTCGTGGCGAACTATTGCCAAATTTGACGTCAAAAATAAATCCCCAAAACTGAAGTCAGCTAAGCGATACCGCCAATTTTTCGCGAGAAATCGAGAAAACCCTATCTTAACTGAGCTATCATACAGCCCGTGAACAGGAATTGTGAACATAAAGCGCTCCCTACACCGCGATGTGTTTGTTTGAGTCCATGCTTTCCTATGTGAAATAGTCTTCTTTTCTTATTCCATACCTCCTTACAAAATATTGATGCTGAATTCTGAATTACCCTGTATATAAAATATAAACATATTATTCAAGTTCATATTTAAAGATGAAAAATTTGAAATGCCAGTGATCCTTTTTAACACTAAGTATATAATCAATGACCAAACTAATAACTAATATCTATCGGCACTAGAAAATACTCTTCTCATTCAAAAGCGGTATTTTGGAGTTAGTTACAATCTTCTCACTGATACTGACAGTCGATGCAAGTCATGGTCTAGCACTAAAAAGCGTGTACTGAGAATTTTAATATTCCATACAACATTCACACTTCACTTTAGTTTCAATATTCTTTTTTTTTGCATTTAATGTAACTATTGCGGTATTCTACTCAATCAGAATGGTTATACGTTTCAGAAATAAATACTTTGAAAAATGTATGCATACAAAAAATTATTTTATGGAGGTTTGAAATTTCTCTCATAAATTCATTTACTCCACCCAATTGGAGATGCTTAGAGTAAATTTTGTCAAATAGTAGCTTTGTATCCGTAATGACATGCAATTCAAGTTTGGTTTACGCTGATATTATTAACATTAGCTGAAGTTGCATCTACAAACAAAGAAATCACTGACTAATTAATCAATAGAAAATTCAGCTGCTAATGCATACCCAGTTATCGAAAGAAATATTCGTTCAAAACTTTTGTTTCTTAGACGTTTGTTCTACATTTTATAGAATCTTTGTGTCCATACAAGTTACCGTAGTATTAACAGATTTTAGTGAAAGTTATCTCAGTACTTTTGTACTTGTTCAGCATGGCATGCTCATAAGCCATTTTCGGGATTCCTTAGTAGCTAGATTTTTGAATAGGAAGGGAAGATTGACAGAGAGTTTTCTCCATAAAATAATAATAATAATAATTAAGTAAATTATGTTGGTGTGGATAGTTTGTCTAATTAGTTTTCTGTGATTGGTTTCTGTAGCCTAAATATAAACAATCAAGAGGACTTTTGGCCCAATAGACTTACGCTGCCAACCTACCTCGGAAGTGGGCATTTTTTTAATATTGCCGAAATTGGCTACTTATGTTCATTATATTATAGAACACAGCAAAGAGCTGATAATAACATGTAAAAGTATGCATATAAATATTTTATTTCTATGGCTCAAAACATGCATCAGGCTATAAAGTGTCACTTTTGCAAAACATCGAAATTCCAATATTAGTTAACCCTTTAACGCGCAGTGTTTCCGCTCTGGGAACACCAAACTCTGACGTTTTGACTGTTGCCAGTCACAAAGAATAGATTTGATTTCTATAAAAATAGTAGTGGGTGACATAGCTCCACGAGAATCCTTTACTTTTTAGCACGCCATTTCCCGAAAAATAATGGTCACGATTATTTTTAACCGCACTGACATCTGCTGAAAATTGGAAGAATGATTGGAAGAGCAGCTGGATGATTGCCTGATGCTGAAAAAATGGCAGCCGTTGCCTTCGCTCGACTTAACTACCAGCAAGATGGCGGACGATCGAAACGTTCATCGCGTGCCACAGATATAGAGACTCTTTTTTGACGACAGCTGGCACGCCAGCTGTCGTCAAAAAAGGGTCTCTAGATCTGTGGCATGCGACAGTAGCGGATCCAGGGGAGGGGCTAGGGGGCTTCAGACCCCCCAAAAGCGATTGTTGAAGGGTAACGTTCTGCTTTATTATACACTTTAAGTAGATAAAAGAATCTTTTTTTATACCTTAGCCCCTCCCAAAAAGTTTTACATTACTTCAGACTAAAATTTTGCTTTATTGTACATTTTATTTGGGTGAAATAAGCTTTTTTCAAAATTTAGCCCCTCCCAAAACAAATTTCTGGATCCGCTACTGAACGCGATGAACGTTTCGATCGTCCGCCATCTTGCTGGTAGTTAAGTCGAGCGATAGGAACGGCTGCCCTTTTTTCAGCATTGGGAAAGGGTTGCGCCT
Organism: Cheiracanthium punctorium; assembly: GCA_038373885.1. NCBI lineage: Eukaryota > Metazoa > Arthropoda > Arachnida > Araneae > Cheiracanthiidae > Cheiracanthium > Cheiracanthium punctorium. The sequence goes on from JAWZYV010002153.1 coordinate 483,602, forward strand.
CAAAGAGTTAAGGTATTTTATTCTGTAAATTTTATTCTGACGTTTGAAATCTCTTTCAAGGAATGAACCACTTTTATAACTTAAAAAATCGCACTTGAAAAGTCAGAGAAGTTAATGCTCTTACGAGCAGAAAAATCATGAAAACATTTGATGATTCATTGCTTCAAATAACTGAAAAACGAAAAAAAAATTACTACATTCAATGTAGAGCTCAGTCCAGCCTTTGTTACATTTTAAAGCAATTACTTTGACACAAATGTTGGTGGCAACTCGGAAAAGCATCCTAATTGCATGAAGTAGGTAATCTCTCAATAGCAACGCGTAAACAATGTATTCCTGTTTATGTTACCTATAAAACACAAGATTTTCATCAATAAAAGCGTTTTTCTTTTTCTTATAAGATAAAAAAGTATTTGTGAAAAACCCTTTTTTTTTGTAGACCATCCATTGTCGTAGTCGAATTTTAACATTTACTGAAAAAGATATTTAGATACTTTCATTTATTAGTTTATTAGGTTCTAAAGCAAGAATATTATGGCTATTCCTATTTTTCATCGATATATATAAAAGGCTGAGTGAAAAGAACGCTTTAGTCCTATACCCCTCTTTATTGAAATTCTTAAAAAATCTCAATTGCTGTCTCTGTTTTCCTTTGAAATATGAAGATAAATGCGAAAAGAACATTTTAACCTGCTAACCCTGTTAGGGTTTCTAATTAAAAAACAAAACATGAAAATGATTTTTGGGTGTTTGTGTTCGTTATAACTTAAAGCAAAAATGTTATGACTATCTTTCTATATGCTGTGGGTGGCCAAAATGATTAGGGACAGTACCAATCAATGATATTTCTGTACTTCAGCTACAAAAAAGATTGAGAAAAAATACTGGTTGTATAGAATAAATGATTTATTTTTATTCATTTTGAATTCCTTCTTTATTTTGAGTTAAAAATATCTATAAGAACATAATATAAAAAAGAACATAATATAAAAAAATAGAAGGTATAAGAATGCCAATCAGTATTTGGTGACATTTCCTTTGACCTCTATAACGGCTTCAATACGTTCTGGAAAACTTTATGTTCATTTTTTATTGTAAGATTGTGGCACCTAATACCTTTTAATTTTTTAGTTAGTTGGTGTTGGTGATAATTTCATTGCAGATTCCTCTCTTAACTTATTTTCCTCAAACGTCCAACGAGGTTCATAGCCGGAGACTTTTTCAGTCCAGGGTAAAACTGATATAATATGGTCTGCTGAGAATGCCTAACTCTCCTAACATTAAGGAACTGAATGATGCATCAATATGAAGTCCTAATTTTTAGTGAACAATTTCTGAAGGTGTAGTATCTGGTGAGTTTCACTATTAACTAAACTAAAAGGTGACTGTGGTAGAAAACGACTCACTATAATAGACACTTTTCGAACAATACTCAAATAATGAACCTAAACTCTCAGGTGTGCTTTTCAGATGCGTCAACATTTAAAATTTTAGCAAAGAAAAGAAGCTTTATCCGGGAACACAGCCACATTAGAAGGAACCATCCCGAATGCGTCGTGGAGAAGGTAAATCACCCTGTTAAAATAATAATGGGGTCTCTCATAATTACTAAAATATTTGGGCGTCTTTATATTGTACAAGGAACCATGAAACGACACTAATGCAGTAAAATCTTAAAAACTCTCTTGATACCCCAACTTAAAGAATAGTTCCCCAAAAACGAAGAGTTTACATTTATGCATGGCCCGGCTACTGCTTACGAATATGGATCTTACCGAACATTTCTAGGCGATAAGAAAGAGAGAAATCGCCAAGAAATGGCCTTTGACGCCAACTAAATGACATTTTAATAAGGCTTGGCATCACAATCCAACAATCAAAGAAGGCGTAAAAAAGTATTTCTAGGCGTGTTGAGGCTGTTATAGACGGCAAAGAGAATGTCAGCAAATACTGATCGACATTCATAAACCCTCTGTTTCGATGATATATAAACAAAGATTTATTTTTATATACTTGTATTTTTATTTAATATATTTATCTTTTCCTACTTACAGAAACAACTTAATAGAGACTTTGCCATCGGATTTATTTAAAAATATGCCAAGCTTGACATACATTTCATTTAGTGGTAACCGGCTAGTGACAATATCACAGACAGTATTCGGAGTTTTATCAAGCAATGCTCATGTTGCATTGGAAGGTATGATGTGCCGTTACATTTTGTTTTGTTTTCAACTGCATTTCAATTATTTGTACCATGATGTAAATTTAGGGTATCCTGCCGTAAATAAACGAAGATGCCGGAAGAGTAAAATCTACATATTTTTTTTTAATTTGTATTTACTTTTTTTTGTAATAAAGAACAAAATTTTGTTCAACAGCCGCAGCATTTTAAAATCTAAACAAAGAAGGATAAGAACCAATGACAGTCCAAGAGAGGAAAGGGAGGTTGTTTTTATTGTAATTGAGAGCTTACAGGTACCCTACTCCTAGTTCAACATTTCTACCGTCTGTTCCAGGGAATTAATGCAAATTGTGTCTATGCAGTTTATCTCTGTGTTGTCTTTTATTCTTTACAATGCTCTTCTTTGCAAATATTTTAAGCAGCAAAAGTTTCGTCATTCGTGTATCGAACGCCATTTATGTTTTTGCAATGCACGAATAAACTTTCGCGGGAAAAAAAAAGTGGGCGCTGCCATTGCAAATTTTCGTAATTGTTTTCATTGTAACCGTAACCGTGAGAGCTCTATTGTTTTAAACAATCTCAATCACGAGCACATACCTGTGAATAACAACATCTGAAATATCATCTCGATAGGTAGAAGGGAACGGCGGCTAGAGGTCCATATAGCAGGGTTTTTTTTATGAGCACTATGTATATATATATATATATATATATATATATATATATATATATATATATACATAGTGCTCATAAATATATATATATATATATGTATAAGCGAGAGAGAGAGAGTAGTACAAGAATGTTCAGAATTTAAAATCAGAGTAGTTTAGTGTAAATAGAATCTTATGTGCAAATTTGTTTAACTAAAGCTTTATTTATGTCTAAGTTTGTTCAGATAAATAGAAATTTATTTTGAAAATTAATTATTATTTCCATAGAAAATAGAAAATTTGAATATCTAAAAGCGATCATGCAGCAATAAAATAAAACATCAGCAAAGCCAAAAAAAAAGCATCTGTATCACGAAAAGCGAAAATTTTTTTAAAAATTCAAAATTAGAACTTAGGTATATGCTTTTTAAAATGTAAATGAGAATTAGTGTGCTCATGCCACCGAAAATTTACTCCAGCAATAAGCAACGGCTCTCGATGTTCACAGATTTGTCGAGAAACTGATTTGTATCATTATTTTTTTTTACAGGAAGTCCCATAGTCTGTGACTGCAATATACGCTGGATATTGACTCATCGCATTTTTACTGGGACTTGTGCGGGTAATAATACACTTACTGGAATACCAATAGAAAGGCTGAATGAACACGATTTTTACTATTGTACGAAAAAACTAAGAAAAAATAAAATTTGTGGTAAATATCCCCAAAACCTATGCTAAAAACTCATGTTCTTATTTTGTCACATATTTTTTAAAACGTAATAAATTTCAATTCTTAAATTTTGAACTTTTGTAAATGTTAGTGAAAATAAAAATTTAATAAATATTAAAAAATGTTGTTAATTTATTACTACTCGTTCGTAATCAGTCCTTGTGTGGGGAATGTACTTTAAATGGAAACACTTGTGGTAAATATCTGATTTAATCATATCTTTTAAGCATTAGATACACAATGATGCAGATGACGCACCAAGAAGGAATTGTCGGAAAAATTCGTAGATGTAAAGAACATACGTAAAACAACAAACGATTAAATTTTCCGAACAATAGAATGATTTATTGTAGAGTTTGAGCATTACAAAGTCAATGAGGCTTTGTGTCACCTCTGGCTTGGATGCAAGCTGTCACCCGGCGTGACACAGACTGATAAAGTTCCAGCGGAACTTCATCAGTCCAGTTTGTGTCCAGCGGAATTTCTTGTCAAATTGTCTCCAGCCGTTCGGCTAAATCAGCAGCATTTTGAGATGGTTGCAATCGCCTTTCCATAACATCCCAAATGTGCTCCATGGCAGACAGATCAGGCGACCTAGCTGGCCAAGGAAATACAGGAAAAGCTTGAAGACAATTCATAGCAACACTTGCTGTATGCGGCCGGACATTATGGTCTTGAAAAGTAAGTCCAGGGTGTCGCAAAAGGAACGGTAACACATCCGGTCGTAGGATGTCATCAACGTCCCGCTGTGCTGTCAATGTGCCAGAAATGACTATCAAAGGGATCCAGATATCAAAAGAAATGGCACCCCAGACCATAACACCTTGTTGTGGGCCTGTGCGGCGTGCAATAATCAGGGCAGGATTCCTCTCTGCCATGGACATCTCCAGACACGTCTGCGGTTGCCGTCAGGACATAGAAACGGGATTCGTCACTAAAGACTATACATGCCCATCTGCGCAGTTCCACGTAGATCGAGCCCGGCACCACAGTAATTGGACTTGTCGGTGTGCACGCAGGCGTGAGAGGCAACCGGCTTAACGGACGGCGCGAGCGTAAATTCCGCTCTCTCAATCGCCTGTGGAGGGTCAAGTTGGATACATGTGTACGGGTCATTCGGTGGATATTTGATAGCGACGAATCCGGTGCTGTGACAGCTTCTGACAATCGCTCTATCCTTCCGTACTGTAGTGGCCCTCGGTCAACCGCTACAATTTTGAAGGCGATATCTACCGTTGTTGACCCACTCTTGCTAGCATCATCTAATAGCCTCACCGCTTCGACGCAGATGTCGAGCGGTTCTTCAATTCGTCCAACCAGCCTCTTTCATTCCGATTGCACGACCTCTTTCAAACGCCGACATCTTCTCGTAATGCGCACGAATCCTTCGGCGAGGCATTGTTACAGCCGACGTAAGGTATCGCTGTCAAAATGCAACAGAAATTTCAACCATCAGATTGAGAATAGCTTCTTATATACACCTGCTGAATGCGCAGTTCCGATGCGCTAGCGCTTCCGCTATTCATTCAATGGACTTCAAATTGTAATCATTTGCATGTTCGGTCCGAATGTCTTTGCATACGACATTTCATTACAATCGGGCGACTCCTTCTTGGGGCGTCGGGTTTTTGATACAGAGTGTATTTATTTAAGATAAGGTGAGATGGAGAGAAAAATATGATAAAAGAGAGAATAACACTTAACATTTATTTGCCAGGAGAGGGCAGCTCACGTCAATGAATGCGTCGTTTAGAGCTATGTACGTCCTTGCTGGAGTTTCCTGCCAGAGTTCGGATCCTCATCAGAACGTTTGGGATTTCTGAATATTGGCACCCCTCGGAAACTGCTAGCGACGACTTTCGGAACCACGCATTTAGCGAGCGCGTACAAAACAGGTACATCGGAATCGAAGTTGCAACCTTCCAATTATGAGACCATCGCCCCAAATACTGGGCTACCACCACCCTTACACTTAAAACTTATAAATCTTATATATAATAAAATCCGAGAGTAAACATTGTATGTAGCTAGGTTTGTAGGTAGGTTTGTGACCTCCGATCTTCTTGCGCGCGTCTCTCGATCGCATTGCGCCGAGACGGTTGGTCGCAGACCTACCGAATTTTGCATACGGCTTCACTAGGACAGATACTAACACGCCTCGGAGCGATTTTTTCGAAATTCGAATTAGAAAATGTTTTATTTTATGTTTTGTCCGATTTTTAGCGATTTTTCTTGCATAATACGTAATAACGCCGCTCATGCACTCGCAATAAAACGATATTTGCATCATCGGATAGAGGAGAAGATTTTCTTTCGAAAACAGTTTGTTCGGACTGTGTAACATAATTTTCAGATTTTTGGGAATTTTTCAAATAAAAGTAAATTTGACGCTGACTTTCGTAACATATTTTTAAAATTGCTGCATCTTGAATTCTATCCGTCATAACTTTTTTATATTTTGTCAAATGACGGAGCATACATTTCGCCCTCTTTTAAAAGAAAAACCAGAGGAAAATATAAATTGAGATTTTTTACGAATTTTTAAGTAAAAGAAGGATTTTCATTTCAATAGTAGCAGCTTAAAATTTTCGGTATATCTTGCGTTTTGGTTGTCTTGAAGACAGTAACAATTATTAAAATTGCCAGTTGAAAAAATAAATAAATAAAATTACTTTAAAATAACTGAGTTTTCGCATGTGAAAAGTGCGTGATTTTTATGTCATAAGTTTAAAACCTCTTTCGAAACTCAATCAGAATAACGGACTCACAAGCAAAACATACGCCACGCATGTGAAATAATTCTATATTTTACTTAACGTTGCCAGAAAAATAATTGAATGCTGTTTTTTGTATTTTAATAAAGATGTATTTGTTCTAAATTTTGGCAAAAATAGGGAAGTTTTGATGAAAAGGACGGCTGAATAGAGTGCCCCCAAAAAATGCAAGGCCTTGGGATGCTGAAGGTCTTAATCAGGCTCTTCATAGAGATATTGCTTGGTTGCTGTTGTTGTGGGATAACGGACAATTATCTAGACGAGGGGGTCTAGGCCGGGGAGAGGTGACCTCCGTGGTGGTCTTTTAAGGGATACTATAACCCTTTAACGCGCAGTGTTGCCGCTCTGCAACGCCAAACTCTGAAGTTTTGACTGTTGCCAGTCACGAAGAATAGATTTGATTTCTATAAAAATAGTTGCGGGTGACACAGCTCCACGAGAATCCTTTACTTTTTAGCACGTCCTTTCCTGTCAAAAAATGGTCACGATTATTTTTAACAGCACTGACATCTGTCGAAAAATGGAAGAACGCGAGAACAGCTGGATAGATTGCCCAATGCTGAAAAAAGGGCAGGCGTTGCAATCGCTCGACTTAACTACCAGCAAAATGAAGGACGATCGAAACGTTCATCGCGTGCCACAGATCTAGAGACCCCTTTATCGACGACAGCTGGCTGTGCCGGCACAGCCAGCTGTCGTCGAAAAAGGGGTCTCTAGATCTGTGGCACGCGATGAACGTTTCGATCGTCCGCCATCTTGCTGGAAGTTAAGTCGAGCGATGGCAACGCCTGCCCTTTTTTCAGCATTGGGAAAGGGTTGCGCCTCAAAGGGTTAACTCATATTTATGATAAGTTTCAGAGAATACCACAGAAAACTCCAGGCCGACAGACGCGACCTGGGTTTGAACCAGGTTCCTTCTTTCTCCCAGTTCAGAGCTCTGTACGCTCGGCCTCTAGTGGAGTTCTCTTGATTGGATTTGAGAGTTCTGTAAGATAGGTCAATCTTATCCTACTGATGAACAATTTTCTTGTGGTGAGAACAAATTGTTTGCTCAATTATCTGTTCTTGCGTTTAGTTTTATTTAAGAAGAAATTTTTTATGATTGTTTCCCCAGAGTTTGAATCCCGTGTTTATATGGAAATTTTCAATATTTATTTCATAACGTTGGTTCAGTTAATTTTTCAGCTAACATAAAAATTCTGTGTTCTGGTGGGCTTCGTTTTTTAACTGTAACCTTCACTTAGGGTCACTGGCTGGGCGATATTTTATAATTTTATTTTAATTTGTGAATTTACTTGCATATATTTCTCTTCATTAGAAACATAGCATAGTAAATATTAATATCTTTGTTAATTATAAGTTGTAAATTAGTCTAAGGATTTTACATGAATTACCCAGGAAGCTTGGACGTAATATTTCCTTGGCTGACCTCTAATTTTCACTGCAGTCGAACTACATTTTATGTAACTAAAGCATGTGTATTTTGTACGTGTTTTTTAAATTTAATGTTTGAAAATGGTGAAGAGAGTGGCTTTTTTAATCTTAAAAACTAATTAATTAATCCACAAGGTATTAATTTTTAAATTGCTCAAATTGTTTGAATTCAGTACCACTCGTAGAATTCTTAACGTTGGATTGGGTTCCTCCTTAATGGTGCTACGCAAAGAATTTTTTTTTTTTAGCATTACAATGCTATTTCGTTCACGTTACTTTTTTCTGTAGATATAATTTATGGATATTCTGTGGACATGTTTTTGTGGACAGATTCTTGTGGTCTATACGCTTTTGTTGCATTTTTCAATAGAGTTGCCAAAGAATAAGATGTTGAACGAATAGAATAAAATGTTGAAAGTCTCCAAGATTTGAAATTTTTGTGATTTACCTTCAAGTTTGGGTTCAAAGGAATAAGTCCTCAAAACTGAACCTAGCTTGTCGATTTGTCCAGAAACTAGCAACGCTACATTACAAGGGTAAAGTGTAGTTATAATATGCCTGGCGAAGATTACTGAAAAGCATTTTCAGTAGTACGAAAAGTCATTTTAATATACATTTCAATTCCAAAGAAGTATTTTCTGGAACAAGCAAAACTTATACGGCGCACTCATGAATAATGACACACTTTCCAATTGAATGAAATAAGGAACAAAAATAGGGACGACGCATGGATTATGGTACACTTTTAATATGCGATTAGCACTTTAGTGCTTATTTAAAACAAAAGTTTCTCAGATTTTTGATTTTTTAAAAAATTCGTCATCGTTAAGATATATTACTCCGATAGAAAACTATCTGGGTGAACTAACCTGGTAAATTAACTAAAGTATTTGGGATTTCTTTACGCTAGTCAAAAATGTGACTTCATAAATTAAAAATTGCGTAAAATTGATGAACACTGCCAAAAAATTAATGTCATATCAAAGTAAATTTGCAGTTTCTGAGATATAAAATTGCTCCTCGGGATTAAGCAGCTTGACATTTTTCACGAGATTAAATTAAATAAACTATTTACTTCTGCTGAACGAGGGAGCATTCAAATATTTAAATTGAACATTTCAGATTTCGCATGAATTGTTTTTATTTTAAGACAGGGACATAAACTTTTAATTGCTTTAATTATATAATGGAAACATTAAATCATGAATTTTAAAATTAGACGATTTGTTATGATAATATGGCGTAATATACCGTGTTGATAAACATTTTGCATATGTTAAATTAAAAGCGTTTGTTATTTCAGCATTTTTTAACGGGCGTTTTTGCAACTAACGTACAATAAGTAATCCTACGTTAATATATCCTGCAGTTGTTTCAACAGAAGAAACTACCTGAAAGTTCTTACAAAAGGAATAATACTATTTTATAATTTTTAAACTTCAACACAGGGTTAACCACCCGGTTCCCTTTGTCACATACACAACGACGAAAGCGCTGTTCGCTTGCAAGGCTGGCGACAGTGGAGCATTCAAATCGTAGCAATAAGCAATCTTCATCGTTGCATGTTTACATTGATGAGAGCGATCAAGCCAAACTTGAATAGCGCAATGAAAGCGCCAATTTTCCTTCATTTGCTTTATATTTTCATTCATTTGCTTTATATTTTTCCTTCATTTGCTTTATATTTTTCCTTCATTTGCTTTATATTTGCTGACAAATATTTTCACATTTTGAATTTTTTTTTTTGAAGAATCACAAAATCTATTCAATATTTTAAAGAAATTCGACGCCTATAGCCAAACTTTGTTTAAGTTGGGTGAGCACCTATCATGTCACCAAAATTTAATTTCATTCGCTTCTGTCATTTTTACGTGATGCACGAACAGAAAAGTGTCGCGGACAGAATGAAAGAAAGCCAGAGTAAGAGAACGACACAAATGACAGACAGATAACCTGTTGGTCGTACTGGGTTCGCAGGTGCTTGATACGGATAGAAATTGCAAAATTTTTACATTTCAATTAATGTACAACCAAAAGTCTAATTTTATTTATAAAAAATTCTCGAGGAGAGTTTTCCCCAGTAAAGAATACTGTTAATTTACACGAAATGAAATTAGAGATCAAATTTCTTCTAATATTTGAAAATCGCACAGTTTCATTTTCACTTTTAGCTGCGCAATTCTTATTGGAACTCCAAAATCTACCAGTTTCTCAGATATGGCTCTTATCTGATTGAACTCGGCTATCAGATATCCTTAACTCTTTAAGATATCAAGGGAAGGTCTTCAGTCATAAGATGTGTTGAGTGCAGTGGATGATGCAAAGGAAATTTAATTGCGAAAAAAGAATACTAACTTTGATAGGAAATAAATTTAGGAATATTTGCTACATTAATACAATATCCGTTTCAAAATGAAATCTTTATTGTTTTACCTTGTGCTGGTTGTTTCAGGTAACTTATGCTGCTAAAGTAAATTGCCCTACTGCGGAGAGCATTTGTCTTTGCGTTTCATAGTTTAAAGTTCAAGAACGAAGAGTTAAAACTTTTGTTATACACAATTGGATGCTACTTAATTTTAAGCTTGAGTTAAGAGCACATATGTATATTGTATTTTTCTAAGCTAAATTAGAAAAAAAAAATGAGCTCTTTCAAAATGAAATCTCTATTGTTTTGCCTCATGCTGATTGTTTCTATAGCTTTAGTTGTAGGAGTCGATTGTCCAACTAAGGAAAGCATTAGTCCTTGCACGTGTCAACCGGATGATTCTGGAAGTTCCTACGACCTCATTGAGTGTTCCAACTTGAAAAGTGTTGAAGAATACGAGAAAATAGTTAATAAATCGGAAGATTATTCATTTACATATATTAAATTCGTCAACTTGAGCATGCTTTATTTCCCGATTAATACACAGATTCAAAAAAAGTACCGTTTTATGTGGATAGAGGACTCTAGCTTTGCTACATTGTTCAACAGTTTTCTCCAACAAGATAACAATCTACGCCATTTAAGTCTGAAAAATGTATTATTACAGCGTAGTCTACAATGGGGAATATTTGAAAGTATCCTAGATTTATGGAGTTTACAGGTACTTGATATGAATTTTAGAAAAATAGGAGACGATTTTGGAGAAGTAATGCCTTATTTACAAAATGTTACTTTTTCCAACACTCAAACACTTGAATTAGGGAACAAAACATTTTCGAAAATGACACAGCTTCGGAGTATCACTATTACAAATAATGTAATAAAAAGTATTCGTAGAAGCATGTTTCCCCCGACTTTTAATGGACATACTCTGAATTTTTCGTAAGTATATTTGAAGTTTTTAATACGTAACTTGGAATTGATAAAATGTTTGTTTATTACATTTTTAAAAAAAAATACTAGGTGCCAAGGCACCTAGACTCGCAACGCCTGCTTTTTGTATGAGGCATTCGGCCCCTAATGAGGCGTATTCTTAAGAAGTAATATTAAAAAAATTAAAGTCAATCCCTACTTAGGTCAACAAATAAAAATTTTATTTTAGTTACTTTTTATTAAATTTAATTAATTACATTTAAATAAGAATTTGAATAAGATATATAAATTTGAATAAGATATATAAATATATATAGGGAGAGTGTGAACTAAGAGTATTAATTGAAAAAAAAAAAAGAGATGCACAGTCAGATGTTACAATAGTTCTAAATACAAAACTTCAACACTCTACGGTTAATAGTTTCAGAGTTATGCGAAATAATTTTTGGTGCCACATTTGGTCATATTTCGGCAAAACTCACCAAGGTCGACGAAAAATGGCGAGATTTTGGGCATGGACAAAACAATGACTGACTATCGCCAAATTCGGCGATATTTTGCCAAAATTCGCCAAGGACGAAGACAAATGGCGATATTTTGGGCATGGACCAAATGTTTGACTATCGCCAAATTTGGTGACATTTTGCCAAAACTCGCCAAATTTGGCGATAGTGAGTCATTGTTTTGCCCATGCCCCAAATGTATATATGAAGATGTCCATAGATATTAATGTATTGAAATTCTTTTGGGTCGTCCGGTAAATAAACTCTCCAGTAGATTGGAATCAAAAATCAAGATGCACAACTAGATGTTATAACAATCTTATACATAAAATTTCAACATTCTACGACTAAATAGTTTTTGAGATTTGAGAGTAAAATACATACAAACGTACAAAAAGTCGCCAAGCTTGGCACCAAGCTTGGCAACTTTTGGTGTAATTATTGAGGGAGGCACGTGACCGTGGTTGGGCCATTACGTAAGTATTTGGTAGGAAGGTATTGTACTTGAAATGGATGAATGTCCCTAAAGCTGCTACCCTACTAGCAATTTTGCCCGGCCCATCATCGGCTGGCTACGTGGCCGGTGGTAGCCCGAGAAAAATTGCTAGTAGGGTATTGAGCGTAAAGTGTTGGAAATCTTTTGAGTGTTCCTGTAGCAGCACTATAAATGATTGTGAGTCGTTTGAACTAGCCTAATACCTCTAAAATATGCTTTAATGAATTTCTGCCCATAGAGGGTAATGTATTCAAAATATTTGGGCGTCCCTGTAGATAAACAATCCAGTCGAATGGGACCGAAATGGTGGTTGCACAACAAGATGTTACAACAATCCTGTATATAAAGTTTCAACATTCTACGTCTAATAATGGACTTAAGACTTTGCGCATGAGCCAATTATGGTGAATTTTCATAATTTAGCGACTTGCGTATATGTATAGTTAATAATTATCTGTAAGAAAACAGTACTTCATACTTTTTCTTTGATAAAAACTACGGAACAGCTGGGATAGCTTGCCACCAATGGCGACTTTTCATTATTTGGTGATTTAAACATGCTGACAACCTATAATTACTGCTCATGTAAGGTTCCCGGAAAACCTTTATCCATATTTTCATATACATAATCCTTTGCTGATTAGCATATTTAGCACCACGAATTATAACTTTGTGTAACACACTTTGAGTTATTTATTTCATATACTTTTTAATTTGGCGTAAAATGGGTGTAATTCTATTTCATGTTTGTCAATTTCACGCCATTCTACATATTTTGAATTGCTTTGTTGCAAAGGAATGAATGATTTTATGCCAAATCTGGCAACAATTATGTAAAATAATTCGATTTTCGAAATTTAAGTCAGCTTATCAAGTTCCTCGGAATTTTCTGAATCCGTGGACACGTTTCTCGAAATTCAAATCCCCACGGTTTCGAAGAAGAGAGCCGAACAAGCTCTTGACAGCGGCGGCGGCGACAGCGGCCGTTACTTTTTTTTAGAATAGAGAGTAAATTATTTTAAGGTACATTTGTATTAAACGCAAGCTAAGGTGCAAGTGACATTTAAGTATTTTATAATATTACGTCGTACAAGAAATATCAAATAATCGTTTCAATTTTCTCGTTAAGTTGTAAGTAATGTAGTAAAAGACACAGAAAATTACAAAATTTTACCGTTCAAAAAATTATCGAAATATACCAAAAAGTTTTATTAGTAGAAATCTGTTGTAATGACTAAACAACAAAACAAAAAAAGTTCAGCCAAAGGATAGCCAACCAATTGCCGAGTGGATAAGACACTGAACATTAGGTAATGTATATATGGTACTGTATTCCACGCTCGACTGTCGTTCTAGGGTCTCAGTTTTGGAAAGTTTTCTGTAGAATTAGACGGTTGGATCGCATTTATTGTTACGAGGACTGTGCATTCATCCCCTCATCAAATAAAATAACCTTCACTAAAATCGAAGGAAGAAGTAAGATGTTTAATCATTTTAAATTGTTATTTTTTTTCCGGAGCTCATTTCCAGATTTATGATTAATTTAATCTCTCAGTTAGTGAGAAATTGCGATTTGGATAATCGTTCGATGCTCTGTAAACACCTAGATAAAACTGAATGTCTCAGTTATATTTCAAAATTTATTACTTACAGTTAGATTTTAATTTTAAGTAAACATTACTCAAAACTTGTAAATTTTGATTAAATGAGATGTTTTAATATTTCTGTTGTTTTGTTAAGGCTAAGTACACTAGAGCTATCTGTCCAATAGATGCCTTGTGGGGAGAACTTTTGAGGGTTTCTGACGCGTATACACGTTACATCTGGAGAAAACCACAAAAACCCCAGATCGATAAATAAATCGGCAACTACTGGATAGATCCACGCCGTGCGAGAGGACAGAACCCTAGATCTGCATATTTCAGCAATCTCTCAATACTGAGTGTCTTATCTACTTGGAAATTGGTCGGCTCTCCTCAGTTACAGTAAAAATCTGGAGTGACTCCACTCGACTTTCCAAACACTTACGATTAAGATCATTACTAAGCATTTAAATAAATTTTAATCGATGAATAATTCAAACATATATACCAAATTGAAACTCAATCGAATGCACCGTTTAAACGCTTGCGCACTTTCAAGAATTTCTCCCCATGTGCCATTATGCCATAATATAAAAGAAATTTTTGTCGTAGCCCTGTAGAAAAACTATAAGTCTTATACACACCAAAATCAATACCGGTCTTAAGATGGTGATTTATAACATATATACCCAATTTCAGCTCAATCGAAGGTACTATTTAAACGCTAGCGCACTTTAAAGAATTTCCCCCATAGGCCAGAATGTAAAAGAAATCTTTGTAGTAGCCCCGTAGGAGAACTATAAGTCCTACACACACCAAAATCAATACCGGTCTTAGGATGGTGGTTTATAACATACATACCCAATTTGAGCTCAATTGGATGTATCGTTTAAACGCTAGCGCACTTTCAAGAATTTCCCGCGATAGGCCATAATGTAAAAGAAATCTTTGTCGTAGCCCTGTAGAAAAACTATAAGTCCTATACACATCCAAATTAATATCGGTCTTAAGATAGCGGTTTATAACATATATACCCAATTTGAGCTCAATCGAATGTACCGTTTAAACGCTAGCGCACTTTCAAGAATTTCCCCCCATAGGCCATAATGTAAGAGAAATTTTTGTCGTAGCCCTGTAGAAAAACTATAAGTCCTATACACACCAAAATCAATACCGGTCTTGCGACGGTGGTTTATAACATATATACCCAATTTGAGCACAATCGAATGTATCGTTTAAACGCTAGCGCACTTTCAAAAAATTCCCCCCCATAGGCCATAATGTAAAAGAAATCTTTGTCGTAGCCCTATAAAAAAACTATAAGTCCTATACACACCAAAATCAATACCGGTCTTGCGACTGTGGTTTATGAGATATATATCCAATTTGAGCACAATCGAATGCTCCGTTCAGGAGCTATCGTGTTCACTCACATATACACACACACACACACACACACACACACACACACACACACACACACACACACACACACACACACACACACATACATACATACATCTCGTAAAAATAGCATAAATGGATTCAGAAGCCCTCAAAACGTGTAAAAACACCAAAATCTCGAAGTCGAATTTTTTCATGATTACAATACTTTCCTTACATGGTACATGTTCGGAAAGTAAAAATAGACAGACAGTCAAATTAAAGTACTTTGAAAATAAATGATTTAGGTCAAAGATGGTAATTAAAGGAAATATTTTATCAACACTCACTTACAATTTTAAGTTTTCTCGTTAAAATTGTTCGTATGTTTTGGTCGATGAACAAACTTTCGATAGCTACTCTTCTTTTTTTAACGTTGTATTAAGAGGCATTCGAGGGGCAAATCAGGCAGGGCGTTCCTATAACCATCTCAGAATTTCATGATTTTCTTTTCTTGTGTTGCCTTACCCCAGGAAAGAATATTTTTATATTCTGAAATATTTTTGGTTTACCTCATTTAGTTTTGGAGTTATGAGGGGACAAAGTACCCCAGAGGAGCAACGTCGATTTAATTTAGGGCCATTTTTGCCACTTTATTGTCTCGACTGTGACTGGATCAGAGCTGCTTCAGAGACTTTTTTCATTTTATCCTATAATATATCTTGTATATTAACATCTCAAATTGAAAATTCATTCGAAAATTGTCAGAGCCCCAAATTAAAGCCCCCCAAATACCCCCAATTTCATAAAAAATACAGTTGTAAGAATGCTTTAAATCTTAGCTCTGACATGATACAGAAAAATTTTTTGCACAGTGCAGTTATATATCTTCATATAAAGTGAATCCAATGTTAAACATTTTTGAAGGCCTCCCGGTACGGGGCCCCAAACATGGTCCTTAGCGCTAATTTACGCAATTTCGAAGCATTGGTACAGCTGAAGCCGACTTCCCACAGAAGAACTATTGACATGGAGATGTAGTATCATCATAGTAGTTTGATATTATGAAAAAATATTTCTTGAAGGTACAACTGTTTCCAAGAAAAATCCCAAAAGTACCTCCCTATTTGGGACATTCCACTGGCACGCATGGGGGCATTCCGGCGTTACTTTTAGAAGTTTAATCGACAGTGGCAATATTGAAAATTAACTTATTCTTCATATACCTCAAATATATCATCCATATATCACAAATAGTTATTTTAGAGGGGCATTCATAAGAATTACATTACGCTGTATGGGGATCTCTGTAACTAATGAACCGATTCGAAAATTTTTTTCACTGATAGAAAGCTACACTATTCCTGAGTATTATAAGCTACCTTTCAGCATGTAGCATAACTAGCTCTTTTACAGGGACACTCAAAGGAATTCCAGCACATGACGCTATATGGACATCTCTGTAACTACTGAACCGATTCTAAAGATCTTTTCACTGAAAGCTAAACTATTCCTGAGTAACATAGCCTAAAATTCATCTTTGTAGAATAATTTACATGAATACCCAAAATGATTTGTAAACATTGTAGTAACTGTCTCCATTCGCCACTCAAATTTATTCAAATTTTATTAAACTCCATTCAAATTTTTGAGCAGTGCAATTATATATCTTCATATAAAGTGAATCGAATGTTAAAAATTTTTGAAGGCCCCCAGGGCCCCTCGGTATATTTTTTGAAAGCATCACCGTTTTCAAGAAAAATTTAACACAGTAATAAAGAAATATATCTTTTCATAATATCAAACTATTATGTTGAAACTGCAACTCCATGCCAATAATTCTCATGTGCGAAGTCAGAGACAGTTGTACCTATGCTTCGAAATTGCATAAATTAGCGCTAAGGTCCATGTTTGGGGCCCCGTATCGAGGGGCCCGGGAATTTTTATTTTTTCTGTATCACGTCAGAGCCAAGATTTAAAGAATTCTTTAAAACTGTATTTTTTTTATGAAATTGGGTTATTTGGGGGATCTGAATATTTTCAAATGAATTTTCAGTTTTAGATGTTAATATTCGTGGTATATTATCAGATTAAAAAAAAATTCTCTGAAGCATCTCAGAGCAAAGCACAGCCCAGAGAGTAAAATGGCAAAAATGTCCCTAAATTCGTCACTCCTCTGGGCTACTTTCACCCCCATAACTTCAAAACTAAAAGAGCTAAATCAAAAATATTTCAGATATGTTCTTTCCTTGGGTAAGGCAACACAAGAAAAAAAATTCATGAGATTCTGAGATGGTGATTGAAACTTTCTTCTTTTTTTTACCTGATTTGCTCTTGCGATGCCTCTTAAAATGACCGTAAGATAGAGGCCGTAAAGCTGGGGGCTTTCAAAAATATTTAACATTGGATTCACTTTATATGAAGATATATAACTGCACTGTTCAAAAATTTGAATGGAGTTTAATAAAATTTGAATAAATTTGAGTGGCGAATGGAGACAGTTACAACAATGTATACGAATTATTTTGTGTGTTCCTGTAAATTATGCTGCATGCATGAATTTTAGCCTATGTTATTCTGGAATAGTGTAGCTGTCAGTGAAAAGATCTTTAGAATCGATTCAGTAGTTACAGAGATTTCCATACAGCGTCATGTGCTAGAATTTTTGAGTGTCCCTGTTAAAGAACTAGTTATGCTGCATGCTGAAAGGTAGCCTATATTACTCAGGGATAGTGTAGCTTTCTATCAGTGAAAAAAAATTTTGAATCCGTTCAGTAGTTACAGAGATCCCCATACAGCGTAATGTAATTCTTATGAGTGCCCCTGTAAAATAACTATTTGTGATATATGGAGGATATATTTGATATATATGAAGAATAAGTTAATTTTCAATATTGCCACTATCGATTAAACTTCCAAAAGTAACGCCGAAATGCTCCCATGCGTGCCAGTGGAATGTCCCAAATAGGGAGGTACTTTTTAGGATTTTTCTTAGAAACAGTTCTACCTTCAAGAAATGTTTTTTCATAATATCAAACTACTATGTTGATACTACATCTCCATGTCAATAGTTCTCCTGTGGGAAGTCGGCTTCAATTGTACCAATGCTTCGAAATTGCGTAAATGAGCGCTAAGGACCATGTTTGGATCTCCGTACCGAGGGGCCCTGGGGCCTTCAAAAATTTTTAACATTGGATTCACTTTATATGAAGATATATAACTGCACTGTGCAAAAAAAAATTCTGTATCACGTCACAGCTAAGATTTAAAGCATTCTTAAAACTGTATTTTTCATGAAATTGGGGGTATTTTGGGGGCCCTAATTTGGGGCTCTGACAATTTTCGAATGAATTTTCAGTTTGAAATGTTAATATACAAGGTATATTATAGGACAAAATGAAAAAATTCTCTGAAGCACCTCTGAGCCAGTCACAGTCGAGACAATAATGTGGCAAAAATTGCCCTAAATTAATTCGACGTTGCTCCTCTGGGGTACTTTGACCCCCCATAACTCCAAAACTAAAAGAGGTAAATCAAAAATATTTCAGATTTGTTCTTTCCTTTGGTAAGGCAACACTATAAAAGAAAATCATGAAATTCTGAGATGGTGATGGGAACTTTTTTCTATTGACCTGCCCGATTTGCTTTTGCAACGGCTCTTAATTAGAAGGTACGTTTATCACTAGTATTCGAGGTTCTTTGCACAATCGTTTCCCATATAATACTATTGAAGGCCCGGAAAAGGTCAGGTTTTTCAGCAATAAAAGGGGCGAAAACTTACTTCACTAAAATGATCGCTAGGGGTGCTCTTATGACCTTGATGCAAAGTTTGTGTTTCCTGGCTGTTTGAATGTAAACAATGATGTGTTGAGTTTTTGAGACGGTGAAACATGCTTAAAAGATTTACCTTATTATATTTGTTACTAGCCGCCTCCGGCGACCAGTTGGTTCGTCATTTTAATAAATCTTGTTCGGAGAGAATCCTGTTCCTCACTGGCTTCTTTGGCACTGAAATCTCTCAGATTCGTAATGGAATTTAAAATTAAGATGGTTACAAACAGCAGACGCCCTACGGTAAGTGTCGTCCCCTGCTAATATAAAAAAGCTTTCATGCTTTTAAGCCTTTAAGCCTTTTAAAGCTTTTAAAGCTTTTAAGCCTTTTATGCTCTCCTTAATTTTTGAGTTCGAAATGACACCTCTTCGAAGCCGGCGCCTAGATGCGATGCTTACTGTTTCGGGCCGCCCATGGTTACAAAAATAAGATGGTTAAATGATAAAAAGCTACAAGAAGGAACAACTTATTTTTGTCCTATATTAATTCTGAAGAGCCTATGGATAGAGGAAAAAATAAATGTAAAAAATCTGAAACGCTTTCAGATTTTAAATACGCACTAAAGTGCTGTATATTAAAAGTGTATTATAAGCCATGGGCTTTCCCTATTTCCGTTCCTTATTTCATGAAGTTGGAAAGTATATCATTATTCATGAGTGTGATTAAACAGAATTAAAATTGATATTTCTAACTCCTTTTTCTGGATGTAATACATTAGAAACAGATGGAAAAAAGCTGCGCAGAAAATGCACAGTTCCAACTGAATGAAAATTTCGAAAACTTATTCTCAGGTATATTCATAATCCAAGTAGCAGACGATAAAAGTACGACAAATTGCGCCAAGCGTTAGAATCATCTCCTCAAAATCACACATCAACCATTTTATTTTTCGCCAAATTAAAAAGTTGCACATTTTAGTCTCTAAAAATTTCCAAATCCTATTTTTCTCTGGTTTCTCTGATTTCACGTGCACACGATATTTTAATTAAAAAAAAAAACAACCTTACCAATAATCTAAACAAAAATAATCGTTATTCTTTTATTTTTACTTCAAGAGTCTGAATCATTTAATAAACTTGCCAAATATGGCAACCTAGATATGCTATATTCTCTCTTTTTCCACTGCTGGGTTACAATTGCGAAATAGCGGAGCAAAAATTAGCCTTTTGCGAGATGTTTTTTTATCGATATCTCCTAAAACAATTCGAATTTAGAAAAAATCGCTTCGAGGTATGTCGGGACCCGTCTTGGAGAATTTCCATACAAAATTTGGTAGATCTACCATCACCCGTTTCGGAGCTACGCGAGACAAAGACAAACTAACTAACTAACCAACCAACTAACAGACATTTTTCTTTTATTTATATAGATTAATTTATACTGTACGGATAAATAATTACATTGTACGCAAAAATAATTAAGTGAAAATGGTATAGTGTTGTGTACCATATTGTAATAATTCTGATTACTCTTTGAAAGAAAATGATGGATCAACGGTTGGATTTCACCGTTTTCCTAAAGATCCCATTTTAAAAGATAAGTGGCGGGTTGCTATTTCTCGCTAAGGAAATAAGGACAAAATGAATAAGCTCTTAAAATTTCATATTTGTATATATAATAGTTTTGTCTGGTCGTTCATGTGTTTGCGTCGTAAACCGACGTGGATTTAAAATTATAAAATAATATAAAGAAATCTGAAGGTACTTCCGTAATATTATCTCTATATATTATATGTTCGGGTCATTCTCGCCAAACTATTTTTTCGTCACATATGCTCCGGCATTTATCTTGGCGAAAAATCGCTCGTCTTGGCGGCCCTCCTGGATACTACGTAAGTGCCAATCTAAAAATACGAGGAATATAAAAATAGCTCTCATGGAGTAACAAGGCAACGATGAGTTCTTATAGAACCAAACAGCACTATCTACATATTCCCCAGTTTTGAAAGCCGCATTTCCCGGCCTTGAGTAGTATTACGTAGGCAACGGCACAATTTATGCAACATTTTGAACTTGAATAGAAAGTGCATAAGCCTCTCTTTGCGATATAGACACCAATGACAAATGCAAATTATCGAGTCGCTCAGAAATGTCAAGAGACCCAGAGATTTTCGTTTAGCCAGCTTTCACTAGCCGCATTTTCGGCACTCAGGTTGCAGGGGTTGCTGATGGAGATCACCCGTGTTGGAGGTTGCCGAGTGCTCTTTCAGTTCCAAATGCGTCGACTTCTACCTCACCAGGCTACGAGTGAAAGCCGTAGGTCCGCCCAGCTTTGACGTCGTCGTGAGACAGCAAATCAATTGGCGTGTAAAGCCGGGGCCATCGCTAAGCAACGGGCCTGCTTATGAGTTGCCATCGCTAAAAATGAGTTTATCATTGAGGCCTGTTTTCCCCAGTTACAGTATTCTATTTTATTATTCTAAGTATTATAAATGTTATATTATTTTATTATTTTAAAACAATTTTTTTATACTTTTGTCGTACTAAAGAACTTTAGATGTAGGTAATCGTTTGGTGAATCTTGCGCCATTTTCTTTCATGAAAATTTATCCTAAAATTCGAACATTTTGCTCTGAATATAAAGGTAAGTGAACGCTTATAATGTATTTAGAAATTCTAAATATATGTATGTAAATCATGTTTGGTGAATAATTATTCATGTGTTATTTATAAATAAATTATTTTAATCAGAAATCGTATTACTTGAGTAGTTTTTATTCTTGTAAATAAGCATGACGTTGTGATACTATTTAGACAATTTAATTTTGCCTGTTGAAAATGTTATTTATCAGTTATATATGCCTTGATTATGTGATTCAGACTTACATCTGGTACAGTGCAGAAATACAGTAAATTATAAATTATTGATTTTTGCCCGTTTATACAGAAACTTCAAATGTAGTTAATATTTTGTACAAGCGTTCATTATGCTTGCTCAATTCCTAAGTTCGATTGAGAAAGCGACAAAAGAATAATATATACTATATGAAATGTCTTTATTAAAGAATAACTAATTCGGGGATCGCGCTATAGAGCGTGTTTTATCAATTTTCTCCAATATACAGGATATTCCGAAAACACTGAAATGCGCTTTAATACATCATTTGTTAAAGATTAATCTTGAATTGTTTAAAATAACGTAGGAAATACGACTACGTTCATGAAATATTCATTATAAAAATGTCTTTCTCATTTGTGTATTTAGTTATTTTAAAGTATATTAAATATCCACTTGTGAGACTAAAATAAGCAATCGTGAATCATGAGAGTAGGCGCTACTTCGTTTTTCCTTCAAATTATATGCATCTATTTTCTTTATGTAAATATGTATGATAGCAAACAAATTAATCATGAGTTCGTACTTGAATTAGTAACACATTTACTACTTAAAACTACATTAAATAACGTTTGAAAGCACTGGGAAGCTTGAGAAATGCCTGATGTATACGTGAAGACTCGAGCATCCGTAGGCCTCTTTGGATGGCTCATCAAAATACACGCGCAGGCCCGTTACTAATTGCGAAGGCCCCGGTAAAGCTGTATGGTCATAACTACGGGTAGTCTACTATTACCGTGCAATGTTCCAGTAAAGAAGTTAATTCATTATTTGCTGTTGAACTATTCCTTATTTAGTTAATTTAGTTACTGATTTTCTTAATAAAGAATTCCTTGAGAGCTGAGAATTCCAATTTACAAGAAAAGAACACGCACGTAATTTTAATTTGGCGCAATTCCCTTCAAGCTGTATTATGAGGGTCCCTCTGAAATTTTTAAGATACGGCTAAATGGTACAAGTTAAGCTTAGCAAATTTTATTAGTGTTCAATATATTCCCCTCCAATACGATGCACTATTGTAGGCGAATTTTCCAAAGTTTAAAAGCCTCAAGCCACCCATTTCTTGGAATTGATGTAAAATATACTTTTACAGTCTCACCAATTTCATCTTCGGAGTGAAAACGACGACCACGTATATTTATTTTTAGATTAAAAAAAAGTTAAAAGCAGGGTGCGAATTGACTAGGGGGGGATGCCGGGGATCGTCCCCGGCTGAAGAATGTAATATCCCTACCTAGAGAAATATTAATTGATCCCTGCCAGGGATACTATTTATCCCCTGCTGAAGAAATATTAAACCGAAGAAGGAACTCTTGGGATTGAAATCAAGAAGTCAAAATGAAAGCAGTACGTTACCGTTTGTTACTATGCTCTAAGGCAGTGGTTCCCAACCTTTTTTTAATCGCGACCCCTTTTAGATTTTTCAAAACTTTCACGACCCTCCCCCAATCCGCCATGTTTGACCAATAAAAAACATTGATAATGAAAAAATATATCTGGAGATTTAAAATTGATATCTTTTTAATATGTACCGATTATTAATAGGATGATTGAGGTTGAATTTGACAAGTTCGGCTATTCTTGGCTGAATATTCGTCAAAGCCAACCGCATGTCATCTTAGACATCTAATTTATTACTGGCTTTTGTCTTAATCTGCAAAAGAAATGAAAATCCAACCTCACGCAGGTAAGTGTATGCAAATGGCTGTTAACATTTGACATGAAAGCTTAGAAGTTATTGGATATAAGCAAAGCATAGCACACCAAAATTGAGTTAATGGTTTTTCTTGGTATAAATCACTTGCGGAGGAGTCACTTTGCAAATTCAAAAATTCACTCTGCACTTCGTCAGGAAGATTGGCGACATCTAAAGATGCGTGAAATGGATTTCGCACGAGTGCAATCTCTTGTTCAACGAACTTTGGGAAATATCTTTGAATTTCAGATTAAATGGGGCTACTAATTACCTCGTTCAAATTAATTACGATTCCTATTTCCGATTCATCTGTCTTAATGCATGGGTTCTCAAGCATTAGTTAACACTCCTAGATTCACCGACGTCAGTTTTTGTAGCTTTGATACAAAAGCCCAGACGAGAATGAGGATTTTTTTCTTTCCAAAGAAAAAGGGAGAAATTCTGTTTCAAGGCAAAGAAACGTGAAAATAGTTTACTCTTAATTTCCTACAAAAGCGGTCTGCGGCGACCCCCGGAAAAAGGCATGGCGACCCACTAGGGGGTCGCGACCCCCCGGTTGGGAACCACTGCTCTAAGGGGATTGCCTTAAAATTTCGTCTGTTTTCTAAGCTAAAAACCCTCAAGGGTGACTTCCAATACAGGGACATTGTATATAGCCTGTGTATCTGTGATTCCATAGAACAATCTATGACTTTTGTTTGTATATAAGTCAGTTCCCACACGTGTCGGCGATTGCATTTGTCATGTAATATCATGTGAGCGAAGCATTTACACCTTCCCTCCTTTTTCTTTTCAAGTGTCCCCCCCGGAGAATGTTTTCTTTCAAATGTCCCCCCCTGGAGAAATTGTTCAGTTCGCACCCTGGTTAAAAGACACATATAGGAAAATCAGGGGAATAGTATAGATGTTCTATCTCTTTGTTGATCTGTTTTGCTCAAGAAATTTCACTGTCAATTTCGCCGTATGAGAATATACATTGCCATGATGAAGCATACGAGCTCCATTACATTAACTTCTTGATCTATGAACTACTTGGTCTTCTTGGTTTATGAACTACAATCTTATCCAACAACACCAAGGGCAGAGGCAGTGGCTAGGCTTCGATTTCTGACTGGCTACGACTGTCTGGCAAAACATTTATATCGTTTAAAAGTTGTCCAGAGCCCCAATTGCCCTCTTTGTAACCTACAACAGGAAATGGATATTCGCCACCTGCAGACTTGTGCTACGCTCTCAGGTCGGGACCTCTGCGGTCGATATTGGGAGGCAAGAGAACGTATGAGCAGCTGATCCCTACTTTGTTTTTTTTTGTGTTCTGCTTTTTTCTTTTTTGTCTGCTGGCCATTAGAAATAATAAAAAAAAACATTAACTTCTTGAAGAATTTCTGTAAGATACTTAGTGGTGTATCATTTAGCTGTAACTATTTTCTGTCCCTCCAGCTTGATGGCTTTGATGAATTCTGGACTTCCGAGGAAAACGGCATACATTACTTTTTTCATTACTCGTTGTTTTTTCACCATTGGTGATTTGGGGTCATCTTCAAAGACCCACCTTTTACTTTCTTGACGTGTTGGAGCGTCAAAAAATGGCATGTAGTTTCATCACCAGTTACAAAAATAGAAATGAGTCGGTGTCCACCATCTTTAAGTAGGTGGGGTCTTTAGGGTTTCTTTTCAGATTCTGACACGCTCCGTTTTTTTTTTTTTTTGTGTTCTGTTAAATTATAGGGGATCCAACGACAAACTAATTTTTTTCATATGCAGTTCTTAATGAATAATTTTATGTGTAGCTTCGGATCTAATTTTAAGTTCCTTCTTTATCATTTGGTAAGTACAGCGATTATCATCGATTAACATTTTTCGAATAAGCCGAGACATTTTCTGGGACTACAGGTGAGAGATTCTTCCGGCGTGTTCTTCATTCAAGAGAGCTAGCGAAATCTACGAAATTATGCAAACCATCTCAATACAGTAGCACAAAATGGAACCCCGTTTACAAATGCAAATTGTAGACCTTGAAGACATTCTTGTTGATTGAACCTTACTTTAAATTCAAAGAAAATCATAGCGCGATAATGCTCTCGGGTCAGGGCCGGCCACAGGGGGGGGGGGGGGGGTGCTGCGGATGCAAGGCACCTGGGCCACGGTTTCAGAGGGCCCCCCAAATCCGTTCTATATTTTTTATTATGTCTCTCTCTCTTATCGTGAAAAATATAAAAGATTTCTTTAAATTAAAGTACACTCATAGTGTTGTGTGACTACTCTGCATCTTTCAGAGCAGCTAAACATCATTTATAAAAGTGTCTTTCTACGAACAGTATTCTTTGACAGTACACCCTAGCTCTGATCAAATGTCATTTACCTTCGCACCTTTCACCGTCGAAAGAGCGAAAAATCAGTTAGAGAAAAATACAGTTATCAGATCTGGACCATTGGTCATAACGACCCCTCATTATCGAATTCTTTGAAAAGAACCGAAACACAAAGATCAGCGGAAGAGGCCTTTTTGTTGTCAAAACCAAGGACTGATTGATTAATACCTTAGGGGTCCCCTCTAAACTAACTTTGTTGATACGAAGTACGTTTCACGCGTCTGGAATTAATTTGAAGATAAGAGTACACAAAGAATAAAAAATGACCTGCATTTGGTTACCATTGCAAGCATGGGAACACTTTTTTCTCGTTTAAAATTGTGCAAATGTGTTGGTCAAATCCTATTTTGCAGTTACTCCTTCACTCGAAGTTACTAATCGAAGTTGAGCCATTGGAAGTGTCTGCTTGTATTAGACTTTGTACGAGTCTATTAACTTTTGCGTATATGTTATATATATTTTGAAAGATTTTTCTTGAATTTTATGACTTTCACGGGCCTAAATTATGGATTAAGCTTTCCCAATTTTATCATCGCGTTTTCTACATTTGAAAAAAGTTAAGTCGTTATTTTGTTTATAATAGCCGAGATTGCACATAATTAGATAATTTTCGTCAAAAAGTTTTAAATTGTGTTATTTCACATTTATAAAAGTTTTAAATGCATTTTGATTGTTCCCGTAACTTATATTTACGCGATTTAATCCCTAAGCAATAAATGAGTAAGTGAAGTTCTGCAGTCAGATGAAACAAGCTATTCTAAAGTAGAAAAAGTCAGTACTTTTAAAACTGTGTTTATTTAAAATTAGGAATATAAAATATTTCAAACACATTAATCGATCTCAACCCCTTCTTCTTCGACGTCACATCTCACACTTTTGGCGTTTTTGTGCCCGCACAGTCGGCGGCGCGTGCCATGCGACGTACAGTTGATAACATTTAGGGAATATAATTAACCACTTTATATATACAGTGATTTTTATGTTAGAATATATAAAAAGATCGTGCACAACTGAATACCATATTTAGTTTCAAAATGTACGTGTGGGTTGGTTAACATTTTGAAAAGATATTAAAAATTCACTGTTTCCAAAAAGCGGTTAGATGTGTTCGGTAAGGGTTGGTAACTATGAGATAATAATAATAATAATAATTATAATTTCGAAAAAATATCCTACCAATAAGGGTTGGTTAATTCCAAAAAAATACCAACTTAAATTAATAATAGATTTCGAATGGATGTTGCTCTATTTTCTAATAGAACCCTCATACTTAAAATAGCCTTCATACTACACTGCTGGCCATCGTAAATGCAACACCCTGAAGGAAGCATGCAAATAATATGAAATTTACAACATGCATTAGCTGAGGTGAGATATGCAAATGATTAGAATTTCAGCGCAGACGCAGTTCAAGCGCACCTGTGGCGCCACCTCAAAGCGCTATTTAAGGCTTGGAGATTTCGACGGTTTCAAGTACAGCAATTGTGTTTTTCTTGCTTTTTTTTCAAAAAAACGATAAATTATGCCTCGTAGGAAACAACGATCATCTTTTGATCAAGTATCCGAGTTTGACAGAGGAAGGATAGTGGCATACCGAGATTGTGGGTTATCTTTCAGGGAAATCGGTCGTCGTATTGGACGAAACCAAACAACTGTGATGCGGATATGTGATCGTTGGGTGCAGGAGGGTACGACGGACAGACGTGATCGACCGCATCGACCTCAGTGCACCACGTCACGTGATGACAGGCAGATTGTACGCATGGCAGTGACGGACCGCTCAGTCACATCACGAACCATATCACAGCAGATTCAGTCTGTAACGCATCATCCAGTGTCTGCGCGTACCATTCGACGTCGTTTACAGCAGAATGGTCTGTCCGCAAGACGTCCGTTGCTTTGTCTACCTCTGACGCGGAACCACAGACGTCTCCGCCGCCAATGGTGCGATGAAAGAAGGATGTGGACGACAGAATGGAATGAAATTCTCTTTACTGACGAGTCACGCTTCTGTATGCAACACCACGACGGTCGGATTCGAGTCTGGAGACACCGTGGAGAGAGGATGCTGAACAGCTGCATTATGCACCGTCACACTGGTCCTGCACCGGGTATTATGGTATGGGGCGGTATCGGATATCTCTCTCGCACTCCTCTAGTACGCATTGCCGGTACTTTAACCAGCCAGCGCTACATCTCCGAGGTGTTGGAGCCAGTTGTCCTTTCTTACCTTCAGGGCTTGCCAGCAGCCATATTTCAGCAGGATAATGCACGGCCACACGTGGCACGCATTGTCCAAGGGTTCTTCGTCAATCACCAGATTGAATTGCTTCCCTGGCCGGCGCGCTCTCCGGATCTTTCGCCGATAGAAAACATGTGGTCCATGGTTGCTCAACGACTGACCCAGAGTTCATCCCCAGCTGTCACACCAGATCAACTTTGGCAACGTGTGGAAGCTGCTTGGTCTGCTGTACCCCAAGAACACATTCAAAGTCTCTTTGAATCAATGCCGAGGCGTGTGGCAGCTGTGATCTCCAACAACGGCGGCTACTCTGGGTACTGATTTTGGCAGGAACCACGCTTCATAGAATGCTGTAAATTTAATCATTTGTTACTTGGTCAACATGTTATCTACACAATAAATTTTGTTGTGATATCTCTTGTTTTTCTTGGTGTTGCAATTTGGGTGGCCAGCAGTGTATATTTGAATATTTACAGCATAATAGCGGATAAAAGTACACATAAAATTGGATGATTGAAATATACGTCTCGGGCACATAACCAGAAATAAAAAGATAAATTGGGGTGGGCCTAAAAGGAGGCATTTCTAATTAAGATAGCATTTCTACGTAAAAGCTTGATTATTGACATCCAATTAAGAAAAAGTATGAATTTCGGAAGGTGCCGAGGCCTCCATTGCCTATTCTCTGGCTACGTCCCTAATATGTCTGTTCATCCACGATCCATTCTTAAACATTTCATCGCATCATTTCTTTTCTAAAGTAGTACTAATTAGATTTTAAAATCTTAGAAAGTTTGAAACAATACTCCAAATTCATCTGAATCTCTAAATTAGAGAGCAAGATCATCAAAAATGTCACTTTCCAAAAAATTTATTCACTAAATACAGTGAAAAGGTGCTAAATTTAGCGAAAAATCCCTTAAATTGGCAGCACTGACTAATGAAATGTCCTCTTATATTAAATTAATGGACTTAATGTGAAGTAAAATATTCAAACATACATTTTGGTTAATTTAACTTAAGTAAAAAATTATTGATTGTATTTAATTTGACCTAAGCTTTAAGTCATCCCCCCCCACTTCCATTGTGGTCTTCTTTTTCAAATTTTAAATAGGTAGTTGGCCAACAAAATATTTATTTTACTGTCTTCATTACTAACTAAACTACTCTGAAACAATTAATGTCACTCTCGGTGGTCGGTGAATCTCCAGAGTGAATAGATTCATATTTTCTCACATTTTTCAGTATTAGTAATGCAGGTTAACTGAAATGGTGATAAACGGCCCCACAGGTTTAGCATACATATTCGATGCGGTTTAGACCTCCAACCAGTGCCGGCTCAAGGTACCGGCAACTCGGGCAGCTGCCCGGGGCGCTATATGTTTAGGGGCGCCATGAAAACATAATCGTAGGAGAGAGAACGGATTTTTTTTTCTTTTGGAGGTTTATCCACCGTCAGACTGTCCCACTTGCCCATAGTCAGGTAAGCTCCCTTTGTGGTTTCTTCCTATTCTTCGCTATCATCGTCGTCTTTATTGACTTTGGAATGTTAAAAGATTTTTTATAAGAAAGGATTATCTGAGCTGGTGAGGTGGAAGTCAGTAGAATTTTATAAATCGCAAAAATATTCCTCGATATAACCAGGTTTTACTCGTTAAAAGTGAGTTATACTCCCATAAACTTAACATTGTACCAGCCAAGTATTTCCGATTTCCTCATTCAATCTGGGTTCTTCTTAAATAAGGAGTCGTCATAAACGAGTTAGATTTATTTAAAAAGGGCGCCAAAAATTAGCTTGTCCAGGGCGCCAGCTACCTTAGAGCCGGCCTTCAACCCTAATTACCACGACCATTAAAGTGTTATTAGTGTATTTCAGTTCATTCTTAATATTTGCTTTATAAATGGGTCTATTAATTAATGAATTTTTAGCATCTATAATGTTTGGGGCCCCCAAAAAATGTTTGCAACCGGGCCACTTCAAACAGAAGGCCGGTCCTGTCTCGGGTCAACTTCATTTTTCTTTCTTTCAATCTTGCAAGAAAACAAATTTCAACAAATGAAAATTATCTGTCGCAAAATTTATTCTGGGGCAGATCAAATTAATTTGTTGTCACAAATTGTCGTCTGCAATCATAAGAGTTCAAATTTACATTTTAAACAATTTCTTTTTTCTTTCACCTATCGTCTGCCACTGTCTCAAAAATTTCTTTGCAACCCTGGTGAGTACCTAATTGTATGATTCTAATCTATATTAATAAAACAGAGTGTAAACTGTTACTTAGTTTGTTTGTCTGTGTCTCGCGTAGCTCCGAAACGGTGATCGTAGACCTAGCAAATTTTGTATGGAAATTCTCCAGGACGGGTCCCGACATACCTCAAAGCGATTTTTTCGAAATTCGAATTATTTTAGGAGATATCGATAAAAAATGTGTCGCGAAAGGCTCATTTTTTCGCTTCGCCATTTCGTAATTGTAGCCCCGCAGGGGAATGAGTGAGGATTTAAGCATATCTAGGCTGCCATATTTGGCATGTTTATTAAATGATTCAGACTCTTGAAGTAAAAATAAAAGAATAGCGATTTTTTTTTTTTGGTTTAGATTATTTGTAAGGTTGTTTTTTAATTAAAATATCGTGTGCGTGTGAAATCAGAGTAGGAATGAAATGTTTTATACTCAAAAGAAAAATAGGATTTGGAAATTTTCCAATACTAAAATGTGCAACTTTTTAATTTGGCGAAAAATAAAATGGTTGATGTGCGATTTTGAGGAGATGATTCTAACGCTTGGCGCAATTTATCGTAATTTTATCGTCTGCTGAATACACCTGAGAATAAGTTTTTGAAATTTTCATTTAGTTGGAATTGTTCATTTTTCTGCGCAGCTTTTCTCCATCTATTTCTAATGTATTACATACAGAAAAAGGATGTTGAAATACCAATTTTAATTTTGTTTAATCACACTCATGAATAATGATATACTTTCCAACTTAATGAAAGAAGGAACGAAAATAAGGAAGACCCATGCATTATAATACGCTTTTAATATATAGCACTTTAGTGCGTATTTCAAATCTGAAAATGTTTGGGATTTTCTTACTTTTTTTTTTCCTTTTCGTTTTTCGATAAGGGCGAATATATCCAGAAACTCTTCAGAATTAATATAGGACGAAAATAATTTGTTCCTTTTTGTAGGTTTTTATCATTTAACCATATTATTTTTGCAACCAGGGACGGCCCGAAACAGTAAGCATCGCATCTGGGAGCCGGCTTCGAAAAGGCGTCATTTCGAACACAAAAACTAAATAGAGCATAAAAGGGGGCGTATTTTTTATATTAGCAGGGTCGCCACTTAACCTATGGCCGGTCCTGTTTTTAACCATCTTAATTTTAAATTCCATTCAGAATCTGGGCGATTTCAGCGGCAAGGAAGCCGGTGAGGAACAGGATTCTCTCCGAACAAGATTTATTAAGATGGTGAACCAACTTGTCGCCGGAGGCGGCTAGTTGAATATAAAGAAAAATAATTTGTAAATGCTCCTTTAGTTTATGAGACAGAAAATGAAACATTTCAACAATATCACACATTTTTCTATTTTTCATTTACAGAAACAATTTCATAGAGACTTTGCCAAGCAATATTTTTGATGACATGCCAGGTTTGAAAGAAGTTTCATTCAGTGGTAACCCTTTAACTACATTAGACCAGCAAACATTTGCCGTTTTGCCAGAATATGTCCACGTCGCAATGGAAGGTAAAATATATTGTTAATATATACCTATTTATTTAATATTACTATGTATTTTATGCTCATTCGAACTCCTAAACGTTCTTGTGGCTTTCCAGGAAAGCAAAAGGATACCGACTGATAAGACCGACGCATGAATTATGATAGATATATTTGATATACTGCATTGTAGTTCTTGTTTAAAATATGGAAGTTTCTAACAAAATATTCATGTTAAAAATAGGAAATGAGATTTATTACTTTTGACGGCCTTTTCATATCATGCGTTTAAAATTGCATAAGTAAGTTGAATACTAACATGATTTGAAAAATATATATATATATATATATATAATCAAGTTTGTTCTATCATGAAACATGAATGCAGATAGGAATATATAAATCTTTTAAGAAAATAAAATTTTGCTGAGACTATTTTACATTTATTTATTTATATTCCGTTTCTCTTTGTTGATTTAACAATATCCATTCTGTGTAAAGAATGGGTACTTCAGCTAGTGTCGTCATCATTAGTGATTGGTGGCTTGCCTCTGATGTTATATGCAAATTGCCACCGTACGCCCGATCATGCTTCTGTCGGCAGTTCCCAATGTTTATTTTTGCGTTCTTACGTGTCCGTCTTTTGTTGTACACGTACCGTTCCAATGCTATTTAGAGTTTTCGCATATGCTGATCATTTTGCGACGGAATAAAAGTGGGCTTTGCCATCGGAAATATTTAGTTTCTGTACTTATAACCCTATTCGTGAGCGCCGCTTTGTTGCCGTTCACAGAATCTCGATCTCATACCTCTGAATGAGACTATTGCATTATGTGCCCCAGCCCTACTTTGAGCAATACACGAATGAAATCCCAGTGAAAAATCATTCTAGAAATGTCCTGGTCGCCCCTTGTAGACCTCTCGGCAAGGATTCCATCAAACCACGATGGGCAAAACTACAACGAACGGAACAAACGGTAGACTTTGCCTACAACCCTAGTTGGGTGCAGTGCTCGGTACTCAGAATAGCGGTGCCAGGTGTCGAACTGCTCTGCTATTCGCCAACATCGGCAACTGACATCTTAGGACATTAATTATCATGCAACTCTGTCTACGACTTGTAGCCTTGTGCTTTGACGGCAGGAGGTCACAACCATGAAGGGGAGAAAATTTTCAATATGGTTCACCTTATTTTACCTGTTAGCTCTTTGCTCCATTCTCTGGGAGGGAGCCGTGGAAAGGAGTGAAATCGTCCTCCTCTCGGCATGGTTTACCCCTGAGCTTGTTGCTTCAATCTCAGAAATGGCTTACAGGAATCCATCAAGGAGGAATGTGACGCAGACTTACGTGGCCGGTCACTTTGATCTGGGTCTAGTCTCTAAACCCAGATCCGGTCAAGAAACCTACGACAAGGCTAGGGTGCAGAGGTGCCATTGCCACCACTTGGTACTCGTCCAATGGTTTTCGTCCAGAGGCTAGGAGCTCAATTCTTCCCCGCTTGTTGAGAAACGTCGGTGGTTAACTCTGCCTCACCTTGTGGTCACTTAAGTGGAGTCTTAATGAGGAGCGTCAAACGGGTTCTTATGATTGGCTAAACAACCTCTCGCATTTGGTCTAACAGTCGATAACTAAGCCACTGGGTCTGCCCAGTTGGCTGCTACCCAATGATTATTTCCAAACAACTGGGGGAGAAATGAGCTCCTCGTCCTTGATTAGAATCGCTAGGCCGGTGTTTCCGCTTTCCTGACGACTTGTTCTCATCTGAGCTCGAGTAGTAAGCTGCTCTGTTGCCATTCCGCGGCGCAACTTGGAGGCGTGGGAGCTCACTAGTGCTATCTGCAATTATATGCCAGGTCGTATACCTCTGAATAGCTATATCTATTGCAATCTCATCTCAATCCGTCAAACGGATCGACCTCTGGAGATCAATATATCGGCAATTTTTTTTTAAGGACAACGTACTTTATTATTTTATTTGCCCTCTTTTTTACATTTGGTTTCTTTTTCAGGATGTCCCATAGACTGTGACTGCAACATGCGTTGGTTAACTAGTGGGAAATCCCATGCTTATATTACTGGAAAGTGTGCCGGGATTAATAAAAACAGAGGAATAGAAATAGACAGACTGCAAGAGAGTGATTTTAGTTATTGTACACGATGGCGAAAAAAATTTAAAATCTTATCCAACAAATATAATATTAATAATATTTCTACTAAAAAAATACAGTCAACTCCGGTTGTATCTGGTTAGCTTCAGTGAACTTGGAGATCGACAAATTTCGCTCGTTATATGCAAAATTTTCTAGGAAAGAAGTATCCTCCTTTAAACAGAAATGAAGTGAAATAGCGAACAAGAAAAATTAATAAATAGTTATAAAAATAGTATTTTATGTCCGAACTGAGTTTTAATTTATTTAGTGAATGAAACAATCAAATTTATTCATGAAATTCACGTAAATTCGTTAAAGAAATGAAATAATTAATTTTTATTACTTTAATAATGCATGAAAATAACCCAGTATGCATTGCTGATGAATGAAGACAGCTTTGAACGAATTTAATAGCCTTTTTTAGAATAGGCCTTGGTTTTATTATTTAATGATTTCAAAGACAAGCGTATACGAAAAGGACGTTCCTTTAAAAAACCTTAAATTTCACCTAATTTGTTCGACTGCGTCATTTTTATGTTCGCTATAGCCAAAGTTCGCGTTACTATCACCGACAATTTTTATACACACACAGTGTTATTTTATATTATAAATCGGGATTTATGAGTTGCGTTCACTACAGCGAAGTGGTTACAATGTCCGTTTCCACCATAGCCGCATTTGACTGTATTCATATTTCTATTCTTTAACAAAATTTTCGTTAAACATATGTAGGATGTCACACAAAAAATGAATTTTGTGTGACACTGACATAATCTTTTACTCTTTTAAATATTGCTCATAGACGTATACAATATATTACAAAGTTACGTGGAAAAAGATACCGAATTTTATGGCACATATCCAAAATTCTTTCTGGAGATTAAATCTAAATAAATACAAACTTTAAATTTTATACGATCCCCGTACAAAAAATTTCAATTAGTAAAATGCGCCCAGCACATTAATTAGATGATGTGGAAAAGTTTAATATTTATCATAAAAAGGCTCGGAAATAGGAAAATAAATATGTATTGATTTAAACTTTATTTCAATAATTCTTAAAGGAAAAAAATAATGAATAAAAAATAAAAATCACATCTAAATAATCACGTTTTGGAGGCTGCACACAAGTTGATTTAAAAAAAACAATGCTCACATCACTACAAAATACTTTTTCCATTATTGGCACTGTATAAAACTTTACCAATTTCGTTTAAACACATTTCTGCGCCTGTTTATGATGAAAGCCTGAAATTCTGCCCATCATCTATTAATATATGAGACACATTTTAAAAACTGGGAAATTTTTTGTATAGGGGACGTATAAAAATTTAAATTTTGTAATTAATTAGGTTTAATCTCATGAAGATATTTTAATCGATACTAAGAAATACTGTGCCATTTTTGTGTAACTTTGTAATTTATTGTATATGTCAATGATCAATGTTAAAGAAATAATATTTTAGGATTGTGTCTTTGGAACAGATTCCATATTATTGCTGTAAATGTATTTAGGAATAATGTAACTTTATTGTAATTAAAGTTTTTATATTTTTAATTAAATAGTCATGAAATTATGTTTTTAATTTTGTATATTTTTAATATTTCTGTGTCGCTGTGAAATAGTTACTCATTCTTTAAAAGGAAAGGAAAAATACTTCTCTTATAGGACACAAGAATGTGCATCTAACTTTGAAACATACTTTTAAATTACTGAAGCTGTTTAATGAAGAATATTAATAAACGGACAATGCAACTTTAATTTTATTGATAGTTCATTATTATAAAGGAACAAATTTCTTTGGAAAAACTAATATTCATAATATTTCACTTTTTTTTTCATAAAAGAAAAAATAAAGTGATATCGTTGAATTAGGCTTTTTCATTTTCCGATGAGTGAAAAATATAATTTAACATTAAAATTATTTGAAAAAGTTTCTCAAAAGGTGGACTTGAATTATTATGGAAAGTACTTGTGAGAATGGAACTAAAACTTTTCCTTTGGGTTTTAAACAAGTTGATTCTGATGACAGAATCAATGTATGCTCATATTTAAAATCAAATAATTTCGCAGCTCTAATTAATAAATGGAAAGAATGCTTTTAATGAAAAATAATACACGTATTTTTCTTTAATAAACTATTTTTCAAAATACAACATTATACATACATTTGTAAAGTATGAAAATTTTCTATTAAATTAGATGCATGGTTTTAAAATGATTTTTAAATTATTCATTGTTCATTGAAAATTATCGAACTCATTGTTCCTTTATATATATTTTTAAATAGCTTCTCAAAAACCTAAAATATGTCTTTCAGGCTATACAATGACAGGAGAAAGACGATTTGCAGGGTAAAGGTAATTTATAAATTATTTAAGACTTTTGAAAACAATATTTTATAAGATTACTGTATCCTATATTTAGCATACAATTCATAAATTGTTGTGAAATTAGATAAATAGAAAACTCTCTGTTTCAGATCATTGGAGTGAAAGATATGTAGTCAGTGTAAAACAGTCATAGTTAATGCAATAGGAAAAAGCACAAAGACACCAATAACTTATTGTAAGCTTTGACTTTTTCAAAAGAATATCGATTCATTTTTTTTTTTTTTTCATGCAAGAAGAAACTGGAGCCATCCAAAGTGTAGATTAAAAATGAGTTCATTTTAATACTTCTATGCGTTTTACATTTCCATATTGTATTTCGTTTAATTCCGTTTTTAATTTGTTATACTACATACTTATATATTAGAAAAGGTGTTAAATACAATTATTCATAACAATGACGATATTACTTAGCGAATAACGATACTAATAGTAGAGTGATAAACCTCAAATGGCAATTTAATATGCATATTTGAAGATGGATATTTCATAAAGGGTACTAAGTTTTATAATAATGTCTCTATATTTTTTTTTTTCTCATGTAAACTTTCTTTTTAATGGAGGTTTTATATTTGGTATCGCTGAAATAGAGGTATCGAAATTTCTTCTGTGGCTGCAGAACTTTTCAGAAGTCTCCTTTTCTTATTCTGATAATTTTTTAGAGGATATTAGTTTCCCCAGGAACGTATGGAGCGGTTAAAACCTTATGCTTTTCCCGAAAAAAATAATTGGCGTCTAGAGTTGAAACTAGATTTGACACTTTCAAATCATTCTCTAGATTTAAAAATATACAATTTGATTGTTAAAATTATTCAGTTTTCACATTACTAGTTGAAACAAGTAATAATGAAACCTTTTTAACAAAAGTCGAATCGAATTTCGATAGTTGTGTTTTGTAAAGCGTCCACTGAAACTTGATAGTATTGTAGGTTAATGGTATCAGTAATATTTACAACGGAAAATAATGTTTGGCATTCCTTATTAAAAGTTTATTTGTATTTCGTTAAAAAAAGGAAAGTGACTACTTAGTATCTTTATTTTTAACTTTTAAATTAGGTGTTAAGAATTTTTGGTCCTAAGTTTTATCGTAAGAGATACTTTTTGTATGACTAATAATTTTTGTTTAGATGCAAACGCAGCATGTTTTCCTTTTTTTGATACTCTTGTACATTTTATGCTGCGAATAAATAAAAATGCTGTAAGATTTTTTTTTGTTTTAGTTTAATGTCTGCACAGGTACAATAGTACAAAAGTATGTGGCACTTTCAATCGTATGGGTATGCAACAGCCTTTGCAAACCAGCATCATAGCAACATGTTCTTCAAGAAAGAGTCTTTAAACGTCAGAATGTTATCACTCTGAAGGTAGGTAGGTACATACATCTGGGAGGCCAGGAAAAGCAAGGAAAATGATGACAATACAACAACATCTTCTGTCGCTTTGTTGACCTCTCCCCCTATGTATGTGGTATGAATGGACTGCTTCGGAAAATCACCGAGGGATGGGCGGTTTATTGAGCGAGATCAAAGGAATTCCTGTGCTCTATGTTTGCTCATTTGTGACTGTAAATTAGGGCAATATACGAAAAAAAAAAAAACATCCCATCTCATTTTGCATTCGTTGACCACTGTCGCTGGATATATAAATGACGTCATAACTAGCTTTCTAATATGCGTAAAATAGAAATAGAATCAGCTTTAGAATGTAAGACTGTAAGACACCCACCGGGGGGGGCCGACCCAAAGGTTTACGGCAATATTCCCCCCGGGGGAAGAGTCCAATTTATTTAACTTTGAACAACAATACAAACTATGCCACTGGGGTTCGCAGAATCCCAGTGGCAGAAGGAACAAGGATCTTAGTAATACAGAACAAAATCTTTTTTTTTTTTCTTTTTTTTTTTTACCAATCCATTTCATTTAGTGTGGCCTGTTTACTATAACATATAGTACTAACTATTAAAAACACATCAAAACATTAGGAACAAGAAAACTGTATACACTGGACAACAACACATTATATACAACTACACACATTATTTAATACATTATAAATCATGTAATATTATACAATTGAGAACAATTGTCTGAATACCACTTCCTTAAGGGACAGCCCAAGCTCCCTGGTCCGACCCAAATCCAACGGCATATCCTCTAATTTAAGAAATATAATATTTATCCTGGCAATGTGAGTGATTAATCCCTTACATATCAATTCATATGTATATGCTATACATGTTACATTGATCCATGACTATTATATAGCTATCATATTAGAATTTTCTACATTATTTTTCTATTTACATCTCACATGACTTTACATATTTACATGTTACATTGATTCTTCTTCTTTTTTTTTTTACCACTATCTATATTAGTTTTTCTGCACTACCTTACAGTTTTACTAATCCCGTTACCTATACAATTGCTTCTTGCCTATGCTTTACTTATAACTATTTATAAATTCTTGAACACGCATAGCGGTACACAAAATCCCAGAGAAAACATGCTTTAAAATTTGACAATATACCATTTACTATATACATATACTATACTATATGCACAAAATACTATACCATTTACTACATAAACTAAAACTCAAAGAAACACATGCATTACAATTGACTATATACATATAATTACCATACATATTTACATGTCTTCTACTCCACAGTACATTTATTCTTAATCTATAATGTAATTCGATATGAATCTATATTTAACGCTTACACATTATCTATTTACATTTTTATTCATTCATTGCGTGCTCGCACACTTGCTTATATATATCTGGCCATCACATAATTATTGCGTAGTGTCACGTATTTATAATAAACTTTTTACACTAAACGACTATATACAATAAACTATATACATACAATACAACCATAACCATACCAAGCAGTACTCAAAGTGTAGAGAAACACTGGCAGTTTAAAAACAGATTCTCTCTCTTTTTTTTTTTTATCTTTACCATATTATATATTAAGAACGCATAATCATACTTATATCCAAATGCCACTGTCAACATGACAGTGGTGCGAGCACTTCCTCTTTTTTATTTTTATTTTTTTTTCCCCAACTGGGAGACCGGTACCTATTTATATCTGAAATTTATAGTGCTGTAGAGTTCTATTAATTTATTATAGTTTATTTTAATGAGTTTCATTATATGGGGTATCTGGATTATTTGCATAAAGTTCTTGAACGGATCAACATTACTATTTCTTCTAATTTTGTTAGGCATAAGGGGGCAGTCCCCAAAGACATAGTGTAATGGGTCGCCCAATTGGCCACAATCGCACATATCGGTTCTACGAATCTGAATTCTCTTTAGATATTTGGGAAAAGTGCCCCCACCAGTAATGAATTTCGTAGCTATTATATTGTTAATATTGTAGTTATTTTCTATTGTCAGTAAAAATTTATAAGTGTATCTGCCTGTTTCCACTGAGTTCCACCAATTTTGCTATTTATTTCTTAATTTTTCTTTATAATATACACTATTTTGGACCTGGGCACCGGTATGGTTCTATTGCTTATCTGGTGGTTTTCTATTAAAGGTAATTTTGCTAGTTGATCCGCTCTTTCATTACCTCTGTGGCCCACATGTGCCTTTATCTATATTATTATGACTTTAACATTTCTATGAGTTTCAAGTATTTTATACAGTTCTATCAAAATTTCTGTGTTTGAATATATAGATTTAATTTTTTCAACCGTGGATCTGTTGTCTGTATAGATCTTTATTTTATTGTAATTATTATTTACAGCCCATTCCACCGCGGTGACTATTGCCAGTTGCTCTGCTTGGTAAATGCTGTTATATATATTTATACGTTCATTATAATCATATACCGGGCTATTTAAGTTATCTATTACTGTGAAAGCGAATGCGGTACCATTTTCCATTTTTGAACCATCTGTATAAATTTTTATGTAAGAATTGTCTATTGTGTCATGTTCGATACTGTCTATTGTAGTGATTTGGTTCCTAATTTTGTAATTGCTATACATTGAGGGAGGAATTATTTTCTCTATTGTATAATTAGCTGGTAACTCTCTATCTTGTAATAGACTGTTTTGTTTTATTGCTCTATATTTGTTTACCTCCCGTTCTATTGCAAGGTCTATCGGTGTAATGTTCAAGAGGGTGCACAAGGCGGAATGAGCTGAAAGAGGGGTGTTAAAGAAGGGTCCTATATTTGCACAGGAAGACAAAAAAACGAATTTCCAAAAATAAACTTTTAGACCTAGTAGGATTTTCTAGGTGAGCAGATCAAGAATTCTGCTAGGTAGAGAAAAGCTTGAATATCGATCTTACCTAATCATGATTACCTAATATTT
This sequence comes from Cheiracanthium punctorium, assembly GCA_038373885.1. Lineage (NCBI taxonomy): Eukaryota > Metazoa > Arthropoda > Arachnida > Araneae > Cheiracanthiidae > Cheiracanthium > Cheiracanthium punctorium. The sequence goes on from JAWZYV010002153.1 coordinate 524,231, forward strand.
TTTAGAAGTAATGATAAAATAATTTGGCAGCTTTGAACGGTATTATTCAATAATAATCCTGATATATTGTGAAGCTAATCGCAGATTTGGCACCTCAGTTCTGGGACGCTTTAGATTCATACCACTCCAAAACAAAACTTTTACCTCCGTTCTTAAAAAAAAAAGTTATGTTCAAAAATACGTACAAATGTAATAAAATTCTTCGGTACGCCTGTCTTGAAAGTTTTTCAAATTATGCAAATGAAAAAAAAAAAAAGTGTAGAAAAAAATTTCTGCTTTAAATATCTGAAAAACCACCAGTTCTCTGATTTTCAGCAATTTTTCACCATTTTTAACACTTAGAAAACATTTCAAGAATAACTTTTCTGCTAGAAAAATTAAATTCTGTCTGAAATACGTCATGGCCGAAATAGATTATCAATTTTTGCGATTTATGAAAGTTTTTCTCGGGAGAACGTAATGACTTGAATTTAAATTTGTATAATATCAGAAGACAGGGATGTGATAACGTATCTAATATGAAAGACGATAAAGCAGAAGTACAATACAAATTTTAATAATTTAATTCGAGAGGATTCTATTCTCTGTGAAGTATCCAATAAATTTCTCGGAAATTAAAATGAATTAGGAATTTCTTACGATAGTCAACTCTTGGATAACATAATAGATTTTTTTTTCAGCATGAAATTTTTGTTCAAATAATTTGTTTAATGTGCAGCATTACATCCATTTTTTTTTCGGGGACGAATCCGGTAGAGCGTCAGCGTGAGGTAGTCCAGCGATGCCTCACACTTGCCTTGCCGATTTAAGAAAATGTGCATATGACTGCGTTATGACAGACAGAATGATTCTTGAATTTATATGTCGACAAGAAAATGTGTGCTATCCGTTAAAAATTAAAATATAAGGCTAGTGTATTGCTCAATTGCTTAAATGTCTGAAAGTATAAGAATTGACCAAACGAAAAGTGGATACATGCGACTGCGTCAGAATGACAGCAATTATAGCAGCGTCGTTGAGCATGGATAGAAAGGGTGGTAAGGGGTGTGCATAACATACGGTGTTCAAGACTCAAGCCTATTTGTAGTAGAGGGAATTCGCGGAAGATAAAGTCGTGCTGCATATGGATGTGTCCAAATTGCCCTAGGGAGCACAATCAATTCAGCACAATACTGCAGTACTTTGATGAAACTCCGGAAGTGCAAAAACGAACACTCAGACCTTTCTCACAACAAGTGATTCTCCCACATGAGAATGGCCGCCATACGTGCAATGCTAAACTCTGATGACCTTGAACAAATTCCATTGGGAAGTATTGCAACACCCTCTGTAATGTCCGGATTTGTAGCCCTGTTGACTTCCACTGCATTTTAGAGAGCATGAAAAGGGAAAACTTTCTATTCGGAGAACGGAGTGAAGGAAGCTATGCAGGACTTCTTCCAGAATCAACCACGATCTTTCTGCAGCAAAGGCATACACCTGCTACCGAAACGATGTGACAACGCCCATGGCGATATCTTTTAATTTACATTTTTTTTTTTCTTTTCCAAATAATTTTTTTCTTTAACCTGTCCACTTTTCATTTGGGTAGTGTAAAGCTTGTTAAAAAAGTCATGCATAAAAACGTCATGAATACATGCAAAACAGATACAGAATAAAATGGTATTTCAAATTATTGAAAAATTATTTGTGCGTGAGGTATGATTTACGCTTATAAAGGAGTTTATTTTACCATTGGTTTGTCAATACAATAATAGTTAATACTGTTTTGTACGAAGAAATTTTGTTTAAATATCATTTTATACAACAAAATATACTATAGACAGTTATGATAATATAGCAAAATTATATTTTTCCTTTTTGTTTAAGCATCATTACAAATTTCATATAAAAATAATGGACAATTGATAGGTTTCTAAATGAACAAATATAACTGAGGATTATGTTTCGTGTATTAAGTTACATATTATTTAAGTAATTTCTTATAAATGTTGAAAAAATAATTTTATTTTCACTTTCAGTTGCGTTTCATTTTATTAGAGTCATAACTTATCAATTTATCAGGTATCACTTATCAGAATAAGTACACCTACCTATCAGCTGGTTTTATAGTTTAAGGTTCAAGAACAAACAGTTACAACTTTTGACATACACAATTGGATACTACTTTACGCTTAAGTTAAGAGCCCATATGTAAATTATATTTTCCCTAAGCTAAATTAAACGTCAATTATCAGCTTTTTCAAAATGAAATCTCTATTGTTTTACCTCATGCTGATTGTTTCTATAGCTTTTGTTTTAGGAGTAGATTGTCCAACTAAGGAAAGCATTAGTCCCTGCACGTGTCAATCGGATGATTCTGGAAGTCCCTACGGCCTTATTGAGTGCTCCAATTTGAAAAGTGTTGAAGAATATGAGAAAATAGTTGATAAATCTGAAGATTATCCATTTACAAGCATTAAGTTCGTCAACCTGAGCATGCTATATTTCCCGATAAACACAGGGGCTCAGAAAAGGTACCATCAAATATCTATAGAGGACTCTAGCTTCGCTATATTGTTCAACAGTCTTCTCCAACAAGATAGCAGATTAACTTTTATAAGTTTGAAAAATGTGCTATTGCAGCGTGGTCTACAATGGGGAATATTTGAAAAAATTATGAATTTATATTATTTACAGGTATGTGATATGAAATTACAGAAGATAGGAAACGATTTTGGAGAAACGATGCCTGTATATATGAAAAATGTTACTTTCTTAAACACTCAAACACTTGAATTAGGAAATAGAACTTTTTCGAAAATGATACATCTTAAGAATATCACTTTTACAAATAATTTAATAAAAAGCATTTCTAGAAGCATGTTTCCCACTCCCTATGATGGAGATACTCTGAATTTTTCGTAAGTATATTTTGGAGTTTTTAATACATAAATTGAACTTGATAAAATGCTTATTTACAGTTAGGTTTTTAAATAAAATAATTTTTAGCTACACTTGTATTTAAAACAAGCGTGGAAGTGAAATTTAAGTAACTTATAACATTATATCATAGACAATCTGGAAAATCATCTATTGACTTTTTTGTTTACAGTAAATAATATGAAAAAAGACACAAAAATTGCAAAATTTACTTATTCGAAGAATTTATCGATTTATACCAGAAATCTTTCTTAGTGATCTACAGTAGTTAATAAGCAAAGAGAATTATATTAGTTTTTAAAAAATACTTTAAAAAATTCTTTCCGAAATTTAACTCGTGTTGTATCTGATAATAGAAGAAGTATTTCCAAAATCTGTACCACCAGATTTTTTTCTGAATATCAAATAAACTCGATTACAGCATAACCAAAAAATGGCAGTAAAGGAACAGTCATAATTCACTAACGAATGATCATTGTGACGGTCATGTGTAGTCACTGCGTGTACAATGTGTCCCCTTCTAGTCACAAGGTGACCACGCAGTGACCCCAATAGAAGAAATAATGATACTCCGAGAAGAAAAAAATGGTGCTGACATTTTTCTCGGATATTCGGAATCTTTTGTGAGTACTCTTTTTCCGGGCGATAGTTGAACTCGGAACGCCTGTCAACGGCCTGGTATTCCAACGTTGCGCTATACACATTTGTTACACACTCTTTAAAAGATGAAGTGTTTTCAAAAATTAGTTTTAAAAACTGAAATTTTTGGGGCGCATTTTGTAATTTACTTTAGTTTGTTATTTAACTTTGTAGGAAAGCTACACTTATTATTACATTATGATAAACATTAAATTTTTGGAAGTCTTTTTTTCTTTCTTTACACTCTTTATTATATTATGGGAGTAACTTTTTTTATCTAGCTTTTTTATCTATCTTTTTATCTAATTTAATCGTTATGATATAAATAAAGTTTTTGGAAAACATTTTTTTTTTTCCGTTCAAAACTTTTTATGAGTCAGAGCGGCTTTTTTTGTTTATTCATATAAAAAGGTTATTCATTATTTTAACATAAAAAATAATGTTGCGAAATACTATATTTTTACGAGGTTTGGTACATTACACTTGCAGGTGCATTTTGAAATTCGTGAGCTTCAATAATTTATACTCCTTCAAATTTATTCAAATAAGTCTTTAAAACTTTTCTAAAACAAAATTTCATAGTTTTTTTCTTATTTCAGTACCATAATTACTCGTTAAAATGAGTAACAATGTAGTCTGGCTTAAGCTGTCATAAATTGGTCACTGTGCACAGATTTTGAATCAGGAGTCACATTGTGACTTCATAGTTATGTCACTTTGACTAGTCACAAAGAAGAGTCACAATGACAGTTTGTGACCATCTGTGCTACTTGGGATAAATAATGCTTATACATACAAATAATACTTTAGTTTTTAGGCTTTTTTTTGGGAAAAATATTGTAAATATTGCAATTTGTCCACATCATTTATTTAGCTTTTTTTCAGTCAAACTTTTTTATTTGTGTCTTATCAGTGTCCCAACTAGAATGCAATAAAATAATATTTTTGTCGTTAAAAATTATTTATAGCATTTCCGAAAAACGAAAACTGAAAACATGGAGAGTCTACTAATATTTTCAAATACACTACTTAGTTTATTGCCACAAAAACATTTAAGGCAAATAAATTAACGAAAAACAATAAAAAAAATTCGATTACTTTTCTTTAAATTATTTTTACAGTTGTGTGATTAATTCTATTTCATATTACTTCGCTAGGATAATACCTTCAAGTCATTTCTATTGCATTTTTAGAAGTTGTTCTTGGATTAATCATTGTTTAAAGTTTTGTCTTCGTCTTCGTGTTGATGATCTACTTATAATCAATTAGAGATCTTCCAAAATATTTTACTCTTATTAGAAGGTAGAAAAACTCACCGGGCACATTTTGGGGGATATTAAAGATCATATTGTAGATGCATCATATATCACTAAAAATTTACATTATGCACACACACACACATAAAACACACACACACACAGGATGTCCATTAAGGAAGTTACCCGTTTTGAACGTAAGCAAGAGCAACACATTTTGAGATAAAAATGTGCCACTGGCAGCATTTTTATTAAAAAACCAATACATTTCGAAAAATACATTTTGTTCAAATAGTTCCAAGTATCGCCAAAGATGGAGCTGGCAGCCGAGCAACTAAATAACAGTATTCTCAATGTAGCCGCCCTTTGCAGCAATAATACGTTATAGTCGCAGAATAAAATTTGCAAATGCGCGTGGCAAAGTCGAAATGGCTTCACATGCATTACAGCCGCAATGTTCCACGTCTGCAAGCAGGGGTGGCACTAGGGTACGGTGCCTCTGTAACGGTAAAAAAGGCGCTCCTTTAATGCTCTAGATCATGATATTTTCAGTTTGAGTTCGTCATTGCGCCCCGATATGATGCTTACCTTCTAGGGTTCATGAAGTCCGTGTCGGGCCGCCCCTGTCTGCAAGAGTTCGTGGGTTTTGGCAGGTACACCTGCTCTTTCAAATGTCCCCACAGAAAGAAATCGCACTTCAAATCCGGCGAATACGGAGGGGGGGAATCCATTCCTGTTCCTGTAGGGTTCATGAAGTCTAGAGCAATGACTCAATCATCAAAATGTTCCTGCAGGAATCCAAGCATTGCGGGTGTTCGATGCGGTCTGGCACCATCTTGCATAAACCATGATGAGCCATGTGAATCCAATAAGGTAGAGTGTATAACAACAGTCATGCAGAATGTCAAGATATCGAGCTGCAGCTACTGTCTGGTGTAGGAAAAATGGCCCAATGATTCCTTCTGAGGATATGGCGGCACATACCGTGACTTTTAGCGAATGCAATGATGATTAGACAGAAAAATATATAGGGATTTTCCTTTCCTCAAAATCGCCAATTTTACTTGCTTACAAAGTCGTAGAGGTAAAAATGGTCTTCGTCGGTAAACCAAATGGTCCACATACATCTCTCAACCATCCATCTTTTGAAGGAAGCTGTTCGTGAAGATTTCTCTTAGGCGGCGCAGGCAATGAGAGGCTGACGAGCCTATGATGTTAAACAGGGCGATTTAAATTACTATCGAAGGTTTACTTTTAGAAGCGATAAAGTATATTGGGAGAACGTTGTGACGTCGTACGAATAATCCAGGTAAACGTCACTTTGCGAAAAATTTATAAAAGAGACAAGTATAGACTTGACATGGCAAATATTTTATTTCAAGGAACACCTAGGCCATTGAAGGCTACATTTCCAGTTTCTTAGTTACAATACTTTTTTGTTCAAACATTAAATAAATGGGGCCTCCATATGAAGCGCGGTCATGTCAAGAAAAACAATTTTTTTTTTTACAATGTAAGTAATAAAATAGCAATATGTAAGTAGATAAAAATGAGATAACAATATCAATGATTGGTGGTGAGCAAATTTTAGACACAAAAGCACAAAAACATTAAATAGAGTAGTGGTTGCAAAGTTCCTTGTCGTATCTTAAAGTAAGACCACCCTGGGTCTCTTACAGTTTACTTCTCCTCGGAAATCGTAATCTGGCAGCTCAGCCAATAGTTCATTCGGAACATTAACGAGATTGGTGAAGAAATTTTCACCAATCTGATGGACAATTTTTCTAAAGGAAGGTATGCCGAGATCGCGCCGAATAATAGTATTAGTCAGGTACCTGTGTCCATGCCGTATTCGGCGGACAATTGCGTTGCGTTTTCGGGATAATATATCTAGATTGGTTTTTGGCGGTATATCCTCAGATTTGGCTGGCGTAAGTCGCCGCATGAAGCACAATGCATTTATATAATTTAACTTTATTTTCACGGCTGAGCTTATTTTGGAAAAGCAACTTCTCTAGTTTTTTTGTTGCTCCAACCATTTTGTTTCGGGCATAAAGCACCTGTGCTTTCCATTTGCAGAAGAAAAAAAACTTTTATTTAACGTCTTAGACACAATTACAGGATGGCGGTGGTTGGGAGACGCTTAAATAGTATGTTCGATGTTCGATAAGGGTATGATTAAAGAGAAGTCAAATTCAATCGAAGAATGATCAGGAGGTTGGCGAGAAAGTTAAACTTGGCATATTAAGAGAATGCTCAAACGAGAGCCAATAAAACATTCATTATTAAAGACGTCGAAAACTCGAAGAATATTCCTAGTCAACAGAGAGAATGGCAAGACATAACAAAGCGCTGGCACCAAATTATTGAAGATAAAAACTAGCCAAATTACAATAAACTCATGTTTCAGAAAGTTAGTTCACCAGAATTTTAACTGATGTGAGTCCATATTTTGTAATGAAAGAAATAAAGTGATGTGTCCGTATAGAAAGACGTTAAGCGTAGATGCATATTAATTAAGCGCAAATGTTCTGCATGAGAAAAGGTGCTTATTAACAGTTGGGAAAGATAAAGAAATGTAACGGACTTATTATTGATAAAGAGCAAAGGGTGAAAGGATAATTTAAGCATGAAATTCGGATAGATAAGCAGTTAATTGAAATTAAACATGTGGGAAAAAAAAACGTAAAACAAAAGTTTGAAAGCTGGCGTAGTTGATAATGAGAAGTAAATTTAAAGTTAAAATGCTTGATTTAAAATATATTAAATTTAAGAAATTGAAAATAAATGACAATTAATATTAAATAAGTGATATTCATCACATACATGGGTACAGAAAATTTTAACAAAATAAAATTTAACTTTATCTCCTTCTAAGTGCTCTTTTCACAAATCTTATACCAATTACTTAGGATTTCCTATTAAAGATCATTCCATAAGACTTATTCAAGCCAATATCACTCCAAATTGTCTCTTTTCGAACAACCACTAAAAAACAATTAAAGAATTTATTGGCCTTGCTACATTTTATAGAAATTTAATCCCATCTTTTACTGAACTTGTTCAGCCTCCAATTCAGCGACACCTAAGGTAAAACTTGTCTGGATTGACATGCATGAGCAACGGTTACAAAAATTCAAAATGTATTCTTTTCTAACCTATGGTTTGGTTACCGGATTGGAACAAAAGGTTCTACTTAAATATAGATGAATCTAACATCGCCATCAGTGGTTGCATTTTTTTGTCGGGCTGTGGGGAGATAATATGTGATGCCGACATCACATATTGCAACTGGCACTAGTTTATACCCCTGTCCTGTATTTTACGCGGTGCATTATATACATAGCTCCCCACATCCGCTCTAAACATTTCGGTTCTTTGTGGTTTATGACCGCAGATTTGCTAATTCTTATTCAATGCATTAGAATGTATTTCATTATTGCAGCTTCTAAATTTGGGCGAGGCTGTAAATTTTGCTTTGTTCAGCAGTCTCTCACAGATGTCATGCAGGCGATTTTCTTCATTGAAACATTTTGGTAACCTTTTTAAATTTCTGTGCCTAGTTGTTTTTGCTTAAAAAAATAATGTACTGATTTATTCTTAACAGCTCCGGATGTGTGAGCCCTTTTTTGTTTGTTGGCGCATTTTGTTAGCGTTGTGTCGCTGTGCTTGTGGGCTAAGTCTAATTGCTTCGCTTCTAAAAGAACATTACTTTATCGCCGGTTTTAGCAACTGGTAGGTCGCAAAATTCGCAGTCCATCCCCATCCTCTTGCCATCACACTCAGCTGCAACTTTTCTAACAGACGTTCCAGGCCACGTTTGGATAGCCTATTTTGCCTGGATTTTTTCGTCGGTGACTGCTGCATGCGGTGGCCTTACGTTTCTTGTACGATCGTTCACATTTCCGATCCGTTCATATTTGGCCAACAAACGTCTTCTTCGAGGGTCCAACAGTTGCATTGAATTTCCGTTTGTACTTCTTCTGGTTTCCTCAACACTATGATGCAGGTGGTGAAATTCTAACACGAGAAATATTCGTTGTTCCGTAGAGTACACCATTTTTGCGCAGCAAACTTTCACATGAACAGACTCACGAACGATTGGCCGATATCCATCTAGTCAACGGATCATCAGCGCCATCTGGTGGTGATATTTTCAACTATTTGAACAAAATGTATTTTTCGAAATTTATTGGTTTTCTAATAAAAATGCTGTAAAACGAAGCATTTTTATCTCAAACCGTGTTAATCTTATTTACGTTCAAAATAGGTCGCTAGTTTAATGGACACCTTGTAAATATGCACACACATAATAGCGGTTCCTGACTTATTTGAATGACAGGGATAAAAAAATAGGGAGAATTCAATTAGTAAAAAAAGTGAAGGGAAAACAGGTAAAAAATTTAAGCGAATGCCAGGGTACAGTAAAGCATGTTCATCGTACCCCGTCTACAAGTGTTTACTGTATCCCTCATTAAGGCTGAAAAATTATCAATTTTTACTAATTCCTAATATATAGTTTTCAAATTATGGCTTTGGGAGTATGAAGAGTATAACATAAAGATGACAATATTTTAAAATTAAATAATTATGCATATTCTCATATGTTAACAAAATTACTTTTAGTAATGGAACTTACTCTCAATGGCAAAAGTCCAATTACTTTCTTTTGCTCTTGTTATAAAAATGCGATTGTCTCCAAATCACGTTCGTTATTTGAACACATATTTGTATAATAGGTGCATGAATTACAACTTTCTATGGCAAATCCTACTAATTTTAGATAGTATTTTTCACTGTACCCCGTCTTCTCCTACATTACATTTCACGTGCGCACAGCGTTAAGTATTAAAAATTTTTGAAAAGGGATATGATTATGATGTCAGAGATGATGTCAGAGTTAGAAAAGATGTCAGAAAAACTTGCCGGTCTTATAATTTAACTACGTTACTCTTAGTAACGTTCTACAATTAGCTAAAAATCCATTTTCCCCGGTAATTCTAATTTTTCTTTATTTGAGTTCATTACAATTGTTCATTGATAATTTTAAAAGTATTACTAGTACTTGAATAACAGTCTTATTAAAATAAATACACTTATTGAATGAATTTTTCTGAATCAGGAAAATAAATTAGTAATATATATATTCATTATTCAGTTTAATGTCTGTTCAGTATGTCTGAATAATGACATTATTCAGTATAATGTAATAAGAAAGATTATGCAAGCAAAAAATAATTTCTTACTGGCTTATTTCGCCAACAACTACGACTCTGGCGAAATCCGAACTCTTCTAGTGTAGAAGGACAGTCTGTGTCGCATATTGGCCGGCCCTAAAGACTACGCCTTGTAAGCTGTTTTGAAGCCAAGCCAACAATCTCAAACATAGCTTTTATGCTAAATAGAGCCAAATATGTCATCTTCTCATTGAAAAAGGAAGACGCCAGCCATGAGCTCGCCCGCGTAATGTATGAAAAAGGGGAAAACGTATGCAGCATTTCTTTAGGAAATTTTTTTAATTGATATCTTTCATCTAATATAAAATTCGTGTACTTTTAAATAAAAGCATATGATTAATATAAATGTATTATATTACAGAAAAACATTTTTTGAACTGTAAATGTATAGTGTATGCACAATATATATATTGATTCATATTTTTCATTTTCGATTAACAGAAACAACTTAATAGAGACTTTGCCAATCGATATATTTACAAACATGTCAAACTTGAGAGAAGTTTCTTTTAGAGGAAACCGGCTAACTGCTGTACCGAAAGAAGTATTCGGACTTTTACCATCCTCTAACTCCATTCATGTTGCATTAGAAGGTGAGATATGCTAAAGATTTGCTTAAAAGTCTAACCCTCTCGTCACCGAATTATGAAAAATCAGAGAAAAAACTCTGATTTTCAGATGCATTTAATGCTAGCATTTAATGCATCTGAAATACCATTATAAATCACGCAAAAATATTTTTTTCGAATGTCGATTAATATTAGATTTTTCTAATATTAATTTATGCATTTTCGAAGCATTTTGTTATGCTAAAATTAATTTAAAAGGATGCACATATTAGGTAAAGGTTGAGGTATAAGAAAAAAACTATACTTACCTTAAAAAGAAAAAAAAACAGTAAAAAAGCAGCGTAAATATTTTCTTAATTTTTCTCCTGAAGCAATGAAGCGAAAAGTGTAAAAAATGATCTAAATTGACTAGTTCTGCAATCTAGGCACGATTTATGCATCTAGTTAAGAGACTCATATACTTTCTACATGAATTAATGATATTGATATCACTGAAAGAAAAAATACTAAATTCAATTGTTTTCTCTCTAAATATTGCTATTTGAAGTAGGAGCCTCATATGAGGTTCAGGGTGACGAGAGGGTTAATGACATTTGTATCGTTTAAAAAACAATTGCTCATTGAAATGATATTTTTGAGGTGTGATCTATAGTTAGGAAAAGAAATTCATGCAGCATATTGGTGAAAATTAATCTGATTTTTAACTCTTTTCAATTGTTGGGGAGAGAAGCGCGAATATGGTGTTTAGTTACCCTCCGATTCTTTTAAAAAGGATATTATGTGATCTCTTTACTTATTTACAAAACACAAGATAAACATCAAATTAAAGAAGGATCCGAAAACGATAGAAATGGAATGGATATCCTAATGTGGTCTCTTCTTTGTCCAAGACGAATTTTATTGTTAGAACCAAATTACGTACTAAAGGGATTTTTCATATTATTTTGTCATTCCTGAAGTTATTAGCGGAAGTTATTCTTAATCAAAGAAGTTCTAAAAGATAACAATATCTACGTTATAACTTATTTTAATTTGATCCTTAGTTGCTGGGTGTCTGTAATTAAGAGACCCTACTTCAAATATACCTACTTGCGAAACCGATTGTAAGAAAAATGTGAATTTTTGAAAATCACTCATTAAAGACGCAGGAAATTATTTCAGTGAAAAAAAAATGCAAATATCGCAGGCGTTATTATACAAAAAATTTGTAGTAAAAATCATAAATATATATCACAAAAATTGTGCTAATATATCATGTTTGTTAATAAGTTTTTTCCTTCTTTTCTAAGTGGAGAATGTGAGTTTTTTATCTAACATTTTACATATAGGGGAAAGTTGTCCAAAATGGGGACGCTAACATATTTTGGCCCGCCAAAAAAAAATATTTTCAAAAAAAAAATAAATTCAAATTATTTCCTATTTAGAATAGGTCCTAGGCTATCAGAGCACGAGGTTTTTAATTAAAAAAAATAATTAGGATGAGTTAGAAAAATATTTTTCTGGAAAATGAGATAAGTCCCCATTTTGGACAACCGGTTGGGGTAGTTATATAAAACAATGAATATTCAAGATTTAATTCGAAAATTTATCAAGAATACTTATTTGGTAAAAGAAAGGGATGTTAAAAGGACAAAATAGGAATACAAGATAAGTGGTCACTATTGTTTCATGCATTCATTAGCTTCCTACAGCCAAGTAATTACTTACAAAAGTCACATATGAAAATTACATCGCCTTCTTTCATTCATCTTCTCTTCGCCGACTCAGGCTTCATGTGCCCAGACTCGTCATTACATTGAATCCACCCCTCTTTTTCTTTTGAATTTGCATACAGGCCACTACAAAAGATGCACGCATCATGACTCTCCTGCTCCTCATCAGATGATGTCACAGGTTCTTCTGTTTTCTTTTTCTTGGCTTTTTTATCTTTAGCAGCAGTAGGATTGCTAATTTTCTTAAATAGAGCTCTCTTTGGTTTATTCTTCTAGCCGCTTCTCTCCCGTTCTAGAGAGTCCAATTCTGATTTGTAAGGAGACGATGTTAGTATGACAGTTTTACCTCTCCTCTTGCCATTTACTCTTTTTATTATGCGTTCTGTTTCTCGAGGAAACGGCATGCACTACTGCTGGCGAAATATTAAAATTTGAGCTACGTGGCTGGGGTTCTACAGTTGGCATTGTTTTAGAAGATGATGTAGAAGGTTGGTGTTTAACATATTCATTGCATGACGCTTGTTTAAGCTCATAAGTATTATCTTAGAAGTATCTCAGAAGTTAGCTTAGAACTACAGATGTTGCATTAATTCCTTCTCTTGGGTTTCTTAAAAAATTGTCTTGTATCTTCCTAGGCTTTTTCCAGCAGCTGCTTCAGAAGACAGCTTCTTCTGTCATATGAAAGACTTTCATTTTCCTCTCTACAGTTGTTTGAGGAACACTATATTCTTTGGATGATCTCCTGTAGCCCATATACCCTTCCAACACTTCTTAGATTGCTCGAGCCATGCTCTCCTGAGACCAGCTTTGTCGAGTAGTTTTTCTTTGATAGCGCCCCATTATTACAAGCCTGAATAAAAGATAATGTGTAAAATAAAATACCTGAATATAAAATATCTTTATATATAACAAAAACATTTATTTAAAATCATTTTTTAAATATTCATTTCACATTTTATATTCTATATTTTTATATTCTACTTTAAAATTTAATTTGCAAGATATTTTCTTTTAAATACCTATATGTGCCACGTAAAAATTACTTGTACTCAACTATATATCACATATTTGTCATAGAAATGAAGCATAACTGAATTATTTCAATAATATTCCATGGCGCCCAAAATGGGGACGACCCCGTTTTGAATTACCATCGCTGTCCCCATTTGAGCCGCCAGTGGCATATTTTTACAAAAATGGCGTCTCTTTGAACAGGTCTCAGATAACTTATCGAGAAATATATCAAAATGTAACTTAAATCTAGAAGAATCAATATGGTACTTACCAAAATTGAATATTCCAAGTTGACTTGATAAGGTCCAATACAGTAAATGCAAATCGGACAAAAAAAGTGAAAGAAATTTGAAAACTTCCTACAAAAGAACAAACCGTCAAACATGTCAACAACTTGATTCAATATGGCACATAGACGATAATTAATGATATACATGTATTGTACCGATAGATGGCGGCGCAAATCAGTGTGAAACTGAATGTCCCCATTTCAGCCGCCGCCGTCCCCGTTTTAGACAACTCTCCCCTATTATATTACTTTCCTATCCTTTGATGAATAATGGATAAAGGTTTGAGTAGTTCTGCCACCATTGTAAGATGAAATGGACGTCTGATTTAGTGATGATACTTCATACAGAAATATTCACCGTAAAATTGAAGTTCTATTCGTTATATCTATCCACTGCTATTTAGTAAGGAATTTATGGATCCACAATTATAATGTCAACAAAATACATCATAATTTTTTACAAATCTAAAATTCCTATTGTGATAGTATTGTTATTTGTTCGATCTCTAAATAGACAAAGTAAAAACAATTTATTTCAATTAAATTTAAGTATTAATTTGATTATTAAATTTATCTGTATTGTTCAAATTAATGCATTAGCAACTTTCCTACAATCGAAGTCTTCTAATGTGTCTTATCGCTCGTGCATATTTTTCAGGAAGTCCCATAGATTGCGACTGTGAAATGCGCTGGATAACCACTACGGCTCATGCTTACATCACTGGAGTTTGTGCTGGCATTAATACAAATAAAGGGAAACAGATAGAGAGGCTGCTGGAAAGTGATTTTGATTATTGTCTACGTCAGGGGAAAAGAAAAAAATTTTCATTGCCTTCAAAGAATATGTTAACTAACTTTATTCGGTTTAAGCATATTTTTAGAAAGATGAAATACGAGTAATTTTTATCTAATAAAACGTTTTGTATCTCAAATAAAAAATTGTTTTTAATGTTTTGTTGATTTGCTTATTGAATCGAAAGGTTTTTTTAAATTTATTTTTGTGGAAAATGTTTTATTTTCATTAACAATGAAAAATTTAAGCAGTGACATCTACAAGAATGTTTCCTGGAAGTGGTATCTTGGAAACATTTTAAAGAAAGAGAAACGCAAGTTTCAAAATTGGGTTCGAATATGTTATCATCCTCTGTTATGATGCTTCAGGTAGATCGCACGTGGAAATTTTGCCAAGAACAGGGTTGGCTATTAATAATTATGTTACTATCTTTTCTTAAATTATAATTTAAAAATGTTCACTTGATAGAAAATGTTGTGCAGCATAACAGAATACAAAAACATCTGATATAAAGATTATATTCAATAGCTCATTACAGTAAAATACAGCAATTCATATAAACTACTTTTGGACAATTTTTAAATAATTTATTTTCGTTCAATAATGTACGTGCAATAACTACATGTGCACTTTCGTGTAAACATTTGCTCTTATGCTGTAAGAAAAGATCATCTTATATCGATAACTTACTGTTTTAAAGTGTTGAAATATAAAGCTGATAAAGTCAAAATATTTACCAACTATCTGATTTAATGTTTAAAGTAAAAATGACCGATTTTATTTTTGGTCCTATATTTACGAAAATAATGTTTGAATCTCTTTTCTCTGTGAACGTATAACCCATGAAATAAGGTTTTGAGAAAATAGCTACCAAATCAGTATGTGTTACTTGGCATTAGAATTAAAATGTGTTCATTACATTTATTTAATATTTAAAAATTTTATGCTGAACTATTTTCTTTGTTAATTCAGTTTTATAGCATATTAATTTTGAATATTTTGCTCTGACAACACAGGCAGCTTTCTGCATGATTTGAAACTTTGCTTTAAAAATGTTCTATCATATCTATATCCAGGATGTTATGAAATATTTGATATCACATAAGTTTTAAAAAGTCGGGAAAACATTTTTATGGGAACAGGAAAACATATTTAGTCTAAGTCTTTCTAAACACAATATTTATTCATGCTATTTTACTGTTAAAATATTTTCGAAGAACTATTTATTTGTTACGTAACAAAAAAAATTTCAGGATGTGAAAATTTATGTGCTTCGAACACATAAATGTTGTGACGAAGTTCACATAGTTTTCGCGTCTTAAAATAATGTTCCATAAATAGGTTCCATAAATAATCAAAATTTTGTATTCCGTATTAATCTCTCTCTCCACCTTTTTTTCGGCTCGATAAAATGTTCTTTCTTTTCGTGACGGTTTGTCTGGGATTTTCGGGGTTTCCCTTCTAAATTAATTTCGCTTTAGTATTTGCTATGTAACTTCTTGGTGCCTGTCGGTCGTCCGTCTTTGCTTTCTCACGGGGGTTGTACGCTTTTGTTTTGGCATTCGCCAAATTCTGGTACTTCTGTCTTGGCGATAATCATTTAATCCGTTTGTTTCAAATTTTTATATTTATAACGCCTACCGGACGGTGGTTGTCACGGGAAGTGGCTTATGAGTGCTCATATTTTACTCGCCAACCTGTAAAGAGCTGACAGTTCTGTAATAATTTTTAGTAGATTTCTTGATAGCTCTCCGTCAAAGGAGGTTGTGTTCGTGTTTTATGGAACTCCGGCACGCCGTGTGGCCGGAACGATTAGATATGTTCCTGGTGTTAATTTTGAAGCAATGTATTGTACCTAATTGAAGTTGTTTCCTTTCAGACTGTTTTGCTGATACCTCCAATAAAGAGCAGCTTTTTAGAGTATTCAAGACGTCCATCTGTTTTTCTCAAAACTTCTGAGTAACTTCATGGATTTTTTTTAATACACTATACGTCATGTAAGCGGCCGAGGGAAAGTTTCGTGATCGACCTTCGACAACTCCCTCATAAATGTATTCTAACAAATGAGTGACACTTGTTGTGAGTGTTAAGATGAGTGTTTTTCTTATTTGCGAATTAAGAAAAACATAAAAAAATATACTTCACAGGAAATTAAAGTAACATTGTTTGAAGAATAATACTCTCAAGTCTACATAAAATTACCCATTTCAATGCTTCGTAAACTTTCATACATAGCGTAAGGTAAGTGTTTTTAAGTAAGTGTTCGAAGTGACCGAACGTGTACGTTTAAGTAAGTGTTCGAAGTGACCGAATACAAAAACGTCTGATATAAAGATTATATTCAATAGCTCATTACAGTAAAATACAGCAATTCATATCAACTACTTTTGGACAATTAAATTGGTTTTAACGCTTTCCATATCTATACGCGAAATGCCGGAAAGGTTTAATTTTAAGTTTCCGTGAGATACGATGGTGTAACAATGGTATAACTTTTTCATCCTCCAAGGCAAACATATTATCTGTAAGTCTTATTAGCAATTTGAATGGCGTAAGCAGTTTCTTGATTTTCAATAATACATAAAGAGAATTAGTAGTCAACCCTTTTTTCTGACTCCCGATCCGAAGGTAGTTTAGTCTTAAAGGATCACACTGATTACGTCGAAATCCAGCTTTATTAACCAGTAACACCTGATGAACGTTGAACTAAACAAATAACGAAACGAAATAAAACAATAAGTCATAACAGATAACATAAGTGGTACAGCGGGTGTGGGAGGCCAAGCGGAGAGCAGCACCGATCGACGGTGTGAGGCTGGATGAAGAAGCTGTCACTCCGAATCCACAACGAAGACTATGGATCTACAGTATCAAGCTGGAAGGCGAGGAGAGCAGATACTCATTATCCGCAGCGATGACGACAGATTCACGACATCGGACAGCAATCGGAGACGGCCACACCAAATCCCGGCAGGGACAACTGCTTGTTAACACTACCACTGGAAAGATTGGACTACCTTAGCCGTGCCTTTTATAGCAGCTTGCGCATTAGTGCCCAAGTTTTGCGTAATTGCAGTATCTACGGATTGGCTGGTGAAACGAACGCCACAGCTTCCAATTGTTGCGCAAGTTAGCGATCAGCGGATAGCGATCGAAAGCACGTTTCCGGAGGAACTGGTGAACATGGATGAGGGGCAGAACATACATTATTAAAAGTTTTTAAAAGAATGCGGTAGCCTTATCTCAGTTTTTTTAATGTTGTACATAAATAATTGTACATTTTTTAAATACTTTGGAAAACTTAAGCAGTTTTAACCGAAGACTTTTAATAATAATATAAACATATTTCAATAGTAATGAATCAATTGGGATTAAAAAAATCTTTTAAGCATTAAACATTTTATTTAAACTTCGTTAATGAATAGCAATCATTTTGAAAATTTTAAAGTTACTTAACTATTATTAGTATTTTATGTAAGAACTAACGTAATTTTTCCCTTTTTTTTCATATTCTGTTTTACTACACTACTTTATAGTGGCTTTAAAATTAATTTACATGTAGTAATATGAATTCTTGTCTGCATATGTTCCACATTTTCTCCTAAACACTAAAAAATTGCCTCAATACTTTGAACAGGTATTCAAAAGTATATTCCAAATACCTTCGCTCCTTTCAAAATCAAGAAAAAATGTTTTGCTTTCGTTAATTTTCGCTTAGTTAGAAAATTAAAGAAGCTTCCCAATAAAGCTAAAAATTAAAAATTTCCTGCTATTTTCTTTTATTCCAAAGTATTATAAGCCCAAAAAAGAGAAATTATTCCTCATAATTTCAAAAATAATAAGTGCATAAATTTTTCTTTATGTTTAAAATTTTCATTCATTACTTACTCAGAAAGGTAAATCATTTCCAAATATATTTTCTTTCTTTTCTAACGGCAAGTGAGATCGGTGCCACTACGTGTTTGAAATTAGGTGTAAAAAGAATTTTAATTTAAAAATAAGTTCTGCAAGCTAAACACGTCTTCTGAGGTTGAGCAGGAAATAATTCCAAGTCGTGACATAGGATATAAATGTATCGTTATTTTAAAGCCGATGCATTAATTAAATGCATCGCCATAACTTCACTAGAACGTGCATCCCCCAAACTGACTAGTTGTGTTAAAAAAAGTGCAGGAATATCATACTTAAAATTTAATTTTGATAAAAATTATTTCCAATTTAGAAATTGTAATTCAATAAGTTTTTGTCAAACATTGCAAGTTAATGACAAAGCATGACCTTTACTGTAAGAAGCAATCTGTACCAAAAGTTTATTGACTCTAGTATAATACAGGTTTTAGCAAAATAGAAAGTCGTACAAACACCAGCTACACATGTATTTATTCAAACCATACTCGACTTCAAGAAAATACTTAGGAAAAATAAAACAGCTCGTATTTCACTTTACAAAATAGATATATTAGGTGTCTTCAAAGTTTATAGAATATTAGGCATTTTAACAAAACATGCCTAATACAAAATTCTTAATACGTTTAAATACCTTTCATTCTTCAAAATGACATCAAAAAACTATTTTTTCCATCTACATAATTAAAGCTTGCATTATCTTTTATTTTTAAGTTGTGCCATGCGCTTTCAATGTTCTTTTTCAGACATTCAGTGAAGAAACTGTTTTCTATTCTCAAAAACCTTTCATGACATAATTCATCGCAGATTCACAGATTTCAGATCGGTACACATCGGTAGACATTCAAAAACAAAGAATTTTTTGTTTTAAAATAATTTTTCGTAGCATTGCAGGTGTAGATTGGAGCATTAGAAATCATTACATCTAATTTTGTTTCCCAATGGTTATTTTTTTTTTTTTTTGAACACAAGATGATTTGGTATTTTTTCTATACATTTAAGAGAGTTCTGCAATCATCTAGAAAATTCACATCCTCTTGACTCGAATTATTGAAACCGAAAGTCGCTTTCACCATCACTGATCCCCTACCACTTTGCCTTCTGAAATAGCTTCTGAACTCTCCGTAAATCATGCTTATAACATGGATTCCCACCAGGTCTATTGATGTTCCACTTGTTCCGCAATCAAAAGGACAGTGATCCATTTACGATCATATACCTTTTTTTTACGTGTACATTGTGATTCGTTTCTAAGACGAAATTAGTTGCTGTTTCAAAATGCCTCCTGGCTACCGCGAATCGGTGCCTGATCTTGCATAAAGACGGCGAAGGGCGAAAGGCAGCAGCTTCCATTTTAATGAGCTACAGTGGGAGGAAAACCGACTTAGCTCGGAAGTGATTTTGAATTAATTCCAGATAAGCGACTAGCACTTGAAATCGACCTCTCCAGATGTATCGTTTGAACATGAAGGACATTGGAGCCACGAAAGTATTTCCAGCTCAAATTGGCGTGCACGTTCCCACAGCAATCCAGCCGAGAGAGGAGTTCACCCTCCCAAGCACATTCCAAGCCAGTGCTGCTTCACTTCTGTGTTTTTACGGGAACGTTGTTTAGTTTTAGTTACTAGACTACTGCGGGACAGTGCGAAGCTTTGGGAGCAGTAATGAGCTACCCATTTTCGAGTAGATCATATAGCCGGGATACATGAAATTTCTAAATGGTTTAATACTCAAAAACAAGTAGAAAGTGGATTATTTTTCATGTGTATGATATAAAAACGAATAATGATTCTCACATGTAAATACAGCGCTAGTCAAGTCAGCAATAACGATAGAATAAGTAATTTTAAGCTATAGTTATTGAAAGTATTTTTAGCAATATTTTACATTTCATTTAGAGATTATATAAAACAAAAATTAAAATAAATCACAAATATTCCCGAAGATTACGTTTACTCTATATTAAATTCTGAAGAAGATAAATTAAAGTAAAATTTATTTTGATAGTTCAAAAGCGAAGTTTCATTTAGCGTTTTTGCTGTGGAGCGATAATTTTCTGATTTCCCATGTATCACTTATCAGGTGAAATACACCTGGAAATTCTCATTGTACTTTAAAGTTTAAAAAGAAGACGTTTAGTTTTTTTTTAAAAAAACCGCATTGAACATCGACGTCCAAAAGGGTACCATTTAACAGTCGGCATACTTTCGCACACGTTCATAGTGCGTTTAGGGTAGCTTGATTAGTGTGCATATACTGATCATTTAAAATGAAATTGCTGTTGTTTTATTTCATCCTGATTGTTCTTGTGTCTTTTGTTATGTGCATCGATTGTCCTAGCAATGTAAGCATTAGTCCATGCACGTGTCAGTCGGATGATTCTGGGGTTACGTATGGTCTTATTGAGTGCTCGAATTTGAAAAGTATTGCGGAATACGAGGGAATTGTTAATAAATCAGATGACTATCCATTTACAAAAGTTAAGTTTTCAAACCTCAGCATGCTGTATTTCCCATTGAGTACACAGGCGCAGAAAAGGTACCAGTACATGTGGATAGAAGACTCCAATTTTGTTACATTGTTTAAAAATGTTTCACAGCCAGACACGAAACTACTATCTATAAGTTTGAAAAATTTATTACTGCAGCGTGGTCTACAGTGGGGAATATTTTATCAGTTCAAAAAGTTACAATCATTAGAGATATTCGATATGGATTTAAAGAAAATAGGAAACGATTTTGGAGAAGCAATGCCTGCAAATGTACATAATGTTACTTTATCCAATACTCTGACACTTGAACTCGGTAACAGAACTTTTTCAAAAATGGTAAATCTTAAAATTATAGCCTTTAAAAATAATTTAATAAGAAGTATTTCCAGAAGCATCTTTCCCATGCCGTTCGAAGGACATACACTGGATTTTTCGTAAGTATATTTCAAAGCTTTTAATACATTATTTGCACTTGATACATATTTTTAGAATTTATATACGGATATTTATTCTTTTTAATATAATTATTTTTAGCTACACTTCTGTTCATTTCTAGCTAAGAAGCAAGTAGCATTTAAATATTTTATAAAATGTATGCGAGACAATAATCAAATCAACATTTAACTTTCTCCTTTAGTTGTAAATAATGTGCAAAAGACATAGAAAATTACAAACTTTTTAAATTTTTAAAAATTCTGATTTACTTCCTGTTCAGGCAAATTTAACTATCCTTAATTTTTGATACTTTGCTTCAAAATTAAAATGATATAAAGTTAAATTTTTGTTGTTAGACATTGTTTACAGCTTTCCCTTAAATTTATTTTAGGATATTTATAGGAAATAGACTACAGATCAAACATGCTAAAATCTCCAAGCACTCAAAAGTTACCGGTAAAAAACTCTTAATGCTTATAAATGAATGGAAAGAACTTTCTTTAATTATGACTGTGCTTATTATTTCATTTAAATATTCTCCTTAGGATAATACTTTCAATGTATTTCTTTTGTTTTTCTAAAAAATGAAAATAGATTTGTTTCTCTTGGCTGAATTATTATACTAGTCAGTTTATTTTACTTCTTTATTGGAACAATACTAATTCTAGTTTCCACTTACAACAAAATATAGAGTTGCATCTAACGATTTTGCTTTTATTAGATGGGAGAGAAATGCCTAAGTAAGTATTGATATATTTTAAATATCTGTGAAGAACGAAGATACAACTTTGAGCTTGAATATTTTTCTTGCATGGAGCTGGTGGTGTTGAAATGTGGATGATGAACCTAATCTTTTACAAAAAATCCTAGTCCCCGTTCATCTTTCTGTATTCTGAGAAAAAAAGAAAATAATAGCGATAGCTTGATCATTATAAACTAGCTATATAGTTTGTTGGCTAAAATTACAAAGGGCATTCCATAAAAACTGAGAGTTATTTTTTTACGTAGTGGTAACACCGCGAAACTAAAAAATAGAAGTGCAGGCGATTTTTTCAAACTGTTAACTGTACGTTTATAGAAAATTCTAAACGAAGCAGACGATTTTATTTTCCTAGTTCCGTGCTTTTTTTAAGAACTGTTTCATTTCCCCTACAGAATGGAGATGAACTGGTAGGGAATTGGACATTATATAACGATAATGCTCGCCCGCATGTCGCTACTTTTGTTCAGCAATATCTTAGTAAATGCAATATTAAAATCATGCCACATCCCCCTTACAGTCCAGATCTCGCACCATGCGATTTCTGGATGTTTTCGACTTTGAAGGAGAGGCTCCGTGGCAGAAAATTTAACAGATTCTGAAGTTATTTCAGCAGTGGAGGGTTCTTTGAAGCAGCTTCCAGAAAAGCGCTTCTCTACTTGTTTTGAAAAGTGGGTTGAACGATAGGACCGTTGCATATCATCTGACGGAAGGTATTTTGAAAAAGAAGGATGTATTTTTTGCTGTAAATATATTTCTTGATTTTTTATGATTTTACTCTCAGTTTTTATGGAATGCCCTTTGTAGGTTAATGAGGTGAAAAGCTACAACTGGAGTCATTTATAACTGATATTTGAAAAAGTATCTTTTTTCCCCCTAAATGAATAATGGCACAGTTCGTCATTTGTTTTATTGAATATTTTATGTTTTATAGTGTAATGTGCAGAGAAGGAGTTAGAAGTGTTAAAATTTATTTTGATAATGCTAACAGTAATATCAATGCTCTTATTATAAATCATTAAAACACATAAGTACAAGCATATATACATAACAGAATTTTTTTGTAAAATGCATATGAACTTTTTCACACCTTACTGTGGTTTTTATATTGCGCGTGCGGTAAGCACGAAGCAAAGAACTTTGTGTCTGTTGTTTAAGTTGTAATATATGCATCAAGAATGTGCAATAAGTAATAATCTAGCACTTTGAGTATTTTTAGAGTGTCACATCATGGCCACGCGATACTGATAATCCTATGGCTTTGGTCAAGGGCCAGAAATTGCTAAAAGTTCGGGTTTCAGTTAGATAACCAAGTCAAGTAGCATAATAAGCGGTTAGTACTAGAGAAGGTGAAAGCTTTTGCGTTGTTTGAAATAGCTGAATATCTCTAAAATACGCTTTAAACAATGACTTCCCATAAAACGTAATGCATTCGAATTATTTCTGGTTTTCCTATAAAACAACTATAAACATAATTTTTAATTAGGTGGATGGTACTGCACAGGCAAGCAACTCAATTAAATTTCACAGTAATCAATCAATATTTACGAAATTAGAGTACGGAAGGATAGACAGAAAAACTGAAATTATGAACAATTTTCACCTTTGTTGGAAAGTGTTAATGAAAAGCGGTCCCGTGAGCAAAGTCAAATTAACAATTTTGAACTGGAAGCTACTGTGTTGTCGCAAGCAGCAGAATATGTTTAGATGTAAAATGTTGCCATGATCCTAATACATATGTTACTAATACATATGTTAAGAGCTCTTTATTCCGATCGAAGCAGGATACATTTTTTTTTTAGACAATGCAATTTTACAATGCTGTGCTGAAATTAGCATGATATTTAATAATAGATTTTAGTATTTTTACAGGTATTGTGGGTTATGGTGCTCACTGAAATTCAATAGCTAAGCAGCTGGGATATATCACCAGGATCGTGGTGGTGAAATCTTTTAAAGACTTAAAGCATAAGTCTAAAAGCATAGCTTCAATCTTAGGGTGATTCTTATGTCGCCAAACAAACTCAGTGGCCACTATAACCCATAAATACCAACTTACAATATTACGTTGATTTATAGCACAGTTTGTTCTTTCACCACTAAGCTCTACTATGATGAACTATAGCTCACAGTGTGCTCTAATATTGCAACAGAAAAATTGAGGTCCTAGAAAAAAAAATATTAGAATATGCCACTGCAAAATTTATACCCATATTATGCATTAGTTAGTTTTCAGTAAAGATTTTTATATGTACCATTTTCTATTTACAGAAACAACTTAATAGAGACTCTACCAAGCGATCTATTTAAAAATATGTCAAATTTGGAAGAAGTTTCATTTCGGGATAACTCGATAAAGACTATATCACAAACAGTATTTGGGGATTTGCCAAAATCTATTCACGTCGAACTGGAAGGTGAGACATATCCTTCAAATAATAATTATGTTTTTGGATTTAGAATTTGATTTGGAATCTGAACAAGTACATAAAATATATTGTAAACTTTAAAATTTGAAAATTCGTTCATTCTCTTATTTTTAGATATTTTTCATAATTTTTAAGTCCACGGACCTGTAAATCTGAAAAGTTAAATATCATAAGTGAGATTGAGAACATTATGGGGTCACAAGTTTAAAAATGCAGTAGAAATCTAATTGGTTGCAGTCTGTGACTTAAAAAGTATGCCACTGGTAAAAGAATTCCGTAAACTCTTATCTTAATTCCACAGTATTTTTGAAAACCCTGCTTCAATTACAAGCGTTAGGAAAATTCCTGATTCCTTCCGTGCGAAGAATAGGTGATTCAGAAAGTCTCGTTAATAAAAGGAAAAATTATATGCGAGTGTTAAAGTAAAACCTGTTTGTGTAAATAAATCCACATCATTGGATAGATCAGTTTTAAAAAATTGAATAAAAAAATTTCTTATTTGAAATTCTAATTGCCACAGAATAGTTCCTGAGATTGATAACTTTTTTCGCTAGATTGGTATAAATGGAATTACAGGAGAATTACTAAGCATTTTAATGATAATATTCTGAATGAATTAAGTTTAAATTTTAAGTGAGGGAAGCTAATGCGGAGTATTTAAACTGACATTTGTAGTTTAATAATGAATTAATAAATGTGAACAGTTTACTCGGCTATATTTAAAAACGTCCCAGATTCGGCCCTAAATTATTGTTGTATCTTTTAGACAGGAAACGGGTGCACAATAATATACATATACAATTATGCATTTACTCCAGCTTTTGCTTGATTACTGAATGTAACAACTTAAGTGGCAAGAATAGATTTGGTTTCTATGGTAACTACTCTATACTTACCTTTGTATTACCAATGTAAGAACCAAATAAATAACGCCAGTTTTTAATAGCAACACTCAAAAAAATATGTGTTCGAATGTTAAATTAATAAAGATATTTGTAATATAACAGACAAATAAAAAGCATACCAAAATAATAGGGTGGTGCAAAAGGTCTACCCTTCCTCATAAGCAAAAAATCTCCATCATCTACACAAACAGGGATGTCAGAACTGAGAGGTTTAAATCTTCCTAATTATGCAGGTGATGGAGCTTTTGTCAATTGAGGATGCGTGCAATTTTCGTAGAAACTGAAAAATTGTTTCAGTTGCATTTTTTTATTTAAGCGTGCTATTTTTTCAAAGTAGCCCTGGGAAAAACTGGTACTTCAACTAAATGGAAATAGGTCATGAATACAGTTATTTAATACGCCATTTAAACTGAAGCTGTTAAAGCCTTTCAGAAATGATTCAATAATTTTACTTTTGATTAGATAAAATTTGCAGTTAAAAAATGAAATAAAAAATTCTGGTTTCTGAATTTTCGAAGAAAATTATTATTTTCTTATGTTCTCAAACTCTTGCATCCATCCTGTACAGTAGGATAGGCAATTTTTGTGTCTTCAAGTGTGTACGCAGGGTCTGAAAGGGCTATATGAAATTCAGATTTCTGGTTCTTGGTGAAATTAACAGCTAATACAACTTATAAATAACCAGTATATTTATTTTAAACATTAAGATTTGAATAGAAGTTTCGTTGAAGGTTATCAGTAAACGGATTAGATTTATTTAAATATATCATTAACTTTGTAATATACTTATCTGATCAGTTTAAAACTTCAAATAATGGATTTCCAATTTTAAATTAGATAAAATGATAAATTTTTGCATGTTGTTGGAGTTCGGTGTTATAATATCTTTCTCTTATTTTAGTTTTAATCAAATTCCGCTTAGTACTGGTCAGTTCTTTCATGTACTGTCAGTTCTTTTGCCACTTTCAGATTTTCACCATGATAATTTAATTGGGTTTTACATTCTCGATGTAAAAAAGTTTTAGGACTAGAATATTGTTTTCCTGTTAAATAATACACTTTTCAAAGTCTCGTAAACGGAACACTGATCAGGTGAAAAATTCAAAACAGTCATTCACCTTCGACAATTTGAAGTGAGCCCCTTGAATGCAACAAAAAAGAATTCCCAATATATTCCGAAGTTATCGCAGGATGATCATGAAAATTTATAAGTAAGATAATTTAAAAGTTTTCCGTAGTTTAACTTTTAAATTGTCCTTTTAAGTAGTGTTTCTATCAGGAAAAAAGAAGTTGCTACATAACTAAATGTGAAGACGGTCGGCCCCTTCTGTTAATTTTATGAATAACAAATTACTAAACACAGTAGGAGACCCAAATTATTAGGTACACAACATGAATTCTTTTTTTATCCAGTTTAAAGGAATGCTTCGATAATATAAGTTTGTTATCATAAAGTTTTTTATTTGCTTTTTGCTATTGGTGTCAATATTGTTATTCTTGGTAAGTGCGCATTAATTTTGCAAGTGACTGGGGAGCTAGTTCACCCCTATAGAGAAAATCTAATAGTTCACCAAACAGGACATGAAAAAAATGATCACTACCAAGCGGTAGTTGATTAAAACTGAAATCAGAGAAAGGTATTATAACACCGATCTCCAACAACATGCAAAAATTTGTGTAGTGAGCATGTCTCTAATAAAGGCTGTAATTGCATCAAAAGGAGACACCACCAAATGCTAAAATTAATTTCATCACATTTTCATTGAATGTAAATAATACTTTCTCGCAAACATTAGGTATACCTAGTAATATGTTATTTTATTAGTACACTGAATAATGCCATAAATAAAAAATGAATACAAAACTTAAAAATTGGTTTTCAATAAAAAAAAAAACTTAAACTGGGAAATACAAAAATATGAGCACAGTCCCAAATATAATTTGCACTAGCGGCTACCCGCGACTTCGTCCGCGTCGGCTTTAGAATTAGGTCCCGAGAGAAACGAAGCATGTGTGAATAACAAATATGTTTTCGACTAAAGAAACTACATTTAAATATTATTTGCCTTTTTACTTATTTTAAATGAAGTATAATGCATGGTAGTATACTTCATTTAAAATAAGAGAGTATGCAGAATAACTAAATTTAGATTTTTTTTCAGGCATTTGGCGAATACAGACAGTTACGACAGTATTTGCGAACTGTTTTGAGTATTCTTGTAAAAGAAATATTTATGCTATATGCATGAATTTTAGCCTATGTTAATCAGGAATAGTGCAGTTAGCGAAAAAGTTTTAGATTCGGTTCTGTAGTTAAAGAGATGCCCATAGAGAGTAATGCATTAGAATTATTTTGAGTGTTCCTGTAAAGGAACTATTTGCGCTACATGCATGAATTTTAGCCTATAAAACTCAAGAATAGTGTAGCTTACTGTCAGTAGAAAAAAGTTTTGGAATCGGTTCAGTACTTACAGAGATACACATAGAGCGTAATGTAATTCTTATGAGTATCCCTGTAAAAGAACTATTTGTGATATCTGCATAAAAGGTAGCCTATAGCACTCAGGGTTCCCCCATTGTCTAAGAGGTTCTGCTCTCAAAACTGAAAGGCGGGAGGTGCCAGGTTCAAACTCCGATCGCGCCTGTCGACCTAGCCACTCGCAGTTTTCCGTGTTTTTTTCCAAAACCTCGCGAAAATACGGGCTAGGATCCCTTAGAAAATTCCACACAGAGGAATTCCCCATATAGGCCTAGGACCCTATAGGCCTAGGACCATATAGGCCTAGGACTTTCAATCAGTGAAAAAAGTTTTAAAATCGATTTAGTAGCAGCAAAATTTCCATAGAGCGCAATGCATTAGCATTATTTTGAGTATCTTTGTAAAAGAATTATTTATGCTATATGCTTGAAAGGTTGCTTGTATGTTAATCCAGGGCATAAGCTATCTTCATTACAAATTTTTCCAACCATTTTTGTGTGATTCAGTCAAAAACATCCAAACAAATAAACGCACACATTTATATTATTGGTAGGATTTGGAAATTTACGAACTTTAAGAAACACATCTGGATTTCTCTTGGTACTTACGTATTATCCCAGCGTTCATTTCCGCCAAACTGTTTTATCGTCAAATGGGTTGCCAAACTGTTGCCAATCGTATTCAAAACCATTAATAATTTCATGTGCTCGGCATTTATTTCGGCAAAAAATCGCTCGTCTTGGCGGAACGTCGGGATAATACGTAAGTACCCTTTTCTTTACTTATGCTTTTTAATTTGGCGTAAAATCAACATAATTTCCATGTTTTTTCAAATGCATGTGAT
The DNA here is from genome assembly GCA_038373885.1 of Cheiracanthium punctorium. Classification (NCBI taxonomy): domain Eukaryota; kingdom Metazoa; phylum Arthropoda; class Arachnida; order Araneae; family Cheiracanthiidae; genus Cheiracanthium; species Cheiracanthium punctorium. The sequence continues at coordinate 552,911 of JAWZYV010002153.1, forward strand.
TTTGCAAATAGAATTTCTGCTTTATTTCAAAAGCGTAAATCATTTTGTGCGGGCGATAAAACGGCTTTTAATTAATAGTCTGAAAAGTAGTTAAAATTTCAAAATTTTGAGCCTCAGATGCACTTTACCGAAGTTATGGGCTCAATCATGCTAAAATTTTCAAAGCTCTGCTTTCTGTAGATTTGTCTGGAGAACATTCATTTTTATTATTACAGATAGATAGATTTGGCATAAAACTGGCTTAATTTCCGTGGTATTTAATGTTTTTCAGGTGCACGCGCGCTTATTTATTGAAGTAATAGCATTCTTGTTAGCTCAAAACATGAATTATTTGATACGGGCGAAACTCGCCAACCATGGCAATATAAAAACGGTTTTCAATTAATAATTGAAAAAGTAATTAAAAATCTAGAATTCTAATTAGCCTATAACCAACTCCAGGGTCCCCTCTATATCTAAACCAAAATGCATCCTAATCGATTCAGCGGTTTAGGCGTGAAAGCGTCAGAAACAAACAAACAAACAAACAAACAAACTCACATTCGCATTTATAATATTAGTTAGGATTGTTTGAAATGTAAAGTTGGTGGCGAAAACTATTGCTTACCTTATTTGAAAACTACTGCTGCAAATAAATTTTATATAGGAGACCGAAGCCGAAGCCGTGTATAGAGATGTAGGTCCCTTTTCCCTGCAGATGTGCAAATTAACCCTTTAATGCTTGGTGGTAGCGCTGTGAAATCACCTCTTTCTAATCCTTTCAGCTGCTGGTTGCTAAACATATGGTTAAATGGTCCCAACGCTGAAAAAATAGATAGCAGGGGTCGCGCTGTCGATCGCCAATAGGGATGGACGCGAGACGAAAAATAGGAGTCTCGCGTCTCGCAAAATAGCCTAAAAGCTTTGTCTCGTCTCGCAAAAATCCCTATATTGTAATGTTAAAAATGTGTGTCTCGTCTCGCAAAAAAGCTGTAAGTCTCCGTCTCGTCTCGCAAAAAAGTCGTCTCGCGTCCATCCCTAATCGCCAACGTCGCAATTTGGGATAATAAAATTAGTTTGGTGAAAGAAAATACGATTTGGCGAAAATATTGGCAATTGCATTTCTTAATGATGTCCGGCAAAATCTAATTTGGCGAATGGATTGGCGAAACTTTAAGAAAAGCCAGCGCGTTAATAGGCTATGTGGACAAGTTGCGCACAGAAAAAAAAATACCGCTCTCATCTAAAACGAATATATGGCTGTTTTCTATCTAGATAAAATGTTCAAGAATTTCTATTTCGTAGTATCCCGGCTAATCACAGCAGAATGACTAGTTTGTGTAACTAGAAATGATCGCTCGATACACTTATCCTGTAGAATTACCGTTTGTCAATCTACCCGCTGCCATACGCATCGATTTACAGATATTTCATGTGGATACAAGCGCTAGATTATGGAGGAGGGATCTATAATTTTAATAAGTGGTTTCAGAAGTGTCTCGTTCTTTGATCTAGTATTTATAGAGAGTACAGAGACTTAAAAATTCTAGTTCCACCAATTATTTTCTTGATGTCAGTGGTATATTCCCTCCACCCTCCCCCAGTCTGCCGGACGCACAGCCAGCTTTGTCAGAAAAGGACTTAAGCTCTGTAGCACGCAATGGGCCATTCGATCGACTGCCATGTTGCTGGTAGTTAACTGGAGAGATGGCAACGGGTGTACTTCTTCGTCTTTGGGCACTATATAAAGTTTGTTTTCTATATAGATGTAAAAATGGTTGTATGTTAAAGGATTAAAGTGTTATGTAACTCTTCCATAATCGATGTTCTGCATTCGTTATCTTTCTTACTTACTTTCCAGGAAGTCCAATTAACTGCAATTGTCAAGTACGCTGGTTAACTACTGCTTCAACTCATGCTTATATCACTGGAACCTGTGCTGGCATTAATACAAATAAAGGAAAACAGATAGAGAGGCTGATCAAAGATGATCTTGCTTATTGTTTAAGACGAAAAAAGATTCTGCATATTTACTTTTAAAAAGAGGAAACAGGGATATTTTTTATATTATAAATGTTCTTGCATCTGAAACAAAAAATTGTTGAATTTAAATATTCAATAAAATCTGTTTTTAATAGCTAATTTATTGTTATTGCTTATGTGATTATCATTAACAGTGTTTGGAACGACAAAAAATGATATTTTTATTGTTGTTGGTGAAAATGTGTTCATTTGAAACAAAAAATTGAAATAGCAACAGTATGTTTAAAAATTTCCTTCAAATGGAACGTCTCTGTAGTGGTCTGCAAGAGTGGTTCTCAACCTTTTTCTTCCTCCGAACCCCTTCTAAAGTCCGAAACAAATTGGCAAATCCTTTATACAGTCACTGTGCACTAGTAGATTGTTTTCGCGAACCCCCTTATACACCTTGCGAACTCTTGGGCAGTGGTGGGAAAAACTACTTTTTTTTTGTAGCGCGCTACAACTACCGCTACTTTTCGAAAAATGTAGTTAACTACAACTACAACTACTTTTTGACAAATGTAGTTAGCTACACTACTTTTGAAATGTAGTCGCTACTTCGCTACTTTTTCGCTACTTTTAAGAGACAAATTTTGCTAACAGATTCAATTTGCATTACATTCATATTTAAGGATATTTATATACTAATTAGAGAAAACTATCGATATCGAAAGCCTTGGTTTTCTACTCGCGTCCAGCGTGATTAATGACCTCAGCGGGTGTCTCTCGCGTCCAAAGAACGCGTTTATTAAAAGGTGGTTTCCCTGTAGCGTTGAGCGCCGCAGATTTGGTGGACGCACGAAAGACCCCGGGCACCTTTTCGCCTTTAATTAGAAAAAACTATTGCTCTAATAAACAACTACCAGGCGAGTATTTGAGCAGGGGGAGGCGGGCCCCCTCCGAAAATGTAAAGCAATTATTAAAAGGAGCTATTTTGAAACATTTCTTTTAACTTTAGAACAATAAAGTTTAAAATACCGAATCGTACCCCTCCCCCCGAAATGGAAGCCTATATATACGCTACTGGCAACTACTGCTAATTATTGAAGTATTGCTGAAACTAATTAAGTTTTAATACCTCTATGATAAAAATAAATTGGGAAAGTGAGCTCTGAAAGCATGAGAAAAATCATGAGAACTAAAAAAGTTTTTAAAAATATAATAATAAAATGGATGTCTGAACGGGAAAAAAAGGCCCGTTTTGAGACCCCTTTCATATTGTACAAACATTCTAGTTTCTTGAGCACAAATCAAAATTAATGAGTATAAAAGCCTTTTTTCATGACTTACCAAATTAGTGATTTATGACGAATGACCCGTGTGAACCATGTAATATTGTATAATTGTTTTAATTGAAAACATCACATATGATATGCATATTATAAAATAATGAAAACAATTACTAATTAAATTCATGATATATCTATTTAAAACATTGCATTAAAAAAATCCTCTATATATGTTAAAGAAATTTTAAAAGTTATTATCATCAACACAACTTTTTCTTTGTGTTAGGTATAAAAGAATTTTATAGAATTATATTGTTATTTTAAGGCTAAGAGAGAGATAAGTCTCTAAGGATTTTACAAACTATTAATTATTAATAGAAATTCTCATATTTTCGTATTAAATTCTGAAAATTATTACACAAAAAACCTAATAATTTAAATATAATAGACACTTTAAAATTTTAACGAAAGAAAGAATTTCAACATATTCATGGAAGACTGCCATGCCTCTAGTATAAAATAAAAACCACATAAATTTATTCAAAAACATGTTTATTAAATTTTAACAAGAGCTGGATCTCAAAATTGTTATCCGCCAAACATGATCGTCGAAAAGAAAATGCGTCCGATGCAATCGAAAACAATCTTTGTACAGATGCACTGGACGGCACGCCAGTGTTAGTTTTTTTGAAGGCTTCTTTCATATACGTGTACGAAAGCGAAGATAGGGGTTTAATTGGCTCTGACAAGAACCTTGTAAGTTCTTCCTCGTAACTATTTCGAGTGCATGCGAAAGAGAAATTAAAAAAAACAGAAAAGTCATCACCCATGGGCTGATCCTCGATACTGATATCTGAAGTTGTCGGAAACATATTCTGGAGGTATTCCTCCATCCATTTTTTTTGGCTTCGGTCTTCCTCTCCTCCTCAATCCAGAATAGTTTGAATCTGGGATGGAAACAAGCTGAGAGAACAGTTTCTCTGTCCCACAGCAAATGACTAAATCTCGTTTCCACCTGACAACTGAAGATTTTGCGCCCCCTCCTATTTTTTAAAAATGCAATTAGGTAGCTTTCATATACCATTTAGCGCTCATATACCATTTTCTTTTCATCATAATATTTAAAAAAATGCTAACTAATGGATATAAATTTTCAATAACGCCTTTAATTTCTATTTTATTGATCTAGTCTTAGAAACCATTATCATTGTGTTAGAAAGAAGAACAGAAAATAAGTCTCGAAGCCTTTTTATTGTTACACAATTATGATATAGATAAAGGAAATATAGCTTAATAAAAATTATTATTGCAGCATATATAAATTTAATATACAATAAATGGAGAGATTTGCGAGGCCTTTATTTTTCAGGGGCTCACGGGCCCACACGCCCGTGTGATAATGAGACTCTCGAGGCCCCATCAAAATAACCTCTGTTCAACTTTGGACCTCTCTTACCTTCCTTTTTTTTCCTCTTTATGGCAGATTGGTGATTCTACAAATAATACTGAGAACGATAAAAAGAAAAAAGATGCACAATGTCAGGCTTCCGCTTCAGGCAAAGCAAACCCCCTCCCCCCCCCTCGTGTGCGTGTGTCCCCTGGGAGGGGGGGGCGGGGGAGTGATTGGGTGTCTTTCAAGCATCAAGGCCGATTTCCAGTTGCGTCTTTTTCCGGACGCAGCGGGTTTTTTTTTTAATGGTCAAGGCATTGTACAAGGGGGGATACAGTGCAGGGTCGAAGAATTTATTGACTTTTAATGACCACCGCCAAAGGATAACGCGTGAAACCACAAAAGCACGCCCACCGCTCAGTGGGGGCACTTTTCTCCGCAGTGCGTCTTCAAGATTCTGAAAAATACATTGGGTTCCCATTATAGCGTACTGAAACGCACTAGTTATGCTTGGAGTCAGAAGAGAGAGAAATTGCACCACGGGATCAATCGCCGGAAATGATGACACGGCAAAAGTAGCTTCCAAAATTCGCTACAAACTACTGTTTTTTTGTAGCGCGCTACACGCTACACTACTTTTTAAAAAAAGTAGCGAGCTACACTACAAACTACAAAAAAAAGTAGCGGCTACTGTAGTTTCGCTACAAGTAGCGCGCTACTCCCCAGCCCTGCTCTTGGGGGTTCACAAACTACCTATTGGAGGACCGGTTGGATGGTGTAGAAAAGTAGAAGAAACTGTATGTCTCCCAAGTTTGGATGGGACATGTGTATTTTCATTCTAGACGTATAATGTTCCAACAAAGCGTTAGAAATTAAATTTTGAAGATGAATACATAAAATCCTCCCTTTTAGAATTTTTAGAAAAACCAAACTTAATATTTCATACTTTTATTATTACCGGACATACTTATATTATTACCGGAATACAATATTTTATGGTATTTTTAAAAATTTACAACACAATTCAATTTTATGTAGAAAATTTTAATAATAATTTCCAAAATTTGCATTCTTTAAAAATATTTTAACACTTTCAAGCATTAATATAAATTGTGCATGGGTTTGTAAAGTGCAATCTTTTTGTTCTTCATTAATACCATTCGATTGCTATTTCCAGTATGTACATTTACAGAAACTTTTTTTAGCGATGAGAAAGAAAATGTGTTACAGTAAACATTGCGTAACTAATTAAGACTAAACAATGTTTAATGATCTTGATCTGGTTGTTTAAATAACGTGTACTGCACGTGATTGCCTATCAGTCATTGATAGGCAATCTACAGATAAATATCAGGGCACGATAATTACTTCATTTAACGCGTTTCTCTCGACGTTATTCTTATTAACATCATTAAGAAGCATTTACTTATCGTAGATGGTTATAAACATGCGTTATTCATTATTATGCATCTTAGTATCCGTAGTATGCGTTTTCGGAGAAAAATGCCCTACTCCAGAAAGCATCAGTCCTTGCTTATGCGATGATAGTTTTGGAGTAATTAGGTGTTCCAAAATGAAGACACCGGAAGAATTTCTAGAGATCGCCAATAAGTCTGAAAGTTTTCCATTCCGATTCATGTCGATTTCGAATTTTGACGTCGAATACTTATCATCCGAATTGATATCGACGAAGAAGTGCGAATCACTTTCTGTCGAAGATTCGACTTTCGTTTCTTTGTTCGACCATCCAGCACCGAGAGATAATAATCTGTGGAGTTTAAGGCTGAACAATTTACGAATTAAGAATGGGCTGAATTGGGAACTCTTGAAAACTTTATACAAGCTGCACAGTCTTATAATACGCAGAGTATCAATCAAAAAGTTGAAAAGTAGCTTTGGAATTATTATTCCCGAATCGGTGCGGTCCTTAAATTTTTCGAGAACGAGGACGTCTGAATTGGGTAGAAGCGTGTTTGCTCCTCTCAAAAAGCTAGATTCGATTATTTTTACTCATTCATCGATAAAACGTCTATCGAGAAGCATGCTTCCATCACCTTATACCGGATCATTATTGGATTTCTCGTAAGTTCTTTGAATGTTTATTTTCCTAATATCAGAGTTTACCTTTAATTTAATTACAATTTCTCGATTATTACTATGTAAGCATATAGATATTTTCAGTGTTTTAAATTACAGTCACACTTATATACGTGCATATGCAAGTGTATGTAGTATCTTTGTCTAGAATTAACATTTAAATACTTTCATAAATATGTATGAACGACTGTACATACAGAATTTAGATTACCAGTTTATATACAGGGTGAATCTAAACTCTTGGGCAAAACTTTAAGGGGTGATAGGGCACACAATGAGGAATCGTAATCACATAGCAATATGGGGTGAAACGCAGTTTTAACTTACCCGGTAATAATCACTTTTGGAAAAGCATCGAAGTGTATGTCTAATTTCTTAACCATGTTTCATAAGCAATAGGCTCGTCTCCGAAAATTTCATCCATAAAATAAAATAAAGTTTTTAAACTATCCATTTTAGTCTTCTGTTTTCGGAGAAAAATACATTAGTTTCTGACGAACAATGGTCGGCACGTGCACTGTTGTTTCAGCACTTTTTCCGAAGTGATTATTAACAGCTATACGAAGACGACGTTGCCGACCCCACATTGCTATGTGATTCTGATTCCTTATTATGTGCCTTATCACCCCTTAAAGTTTTGGCAAGAGTTTAGATTCACCCTGTATTTCTTGTAAAAAGTATTCTGTTAATGTTTATTAATAGTTGTCGAGTGAATGTAATGACACTGGAATAAGCATGTGTTACTTGGGTTAAAAAACCATCTGGATTGCATCTCTAAAAGAATCTAATGTGGACAATACATGACTTTCTTGCAAGTGTATTACTTCCTTGTACGGAATATGAGAAAGTAATGTGATCGCGAAAAATTGCAGTAGCCAGATTTCGACGAAAAAACCGGTTTGACTGTACCTCTAAATTTACTTTTAAGAATTTTTGAGATGCATTTCATCGTATGCTAGTTCATATAAGTAGCGCGTTCATATAAATGCATGTACAACCTATTTTGGCAGACCGCAAGTTTACTTGACCAGTTTTTTCCATGCTGTAACTCGCATATCTCAAAAACTATTGATCGTAGAATGTTAATACTTTATGTTTAGGATTGTTGTAATATCTAGTTGTGCACCTCCCCTTTTGGTCCTAATCGACTGGATAGTTTATGTACAGGACTGCCCAAAAGATTCTAAGTGCGTTATGCTCTATGAACAGACTGCTCTGTCTCAATTCTGTTTCCACTAGAAAAATGGCAAAACCTTTACAAATACCTTTACAAATATTTGACTTGAGAAAATCATTCATAAAAAATGCACATATATAAATTTGAGTATAAGTTATTAGTTTGAGTGTGAGTATAAGTTATAAGTTAAGTATGTGATATAAGTTTTTTACTTTCAAAGATTTTAACAATTTTGGTCATTGACTAAAGGATAATTCTAAATTTGAGAAAAAATATGTTAAATACAAATTGAAAGATGTACTTCCACGATATATGAATTTTTATTTCTTGCCTGTTCTCCTGTTTGTGATCCGTTTCGGTATTTTAATTTCTATAGAGCTTCGTGTTCTATACGTGTATACTAGCTGAGAAGCCCATGATGTATTATATATCTTGATGCATAAGTTGAGTCCGTTAATCTAGTTCGGCTAGTCTATTCAGTTAAGCTGGCCGAGTGCTTCTCACGGAAATATGGATTACAACTGTGGTGTTTAAAGAAAATAATTCTAAAAAATCGTTTAGTCCGTTTGTAATACGAAAACTTTTACCTACCGGTGTCCAATGTTCCAGATTACTTGAAAACGCGTCTGCTGACGTCCTCGTGTTAGGCTTCTTAATGCTTCCATTGCCAGACTTCTTCTGCTGTGTTTCTGTCACTGTTACAGAACTGTAGTGATTACGAAATGAGGCAATAAATGTATTCAGCCACACCAAGCAATATGAGTGTCTATCTGTCGAGACGCTAACGAAACTTCCTTTAGCGAAGAAAAAAAAAACCACAAAAGAAATTAAATTGAGTAAATTTTTAAAATATGAAAAATATATTAAATATCATTATTTTTATTTTACTTTTTTATAAGGAGATAAATGTTCAATACGTAAAACTATCCAGTTTTAAAGGAGTTTTATGAGAAAAAAGTTAACATTCACGGTCAGTGGCGCACCCAGGATTTTAGTTTAGGGGGGGGGGGATGGATGGGCTACAAATACTGCTGAACTCCGTTATAGTGACCTCAATTAAAGTTATAACTGTCTTATAACGTCAAAATAATCTGTGCCAGTCGACTTTCCCGTAGAACACAACCTCACGAGCAATGTAACTCATTTTAGAATCGAATAATTATATGATCTTTTCAGTGATATGATCTTTTCAGAGATTGTAACGGAATTTAACCGTGTTTCATGCACTAACTGCAAGTTTTTATCTAAAAGCTAACATCTTTTTTTTTGGTAAAAAGTATTATAGAAATAACTTGAAGACAATTTTTAAACAGAAAACATTTAACCCTTTGAGGCGCAACCCTTTCCCAATGCTGAAAAAAGGGCAGCCATTGCCATCGCTCGACTTAATTACCAGAAAGATGGCGGACGATCGAAACGTTCATCGCGTGTGCCACAGGTCTAGAGACCTTTTTTGACGCAGCTGGCTGTGCCGCACAGCACGTCGATAGAGTCAACAACACTCATCAAGATAATTTAGCATAATGCTAAATTATCTTGATGAGTGTTTTCATTCGTGTATGGAACCCACACCATAAAAGTAAGTTATAGAAGTTTTAAAATAATATTTTTTTATTATTAAACACATTTGCTATAAAATTGACATTTTAAATGTTAAGCCTGCTTTATCTATTGAATATTTACTGTTTAAGATTGTCGCATGTTAGCAGTTTTCATAGGCATATTCTTATTGCCTATGCAAAGTGGTGTCCAAAATTAAGGTTGCCAACACAAAATATGTGATGAAAGAAGTAATCGGTTTATTGTAACAAAATTTTGCAAAGAAATATATTATCGTGGGAGAAATCATATAGCAACATAACAATATCATAAAGAGCCGAGTTGTCAAAATTGAGAGGTTGTATCAAAAATTGTCAAATAATGATCCGTTATGTCTCGGGAAAGATCCATCTTGTATAGAGTTATTCACCGTGCACTACTATACAAGCCTAGTAACGAGCCATCATACTGTTAACAAGAGCGAAGGAAACTTTTGAGGTAATAAATCTTTTTTTTTCCAAAAGCAATGTTTTTTATACCTGTAGGTTACTTGAAAGAGCGTGAAAGTCGAGCTGTGGCTTTCCTAGAACGTTCCAAACATGTTCTATGGGATTTCGATCAGGAGATTTTGTAGGCCAGTTCATGCAGTGAATATTATATGATTAGAAAATATCATCCAGAATGTCAGCTTTGTGTGGTTTTCTATTATCGTGTAGTACGATTAAAAAAATGAAAGAAAGAAAACTGGCTTCTAATTACTTTATCACGAAAGATCAATCGCATTGTAAATAGTAGGCTTTTCCAAGTTCTCAGCAAATATGGAAGATATTTCCAAGCTGTTTTCAGTTTTAAGAACTTCGACAAATCACCAAGAGCCAAACCTGTCGATAAATCACCAAAAGTGGCCAACCTTATCGACCTTCGAAATTTTACTACAAACGACACTGCTGGAAACCCTTTAGGCACTATCTTAAAAACATGTTTTCTTCCCAATTTTCATGACATCTTTCCCACAGTAAAAAAGTAGGACTTGCCAATTTCTTGAGTCAAACTTGGCAATAAATCCTCAAAATAGGCCAAACTTGGTGACTTTTGACTAAAAAATAACACTTCTTAACTGGGAACCCTTTAGGCAATAGTTTAAAAAACATGTGTTTCCTTTTTTCTGAATGTAACTATCATTTGAACTTCACCAAAATAATATGGAACAAACATAAAGTACACCATAATTCCACATAAAATAGTTATAGAATTGGCCAACGTGGTAAAAAAATTACCGCTGAACACGAGCACGAAAAAAAAAAGAAAAGATTCTAACGAATTGATAACTTCCTTCATTTTGAGTCGGTTAATAAAAGAAACTCCGAGCTTTTAGCACCCCGAAAACACCTCACTTAGTCTTCAGAGATCTCATTTTCGTAGTACCGTGAGGTGACTCCATCGAAATAAAAGTCGTGCAGTGGTGTACGACTGCACAACAAGATGCGCTCTATACAAGGATTCCTCTTCCACCAAACGACCAATTTCCCTTGCGTTGCAGAAATGATAAAGAGTTCGTAATTATCTGCACATGAAGGCTCGCCGAGAATCTCTCCGTGTGCTGAATCTTGACTCCTCAAAAAAAGAGCCGGTACCCATTTTTGATGTGTCCAAGAATGACGTGTATGGCTTCACGACAAATGAGCTCTCGTGTGCTGAATCTTGACTCCTCAACAAAAAGAGCCGGTACCCATTTTTGATGTGTCCAAGAATGACGTGTATGGCTTCACGACAAATGAGCTCTCGTGAGCCTTGCTCTCAAAGAGAGACACGCCACTGGAAGTCGAGCGTAAATGGCCCTCTCAAAAAGACGTCTGTATACTCTTTGCCTGAAAATTATTTTTCCAGACATGTTCCCTTAGAAAGATCTGCAGAGGTAGTACGCCTACGTCGTCGTGCATTTAATGACAACGAGAACTGCTAGGGAACTTAACGCCTTTGCAATTGTCTTCGATGTTGGGTGGCTTTGGCTGGACATCCTGGTGATGGTACCACTTGTTTTTAATTGATTCCACAACCTGGATACCGCTTTCAGAGACGCTTCTAATCATTATGCTAATTTCCTTTCTGAATACCCAACTTCAAGCCTTCCAACGGCTCTCTATCTTGCTGATTATCTAAACCATTATGAGAACCCGTACTCCCTACAGTCAGACTTTAACACGATTAATTTTAGTTTTAACACGAAATTCGCAACAATGCAGGCTAAACTCCGGTTACTTAAACAGTCTTATTCAATGTTGTGCAACAAAACTAACGCCTAGCATCATTTATTCTAAACTAGAGGCTGCCATTGTACTATTCGGGACTCAAAAAATAAAAAGTACAAATTTTATCAATTTTACTGGAAGCAGTTTTGAATTATTATGACAAGAGTGCCTGTAAACTTATTTTCTAATGCCAGTGTATATACAAAGTGTCCCAAAATCTCTAACTTATCCTTTTATCACTTAAATATGTATGATTAGAATATAAATTGATAATATATTAAACTATAAAGATTTGTAAAAAATACAGAATTTCATAGGGATTAAATTTTTTTTAGGAGATTAAAAGTAAAACAAAAATATAAAATTTAATTTTTTATACACCCCGAGTAAAAATTTAAATGTTTCAGGGGGCTAATGAATGAAATACTTCACATTCTATGTTACAATGTGAACTGAAAACTATTTATATTAACAGTTCTGTGTAATTGAATCAAACAGTTCTGTTTTACCGATATAAAAGAAATTCTGAGTGTTTTTCATAAAGTAATATTCAATACTGCATTGTTTACGATTCATTATTAGAAATATTTCTTAAAATAATTAGTTAGTAGAAGGATGTAAGACTTTATAAAATGTTTGATGAATAATACTTTGAAGCGAAACCTGGGAGCACAGGACTTTCATGTATCGAGAGTACATGATAAGGTTTAATAACTGTAATTTTAGAAATAGCTTTTCACATCAACTAACTGTTACTCAAAGATAAAATATGAAGGTTGTGATTCTCATGGAATATTTGACTATGGAACACAACTTCATGTTGGCTTTTTGATTTGCATGAGTTTAATTTCAAACAGCATCTAATTCAGCGTTTCGTTCAACTTATAGAACTTACTATCAAATGATTCATCACTATATGATGATTAATTTTTGAATTATTTCTGCTGCACTTCTTAGAACTAATTTTTTTTTCATATTTTTTTTCTTTCTTTTAACAGGAATAATTTGATTGAAACCTTGTCTGAGAGCTTCTTCACCTATATGCCATATTTATTGAAAGCTAAGTTTGACGGCAATAGATTCATTACCCTTTCAGAAATAACTTATCTCAACATGGCGCCAAAGGTCGAACTTTCATTGAAAAGTAAGATGAAACATTTATATTTAAAATTATTCATTGCCTGCAAATGTCTTCAGCATTCCAGAGTTATGCGATCTTATTCTAAAGAAAAGAATGAAATATTTTACGAATAAATGATCTCCTGAAATATATTTAAGTGTTACCTATTTATCTCGCTATATTTTTTAAAATAAAGGAGAGTAAGATGCTTCTTCGATAAATGAGATTGAGCAATTAATTTCATCTTTAATAAGCAATATAAAAAATTTATGGAATTGTGCAAGAAACATTTCACTAAATTCAGCTTAAATAGCTGATAAGATTACTTACTTTTTTAATTTTAAATGACAGCTTTAAAAATATAATTAATAAATCTGAAATCATCAGAGTAACAGTGATATAAATGGAAGGCGGCCCTACTATAATATTTTCAAACTAGGGTAGGTGACCAGTAATTTACACTTTATGCGCATTATAAAAATTAACTAAAATTGATAATAATTAAATATATCCTATAACAAACTTTTTCTTTGCAAAACTTAAGTGAACTTTAAAAATTTTTGTAGGGTATAATTTATTACAGAATATTGGAAATTTTTATGTTTTCTATATTTTTTGTTTTGTCATAATGGAGATACCAGTGATTGACACCAAGAAAAATTTTTGCTCCAGTCAAAGACACTTCATGCTCCAGTAACTGACACCTAGGAAATGAGTAGAAAAGCATGATTACTTATTTTTCAATGAAATCCTTTTTAAAAGGTACAACAAATATATCTTATGATATTTTACATACATTGATTGGTGTAAAATATCATCTTGGTGTTAATCAAGATGATATTTTACATACATTGAATTATTTTTCAAAACCAAAGAGAAATACTAGACAGATTTCAAATTAATAACAATAATAATAATAATAACTCTTTCACATAAAATTAAAAAGCTTGAGTAGAATATTGCCATGACAGATATTATACGAGGAAAAATATTTTTCAATTTTATGAGAACTATTGTTTGTTTGGAAGAAAAAAAATCAATGTAATTAAAAATGCGCTGAGTAGGAACATTTTATGTGCAGAAATATTTTATATACTATTATCTGGTACAAGTACAATTCTGCATTAAGTTAATTTCCAAAAAGAAATAGAAACAAAAAGTTTGTATTTATTTTAGTTTCTATTTCTTTCTGTTTCAAATAGAAACTGGTTGAAAATGAACTTTTATTAATTTCAGCATGAAGGCAGCTACTGAGAATAACAAATGTTTTAGCACTGAGTTTAAAATCTAAATTTCCGATACCTAGAGCCCAATGGAGATTAAAAAATAATGTTGCATAAAATTGAAGATAAATCTCTAAATTCTTACTAGATAGTTCCATTTGATAAAAGTTGTGAAATAAAAGCGTATTACAATAAATTATCTGGTAAAGTGTCAATTACTTGTGCCCCTACACTAACCTTTTTTGATTTTTTTTTCAATTTACACTGGCAACTTAACTTTAATAGATAAAGACTTAAAGTGTGTTATTAACTTTTTTGGACACCTCCATATTCAAAAATTTATCTGCAAGGAACTTTCTGAACAGCTATTTACTGCATTTCCTAGAAATTTTATGGAAGCATCATGAACTTTACTGAACACTAATAACTTACATGGGTGTCACTTATGGTGAAATCCATTTTTTACCCAGTAATTAATACCCTATTTTAAACAAATAAATAATTTTATTTTTTAAAGAATCTTCACATAATTATTTTATATACTATTAAATACTTACATCTGATACAATTTAGATTAAATTGATTTCTAAAAAGAAAATATGCTTCTAGTATAAACGGATTGAAAATGAAATAATCTTATCAGCATTAAGAAAGCTTTTGAAAATCAGACTTTTTTTTAGCTCTAAGTTGAAGATCTCGATTTCTGATATCTACAGTCTCCTCAAGGTAAAAAAAAAAAAAATTGCATGAAATTGAAGACAATACCATAATTGGTACTTGATAGCACCATTTGATAACGATTCCGAAATAAAAGCCTATTATAATAAATTATTTGGAAAAGTGTCAGTTACGGGTGCGTTTGCCAATTAATGTTGTACCTACACTAATAGTATTGTTTGCCAATCAATATCAGTTTTATAAAATAAAGAAAAAAATGAAAGACGAGTTATACTTTCAATTATATGATAAAGTCTCGCAAATACTAGACACGCATATATGCACTTTCTTAATGAAGAATGTAATCTAAATTTATGAATGACTAGCGTTATACATGTAAGAAAAAGTTTATCACACTTTTACAGTTAAGTATTTTAAAATGCTAATTTTAAAAGCAAATAAAATAAAAATTCAACATTTTTTAACAATAAATGGAAATGCAGAAATTCATTTTAAAATGTCTGAGAGAAATAGAGCTTCGAGAGTACAAAGATTAATCAATCAGTCCAAATCCCGAATTTTTGCTTAAGATGATTATCTTCTGATTTGAATGCGTATGACGAAACGAATTCGCTATTTTGATCTTAGCTTATCACTTGTTTTGAGATAAATCACTCTTATCATACATCAGTCTAGACCACGTCTACTGCATCAGTATAGTATATGGGCGTTTACACATAACGCTTTTACTGGATTTGCGTTAAATCGTTTTTGATGCAATGATTGGAACTTTGTACAGGGTTCGGTCATTTCTTTTCACACTAGAAAACACATTTATATTTATTATTAGCTGTTTACTGTAGCTTTGGCTTAATTTAAATCTAGAAGAATTTTATATATGTACTACTGTAAGCAAAGCTGATATTTAACTACAAATAAAGGTGGTGCAGTTGCAGTACTGTTAAACTAAAAAAGTACGCAAAGTATTGAAAACAGGCGGAGGAAAAAAAATGAAAAAGGTTCTCATTATACATTCAGTACAGTTTATTTCACTAACGACTTCAAAGTTCACACATGGATAAATTAAACAAATTCCGAGAGTCCATTTTCTATCAGATCATTTACATAAATCTCATCAGTGATTTACAGTTTAATGTTAGGAGGGTATTATTTTCATCTTTGAATAAACTATTGGCTTACAGGCAGCATTAACTCAAGGGGTGTGTAATTTAATATTCACAAACAACTCGAATTAAAAAGGTCATGAACTTTTAAATCCAGAAAATTCATGAATTTTTAATTCTATTCTTCTGAAATACGCAAAATTAGCAATTATGTGAGACTAGGAGGTGTCATCTTTTTTTTTTTCCTTACTCTTTCTTAACCCAACAATTTTAAAATTAAAAATTAAGAAAACATCGAATTTTTCTGTTAGCATACGCTTCGCTGTTTCTGAAGAGTCTTTTTTAGAAAAAATAATCAGCTAATTATATACTTAGACCATCAAACACAGATGAATAAAATTTCGGATTTTATGAAAGAAGAATATCGATTCTCAGAGGCTAAGGAATGACACGTATACAAAAGAATGACAAGCACGAAAAACACATTATAATTACTTCTCTGGTGTTTTACAAAAATAAAAGGTTTCTGATTTTTTAAAATAAATAGTTTAAGTCATTCCATGGAACGCTGATTGCTTTATTGATGAGTAAATGCATTTTTAAAAGCTTTATTTTCTGAATGAAAGTGATAGTTCTACTAATTCCAATTTATTATTGTTATTATTATTGTAGAAAGCCCACAAATAGAATGAAAAAAATAAATGGCTAGTGAAGCCTTATAAAAAATTTAAAGATGAAAAGGCCTTCGATTTAGGTTTTAACCTAGTAAAGTTTCCCTGAAAAGTAGCTTGTAGAAAACTGTTTCAAAGAATTGTGGAAAATAAATAAAACTAGAATTGTGGGGTCTCCTATATTATGCTTTTTATTTATAATATATTGCATACCTATGATATATATGGGTGCCCTTTATTTGTTATCATAGAAGTTTTCAGTATTCTAGGGTATCAGAAAATAAAATTATTTTATACGTTTTAGATTGTTTTCAAATTAAAGTTTGATTTATTGTTATTATTATTGTAGAAAGCCCACAAATAGAATGAAAAAAATAAATGACTAGTGAAGCCTTATAAAAAATTTAAAGATGAAAAGGCCTTCGATTTAGGTTTTAACCTAGTAAAGTTTCCCTGAAAAGTAGCTTGTAGAAAACTGTTTCAAAGAATTGTGGAAAATAAATAAAACTAGAATTGTGGGGTCTCCTATATTATGCTTTTTATTTATAATATATTGCATACCTATGATATATATGGGTGCCCTTTATTTGTTATCATAGAAGTTTTCAGTATTCCAGGGTATCAGAAAATAAAATTATTTTATACGTTTTAGATTGTTTTCAAATTAAAGTTTGATTTTAAAAAGTACTTTTTATTAAATTTTAATTGAAATTTATCTAATAAATACTAGCTTAAGAATGTGTTTAAGTGTACACTGGAAATAATTAAGTTACATTTACCCACATATTGTGCTGTAGCTACAAGTAACTGCAGCATAACTTGAAGTTGTTTCAAATTACGTTATGTTGCAGTTACAAGTAACGACAGTACAATGTGATAGTAATTAAATTTATTTTATAGTATATACTTTATTCTGAGTCCCTTGCGCACCATGATAACTTTAGCAGTTACAATTACGTTATGTTGCAGTTACAAGTAACGACAGTACAATGTGATAGTAATTAAATTTATATTATAGTATATACTTTATTCTGAGTCCCTTGCGCACCATGATAACTTTAGCATTATAAACACTAACAATCAATAAAAACTTTGTGATTTCGATGGACAACTATCGTCATCTAATGAGCGAAAGAGAACGCATGAATCAACATGTATTGTGATACAGCAACAATACCAAATCGCAATTTTCAGGCATAGAGTAATAACGGAGTAACAATTGCAGTTGATTTACCACGGATATATAACAATCATTGACTAGCGGCAGACGGGCGAAATAGCGCCAGCCTCTCAAAATACTCTACCCCTTTTAATGATTAGCTACATAAACGCCTTCTACCGACGCATACCGACGAATCATGATGTAGCATAATGCTAACGCACATTATTAACTCAATGATTGCGACTCACACCGCCATCTTAAATGCAAATTTCGTTCAGCTATTGTAGAATGTTTCGATGATCATCCTATATCCAAGTCCGTAAAATGTACCATATTAGAATAATGACGTACATATGTACGTCATGGCGTTCAAAGGCTTAAGCTTAAACAGTACAAAAAATGCTCATGAGCTTCATTCTTCTTTCAGAATCTACAAAATAAACAAAAATAGTCACTTAAAAATTAAACTGCTGCAAATAAAATCTGAAAGACTTGTTTTTACTGAAACAAAATTGCAGAGCTGTTTAATTTAAAAGAAATTGTCTAAACTGATAACTATTCTTTTTTTCAGGAAACCCTCTTAATTGTGACTGTTCAGTGAAATGGATCAGACACCACACAAATCTAAGGGTACGCGGTAATTGTCTAAATCAAAATAAAGGGATGAAACTGAAAGATCTCAGCCCTTCGGATTTCTCATACTGCATGTATATGTTGATGAAGTTAAAATGAATTGTGTTAATCATTTATTTATTGTAGCATGTCTAATGTTAACAGGTAAATAAATTTATCGTAGTATGTAATAAAAAATAAGAGAAGAAAATTGTTTTTTCTTGGTTTAGTAGCCATACATTCTTTATTACAAGTCTATACTTAATGGTATATATAGGCGAAGCATAATTGTTTTTTATGCATTCAATGGCTTCATTAAAATGAAGTTATTAAAAACACAAATAAAGGTAATTAGATAAAGATGTTCTACGGTCAGGTGGAGGTAATTACGACTACTCTTTGCAAATTTCAAATTGGTGAATTTTTAAAGCTTTTAATTATAAGAAAAATATTGTTTTCATTAATCAGGGAGAAGCATTCACCCTTTAAGAACTCCTAGAAAGAACTTTGTTTCCGTTGATTTGATTAAAATTTAAGGGGGTAGTCATAATTAACCAAACAGAATTACAAAACTGAAAAAAATTACAGTATTTATGATCAGCATTGATGTAATTATGACCACTTGATTACTTTTGATACTTAGGGCTGCAACTTTTGTTGGAACAATTTAGACTACTACTCTTGCTTTTTTTAGTGATTAGAGTAACCCTGGTGCTGAAAAAATCGACGAAATCGAGTGATAAGGTTATAATTTCTAATTTTTAAATTAAAATGGCCTCTTGCTACCAAGATGTGCTGAATGTCAATATTTCCATAAAAGGAAAAATCTTGAATCTAAGAATTATTAAAAAAATTAAAGAAATTGTACTAAGTAATGTTTCCTTGACCTTTTAGGAACAGAATAAAATTGAATTAAGAAATAAAAATAAAATGTGAATAAATGTTACTGTTCTTGGCATCGCGTCTTTTTTATGAAACTGTTTGTTTTAAAGAAATGTTCATGGCCTAAATGAATTTTTTGTATTTATTTGCTTCGTTTCATAACCAACTCTTATCTGGAAAATTTTTAATGTCTTCAAATGCTCTTTTGGCTCTGTTCGCAGCCCATGACAGTAAGATTTAAGCATGTGGAATAAAAAAAATAATAATAACAATAATCAACAACAAAAATTCCGTTTTAAAATTTATTAAGTTAAATATAACGAATTAGTAAAATATTTTAAACTATTTTTCCTTAATATTTTTAAGTGATATAAGACAAACATATACTTTTTCAGGTTAGAATAACATTTTCAAATATGTTTTAATAGATGATCGTAATTACCCCTCTTTTTAAAGATGTCTGTGGGGTAATTATACCCATGAATTTAAAAATATTTAACTATGTCAGAAAAAATAAAAATATGTCGGGAGCCATTAAATATATTACCGATATGTTTCTAATGTGAATTAACTTGTCTAAAATATTTCCCTTTTGATTTATAATTTTGATATTTCAAGTAATTTTGAACACTGAATTGTGTTCAAAATTACTGTTTATTGAAAATTGTTTATTGAATCTGTTTATTGAAATTTTTGACATGGTGCTTTGTTTTTCAATTGTTACTACCTTAAAAATAATTAATGGCAATAATGAAGATTTTATCATGTATCATGAAAATTACATTAAAAGCCGCTTGTTGAATCCTTTTTGTGAAAGTTCATCATTAATAGTTCTTTCAAAATTCCGCTGATCGAAATTATCCCACCTGACTCTAATTAGAGTATGGAGAGGTAAAATGAGTAGAAATTTTAAATAAAAATGCGTATGGTTATTAAATGAGTGGAAATTTTTTAAATGTTAATGCAATTTAGTCTCTCTCTCTATATATATATTGAGCTTCCACAAACTTCTAAAAAACTAATACGTTTCTGAAAATGAGAGAAATTCTGTTATTATTTTCCATTAATGAAAGGTCGAAACAGCTTAATATCATTAAAAGAAAGAATTTAATGCTGTTTAGACCTTTCATTAATGGAAAATAATAACAGAATTTCTCTCATTTTCAGAAACGTATTAGTTTTTTAGAAGTTTTTGGAAGCTCAATATATTTATAGAGAGAGACTAAATTGTAAATTAAATATATATATATATACCTTTCTGTTTATATTTTATGTTTCCAAGAGCCCCTAATAACTTATTCGTGAGTATAAATGTTGCGCACTAATGTCTAAAAATATAGGCAAAAAATTATTTTATTAAACTATTTATTTATTTTTTATTAAAAAGATTCCATATTTTAATGTTTATCTAGAACCTAATTCTAACAACCCTGGCTATAATCTCTTTAAATTTGAATAATTTGTAAGTTGTGATAGAAAATCAAATGTTGATAAAGATGGTTAAAATTTGAACTTAAAAAAATCTGTAAGGAAAAATAATTAATGATAATAATGAAGATTTTATCATGTATCATGAAAATTATATTAAAAGCCGCTTGCTGAATCCTAAAAGCAAAGAGCAAAGATTTTTCTCTTTTTTGCCCAGCCTTTATGGAGTAAAAAAAAACTAAAATAAATTTTAATATTTTTCATTTAAAATTAATACAAATGTATAAGATTTTCGAATCAAAATTGGATGAATGCACTGAAAGAAGTAAAGAAAAAAGCCCATAAATACAAAAATGCCTGTTTTTATATCCATATTACCGACACCATACCCTATTCATTATAGACATTGTTTTTGCAGAGAGAACAACTACATACAAACAGGGTAAAAAGAAGAAAAAAAAAAGGGTTTTCCAATCTTCCAATCAGTTATGATTGCACAATAGTTTCGCAGTATTTGTATTTGTATTATTTGAGAATCCACCTCTTTTAATAAACAAATCTAAAAAAAGATACGTTAAGATGCTGAAAAATTTTGGTGAAAAGGGAAAAATGTGTAGAAATTAAATTTGTACTTATTTCTTGGTTCTAAAAAAAAATTGTTAAAGTAAGCCGAAATGTACAGGTAAAGAACATTTATTTATTTATTTACTATAATGTGAATCGATAAAAAATGTACTTTGAATACGCTACAACAATTTGAAATAAATACATTCTAGATTCTTTTCATGTACGTGATTTGTATCAAGTTTGTGTAATTGCCAATGTTATACAACATTAGGCTTAATGAAAAGGAAATAATAAATCATTATGCCTTAAAATCATATATTATCTATACAAATAAAATTAGACTTTTGTCTGTACATTTCTTGAAATTCAAAAATTTTGCGATTACTATCCGTTTCAAGCACCCGGGAATTCGATGCGACCCTCAAAAAAAAGTCTGTCTGCCTGTCATTCTGTCGTTCTGTCCTTCTGTCATTCTGTCCGTGACGCTTTTTTTGTTTAAGCATCACGTAAAAACGACTGAAGCGAATGATATGAAATTGGATGTCATGATAGGTGGTCACTCAACTGAAAACATAGGCGTCGAATTTTTTAAAAAATCTTGATTAGATTTTCAGATTTTGCGAAAATCGTTTCAAACTGCGTAAATTCGTGTTCGAGCATCACGTAAAAACGACTGAAGCGAATGAAATTAAATTTGGTATCATGATAGGTAGTCACTCAACTTAAAACATTGTCGTCGAATTTTTTAAAAGTCTTGATCAGATTTCGAGATTTTGCGAAAATCGTTTAAAACTGAGTGAATCTTTGTTCACGCATTACGCAATAACGACTAAAGTGAATGATATGAAATTAGGTGACATGATAGATGGTTGCTCAACATAAACTATAGGTGTCTAACTTTTTAAACATTTTTATTAGATTTTGAGATTTTTGTGAAAATTCGCTCAAAATACGTTTATATTTCTTCAAGCATCACGTAATAACGACTAATACGAATGATACGAAATTTGTTAATTGCTAATCTTAATTTATAGGCGTTGAATTTTTAAAATATTTTGATTACATTTTGAGATTTTGTGAAAATCGTTTTAAAATGCTGAAATTTTGTTCCAGCATCACGAAATAAAGACTGCAAGGAATGAAACGAAATTGGGTGATATGATAGGTTGTCACTCAACTTAAATTCTAGGCTTCCAATTTTTCAAAAATATCGATTAGATTTTGAGATTTTGCAAAAATTATTTCAATATGCGTAAATATTCGTTCGCGCATTACATAATTATGAATAAAGCGAATGAAATGATATTACTTGGTTACTCTCTAACCTGTAATATTTTAACAATTACATAAAAATTATAACTTCGCTTTCTTTACTTTGGCAACATACTACATCCATTCTGTGTACTCCTACAATGCTGACGACAGTTCTTGCTTTTTGGAAATTTGCATTCACTAACCCGCCGAGGACGGGGACTTCAGCTAGTGATAAATATATACTCAATTATTTTTATTTTTCACTATAAAATTTTTGTAAGGCATATTTTTAACATTTATTATTCATTTTTAAACTAGAACATTTATACAGGCATTTTTTTAACTTACAGTGTTTTTTTTTACACATTTATCTCTTGAATATAATATGCTTTTAGCTTTTACATAAATATAAAAATTCTTCACAAAAGATGAACCAAGTGTCTAAATTTATGTTATTTACAGTCAGCTATCTATAGCAGAGAAAAAATATAAATAATTAACAATTTAAATTTCCTGTAAGTTTTTATAAATCAAAATCTTGAAAAGTACAGATTAATCACCCTTATCAAAAGCGTTTTTGTAGTTTGAATAGTGTAGCTGAACTTTCACTGAAATATGTGCGCGAAATATGAAAGTTCCTTTCATCAGTATTCATGCTTCGCAAATGCTGTTTTTTCTTCCTTCCCAGAGTTATCCACCATTAAATTAATTGCACCATTAATATTTTAAATTAAGATCTCAGGTGCATGTGTCAGACCCGAATTCATTAGTCATACGGCTGATTAATGTTTTCAGCATCAGATGTTCAAGTTCAGGAATACTCTGAGTGTTTATCATTAAACTTTTTACATGCAAAAAATATACACAAGTATTTTAACTGGACTAAATACGTAAATGAGAAATATTTTATTTGAAAACAGAGTTTGCATGCGTGATAATTAAACAAATATGTTCCGTTAGAAAGTTTTCTGGTAATATAGCAACACGGATTACAAAGCATGTTGCAATACATTTTATCACTTGTACAGTTTCAGTTCCGGCATAAATGAATTAGTGTGATAAAATGTGTGTCTTTCTAATGATTTTAAGCATGATAAAAAATATTTTAATACTTGGGAAATAAATGCTTTTATTATATTGACTGAGCAAAAGATTTTGGGTCTGAGTTGAATCAAGTTATTTTATTTTTTAAGAGGGGCGGGTAGCTGAAAAAACGCAGCCAGTCTTTCCCGCTATTGTAAAATAATGCTTGAATTTAAGGAGAATTGCTCTTCTCTGTTGAACCTTCTGCAAGTTGTTTGTTGCTGTTGAAGGACCACCTCAAAATATGTTTCTCGATACTCTGATAGTATCAAAATCTGAATATGATATCATAAGTCAAATGAACATTAATCAAATGGAAATCATTACTTCAGATTATCCTAATTCAATTGGAAATACAAAGGAAAATTGATTATACTTTTTTGTAATAACTGGCGGACATTTGCTGATTAGGCATTTGACACGACAACGGCCAGAAGGTATTGGCCATTCTATTATAGTGGCACCCAATGGACGGCCAATATAACCCTCTATGAGGAGACGGACGAGTTAACAACCAAGCCCAGGCCGGGATTCGAACCTGGACACAATGCGCTATAGAATGATTCTTTAGCCACTACACTATTTGGGTAAGAAATTTATTATACTAAATAAAGAGGATATGATAGTTTAATATACAAAAATTAGGAACCGTATTTTGTTTTGCTTAAGGTGAAGTATTATCGAAACGTAATGCAAATAAGTTGGTAGAAAAGTGCCTTTGTTCTGTGGTGTTTGAATTTGTCCAATGGTTCCATAATCCTCTTCTTTCAGAGCACTATTAATCCTCGTAAACTGATAGAAATCTGTCAAAGCTTACTCCAGAATGTAGGAGCCGGGTCAATGTTTCTACTATGTCCTTGTTCAGGGTTACTCCAAGATTCTTGGAAGCTTGATTATACCAGAGAGCAGAGACATTGCAAGCCTTCTGAATTAATGGAAGAAATGGAGTGACGTGCCGTTTTTAACATAGCCCTCACTTTGATTCAACCAATGAACTGCAGAAGTAGTGGACTAATTTAATGTTGTACCTTCAACCTGACCTCGAATCAATGTCGTCCATTGTTGTGTATGCTAGAGACTGATTTCAGTCTGAATCGTTTTATATTATGTGTATTGTGACATAAGCAGTGATAAAAGGCTTAAAGAATTTTTGGCGATCCCAGACTCAGAGAGGAATAATCTTGGAATCATCGTAAAACTAAGCTTTATCTCTATTTAATCCAAACACGCATGAGCTGTCACTGAGAAGAAAATTTTGAAAGACCAATTGCACCACTTTTGGTGTTGACCTAAGTCTACGTAGCTATACAATACTTTAAAAGTTCGTATTTTCAGAATATTTAAATGCACTTTTGGATTATTGATGAAATTTGTTTCAATATGAGTTTTGAATAAAAAATTAGTGCCTTTGTGAAGCCTTTTATGAAGTTATTTGACATATGATTATTTCAAAATTATTAGTTTAAAGATAATTGTGTCGCACATAATATGCTGTAAGCTCGGAATAAAACCAATGCTTTTTAGTTTGGTTGGAAAGAAATTCTCGGCAGTATTTATCGACGAGATTCTTTTTTGCAAAAACAAATAAAAAAATTAATAAATCACGAAATATATTTTTGAAACACTCTTTTTAAAAAAGAAATATTCTGTCAACGAGAATTAGAATGAATCTGACATTTTTTTTTCGAAATTAAAAAGAATTAATGCTCATTTATTATAATGCATGTCATGTTTGGTAAGTGTTTCGACATGGGACTGGCTTCTTAAAGAAATACTGAAGGAAAAATATCAACGATACATGTATGAATCAAATAATTATTTTGAAAATTATCTTCTTAACGCGACTTATTTTGTAAATATAATTTTGCATACTAATCATCAGTTAAATAGAAGGTGCTTTAAGAATCTCAGTGCAAGTTAAAAATCATCGCAAAACTTTAAAGAAACACCAGATATTTTGAAAATCAAATATTAAACATTTTCATACAAGTATAAAGAATTCCGTTTGAAAAGACTATAACGAAGCATTAAAATATTTATACAGTTTCTTTTTGTACTGTAGAATATATTTTATGAGAAAATATTTGAGCTTGGAGAAACTTAATTAAGGCACACGAAGTACATTATCAATAGACCTTTGAAGTTGATGCCCTTAAAAGTAATTACTTAAAATTAAGCGTATACTTGCTTCTTCTTATTCTTCTTTCTTCTTGTTTATCTTTCTTGAACTTGTTTCTTGAATCTAATTCAGTATGAGATATATACATTTCATCTTAAGAAATTTCTACATACAGTGAGAGGGATTATATATCAAGTGTAGAAAGTTTTGAGAATAGCATATTATAAAAAAATAAATACGAATCACGTAGCAAAGCAGAATACAAGGACTATGAAAACTAAATGGGAAAAAAAGCATTATAGTAGCCATGTCGTCTCTGGTGCAGGGTATCAGGTTTAATTAAAATATGAATCTAAAACGAGTTTCTAATAAGGCAATTCACCTTTTAATTATGAATATAAATTGAATAGTACACAAACCAAAAAGGAATATACCAAAAAGGAATATATAGATATGTACAGGGTGTCTGAAATATCTCTGATTTGAAATATTAATTGTAAGGTGACTATTATTCCTAGATATTTGTTGGCGAATAAAATTATCTAGAAATACGGAAAAAAAACTTTGTTTTATTACTTATCGATATTTTATTTAACTTTTATTTCGTAAACTATGTTAAATAATTAGGACATATGACAACAGCACAAGAGGAAGCCCAGTGTATAATATGGTTTTTTGTCACCAATCATCATTTAAATTTCCAAACAATATATTTAGAAGAATCAGCAGATACAACGACTATAAAGGCATGGCTGAAAAGGTTTCAACCATGGGTAATGTTAATATGCAGCCTGAATCACACAAACAACCCACTTTTGAGGAATCTATAGATAAAAATTGGGAGCATTTTAATGAAAATTCCAATGATGTTACTTCATACAGCGTCAAGAGAACTGAATGACTATTCTACGGTCAACAGTCCATTAGTTGCTATAGGAATGAGTGTAAAAGCCAGTTTTCAAAACTTTCAGGTTCTAAAACTCAAAAGCCTTACAAATTTAAGACACTGTACTAAGGTTCTAGACCGAATTGACTATTCTATCAATTACCTTGGTAATGTTCTCTTTAACCGTCGATTGAAAGTCCCACTCATCCTAATAAGCTAGTTGTCAAAATTTTCTTATTTGAGATTCAGAACAACTAGTAAATGGCCGGAAATATGTCAAAACATTATCAAAGTAAGTGCATTATATGATGTAATATGTGACAGTCTTGTAGAAACACTTTGCTTCACTGAGAAAATCAAAATTAGTTCCGTCTCCTGGTGCGGTTTCTTCCACAGCTACTTCCTTTACAGACAGATGTGCTGTGCCAGTATGTTAGTGGCCTTTCCGAACTGGCATTAAGATACTCTAAGTGTTTTACATAAAATGTTTCTTTGGCGATCAATTGGATGCCATGGAACGTCTTGATTTCCAGACAATGTTCTTGGATTTCTTCTCTTGGGGATATACCAAAGATATGGTCAACGTGAATACGATGATTGTTATGCTTGCAATAGAATTATGAAAGCCATCGTTCAATTATATCGGACATGTTGCACAGCAAATGCACTGAGAACGGATGTCGACTGATAGAGCAGACATGAAAAGGCATACATAAACAAAATAAAACTTTTAAAAGTTGTTTTTCATGATATTGTAAGCCACAAATGTTTCATATTTATAGTTTCCTCGCAATTATCATTTTAAAGGTTGAAAGTTCATGAGTGAAGTAAACTAATAAATAGAATAATAAAAATAAGTGTAAACGAATACAATAAAACGCATTTGAATAATATAAATTGGGAACTGGTATTACTGCATAACATGTAAGACACATTCACACGCACAAATAAAAAATAAAAATACATAAATAAAAAAGAAAAATTTAAAAATAAGTATAACTTTCTTAGACCTGTAAATACCTAAAAACTTATTTAGTATATCAGTGCAAAGTTTGAAATCCGGCATTCCATAGACTGTCTAGGCATTATATATAAGGCCTGAAAATAGCCGGCATTGTATGAAACAATTCATATTTCTCACATTTCATAGGGATTCTATAGAATGCCAAATGAGAAACCGACAATGTGTGAAATACATCTCCTATTGCATGTGAATTGAATGAAAAATGTAATGAAATGTAATTCAAAATGTCACTCAAGCCTACCATGTAGCAGCAAGTAGATTAACTTTTTATTTTTTATAAGAAAAGCTTGTTTCCCTTAATAAGAAAGGCAAAAATTTTGTTTTGTACAAATTCATTTTTCTTTATGCATTTTGAATAAATTTTTTAATCACACTTTTATTATATTTCAGAATAACATCTATATTTTTGAGAATTGCATGTCATTTATGGGTCATTCTCAAAATTGGGTGCCATTTAGAAATTTAAGAAGTAAAAATACCATTTCAAAAACTAGGTTTTTTTTCCATTATATAAAGCATACCTTGTTTCTGACCATTATTTGAGTATTATTCATGAATTTTTCTTTTCTTTATTTATTTTTTAGATTTTTTCCATTACCAGACTTGATGCAAATTGCCTTGTCTGTTACAGGAAATTTTCTTTGAAACTTGTACAATTATGTTTAGCACACAATAATATAAAGTGATATATTACTTAGGTACAGAGTCCTTTTGCCCATATAACATATTCTTTCCCGTTTAAGTTTTTGTCATGTCTGTTACTTATTATAGTAACAGAAATGACCGATAACAGACATGACAACTTCACGAGTCTAAATAATTCCACAAGAACATGAAAAGAGACATTAATTTAGACTAAAAAATTAATGATCTAAATAATTCAATTGAATTAACAAAAAATAAATTTATTTTATATAATTAATTAAGGTGACAGACATGGCATGAAATAAAAATACTTATCACAAGTAGGCTTTTGATTTTTCAGTCAAATGCCAAAACACTCAAGAAGTCTGTTTATATTTCTTTTTCGAACATGCTCTAATTGTAAACAGGTGTTACTATTCTCAAATTTCTTTTTTGTTGGTTAAAAAGTTGAAAATAATGTATGGTAACTGACATGACATCGATGTCCAGACAACTATCATTCATCTTATCAAAAGTCTCGTATTTTCTTAAAACCTTAAAAAAACCCTTTTCATAGTGTAATTTAAACTCTATTTCACAATGTTAAGAATGTCAGGGCAGAAATATTATTTTTTGGGCAGCAGTTCTGCATAACACGTTTTATGTTCTATGATTCGGTCAGCTGTATTTCAGTACTTTCTGTAAACATTTCTTTTTTAATTATTAATAGTATGTTTTTTAATCTATTGTCTAGTGTTTCAGTACTGGAAACTGTCTGATAAAAACCATGGTAAAATGAAAAATCATTTATATTTTCTTATACCTTGTAAATAAATAAATAAATAAATATATATATATATTTATATATATATATATTTATTTATTTAGGTATATATATATATATATATATATATATATATATATATATATATAACTAATAAGTAAAACACAAAGTATATACTGCAAATATGACATACCCAGCATGAAAAAATAAAAAGCAGATGCAAGAATTACAAATCTCGAGAGGGAAAATAAAAAAAATGCTGAGCCAAACAAAGTACAATTAAACAATGTGATAATAGAGTGGAATGGAATTCATAATCACTGGCATAATTAAAGACAATCAAAATGGTATGATTTCGGTTGAGTGGGGTATCAAAAGAGATATTCACTTCACACTTTTTAGGTTCTATCCTACTATAAAAAGGAAAACAATAGAAAATCAAAAGAATAGAAAAAGCACTGAAAAAACGACATACTAATCTGGAATGGGTACAAGCACATTGAAGGCGAGCATAAAGTGTTGCCAAAATTAAAAATTGTAGTAAGTGAAAACCGGTGTTGCCACAAATTAAAAGTGTAACAGTGGAAAGAAGAATAAAAAGGCGTTGCCAGAAACTATGGGGTAATATTAATTATTAGTATCCAGGAATATTAATTAAATTAAAAATATATAGAACAATAATGAATTTAAAATGATTGAATAAAATAGATTGTATTGTCAATTAAATATAACATATTGTATTTAAAACTATAATGATTATTAATAAAAACAAAGTACAAATAATAAGTTTGTTTATAAGAAAATTAATCTAATAATGAAAGAAAAGTGTTTCTATATTACAAAATTATAAGTAGGACAGTGTAATCATATTATAGGAACCCCATTTTTTTTCTTGTGTCCCACAAATATATTTGCATGCATATACACATCCACAGTGTTTTTATAAATATTACTCTTTATATGTATACTAGCTGCTGCCCGCGACTTCGTCCGCGTCGGCTTTACAGTTAGGTCCCGAGAGAAATGAAGCATGTGTGAATAACACATATATTTGCGACAAAATAAACTGCATTTAAATATTATTTGCTTTTCCTTATTTTAAATGAAGTATAATGCATGGTAGAATACTTCATTTAAAATAAGAGAGTATGCATAATTACTAAATTTAGAGATTTCTTTTCAGGCATTTGGCGAATAGAGACAGTTACGACAGACAGTACTTGCGAACTGCTTTTTGGTGTTCTTGTAAAAAAAATATTTATGCTATATGCATGAATTTTAGCCTATGTTAATCAGGAATAGTGCAGCTTTCTATTAGCGAAAAAGTTTTAGAATCGGTTCTATAGTTACAGGATACCCAGAGAGCGTAATGTAATTCTTATGAGTATCCCTGTAAAAGAACTATTTGTGATATATGCATAAAAGGTAGCCTATAACACTCAGGGTCCACCAGTGTCTAAGAGGTTCTACTCTCAAAACTGGAAGGCTGGAGGAGCCAGGTTCAAAACCCGGTCGCGCCTGTCGACCTAGCCGCTCGCAGTTTTTCGTAGTTTTCTCCAAAACCTCGCGTAAATACGGGCTAGGATCCCTTAGAGAGTTCTCCACACAGGAATTTCCCATATAGGCCGAGGACCCTAGTGCAATCAATCGGTCTTAATTCACAAACAAACAAAACAATAATACTCAGGAATAATGTAACTTTCAATCAGTGGAAAAAATTTTAGAATCTGTTTAGTTGCTATAAAATTTCCTTATAGAGCGCAATGCATTAGCATTATTTTGAGGGTTTTTTTTTTTTTGGTAAAAGAATTATTTATGCTATATGCTTGAAAGGTTGCCTGAATGTTAATCCAGGGCATAAGCTATCTTCATTATAAATTTTTCCAAATCCGTTCAATCATCTGTGTGTGATTCAGTCAAAAACATCTAAACACACAAATGTACGCATTTATATTATTGGTAAGATTTGGAAAGTTTTGGACTTTTTCTTCTAATGCTTTTTAATTTGGCGTAAAATCAACATAATTTCCATACAATTTCATGTTTTTCAAATGCATGTGAATCTGGAAATAGAATTTCGGCTTTATTTCAAAAGCATAAAACATTTTGTGCGAGCGATAAAATGGTTTTTAATTAATAATTAGAAAAGTAATTATGATTTCAAATTCTGAGCCTCAGGTGCACTTTACCGAAGTCATGGGCTTATATGCTCAAAATTTCAAAGCTCTGCTTTCTGTAGATTTGTCTGGAGAACATTCATTTTTATTAGCTTCAGTTTGCAACTGACTCCTTTAGACTCGATTTTGACCCCCTTTATTAACCCGCTTTTATTATCTTCACTTGTATGCATGTTTGTATGTTTGTAACCGACTCCTTTAGACTCGATTTCGACCCACTTTATTAACACGCTTTTATTAGCTTCACTTGTATGTATGTTTATATGTTTGTAATCGACTCCTTTAGACTCGATTTTGACCCACTTTAAACGGACAGATTTAATTCAAACTCTGTAGAGAAACGTCATAGCTGTTGAGTATTCCGATTTGCGAAAAAACTTGCGTATGTTTGTAAGGGGATATTCTAGGAGTTACGAAGTAGTGGTTCTTGTACATTTAGCATTAGTTTACCAGTGAAATTCGCAGTTAGTGCAAGGACAACGTGCATATGAAATATGAGGTCATTGCAGGATTCGTGTGTTACGCGTTGCAAGTGAAATCATTCGTGAATTAAGAACCGCTCGCTATATGGGTGCAAGTGTTTTGTTTGTTCGGATTTGCGATTGATTTCGTTACATAAGAATCCGATTTGCCATAAAAGCGTGTTTTTTAATTTTTTAAACTGTATTTATATTATTATTATAGATAGATAGATTTGGCATAAAACTGGCATAATTTCCGTGGTATTAATGTTTTTCAGATGCACGCGCTGCTTTATTGAAGTAATAGCATTCTTGTTAGCTCAAAACATGAATCATTTGATACGGGCGAAACTCGCCAAGCATGGCCACATAAAAGTGGTTTTTAATTAATAATTTAAAAAGTAATTAAAAATGTAAAATTCTAAGTGGCCTATAACCTTCTCTTGGGTCCCAGCTATATCTAAACGAAAAATTCACCCTTATCGATTCAGAGGTTTAGGCGTGAAAGCGTCATAAACAAACAAACAAACTCACTTTCGCATTTATAATATTAGTTAGGATATATATATATATATATATATATATATATATATTAAACGCGGGAATAAAATGGCACCGAATTTTAAAAACTTTGCCTCAATAGCATTTGCCATTCTATAAAATTCCTGGGTATTTATTATATACCATGTCTAGAGAAAGTTATATTTCATACTTTGCCTAAAAACGTCCGGCATTATACCCAGTGCATAGGCATTCTATAGAATGCCGGCATTTTATACTTTGCCAGTAACATATCTAATAAATATATTTTTAAAATAATTATAATGCAAGAGCTTCTTTCGACTTTCAGAAAAATCTTGTTTAAGTTTCATCATTATTTAAAATTATTGATAGAATCTAGCCATACTTTTAGATACTTATATTATATTGATTTATGTTTTTTATAAGCAAGCTTATCATTCCCAAATTTATACATCTTTTAACATGCAATTTCTTGGGTGAAACGAATAGATATACCTGATTTGATATGCTTCCTTATTAATGTCGCTGCATCCTGAAATAAAATTTAATAAATAAATAATAATAAAGTTTTTGAAGCCATTAACAAAAACTACACAGACTCTATATACGTTTGTTGAAAAAAAATGGTTAAAACTTTGCTATACAGTTGCTTACAATACATAATATAGTTGCGTGATTTTGATTACTTTTGAAAATTGCAATTTATGCATCTTAAATCTCAGAGAAATATTGATAACTGTGCACACCGTGGGACATTTTCCATAAACTAAGCATGAAATAACATTATTAAGCTGTCAGAAAACTTGCTGCTATAATAAGTAAACCATCAATTCAACGAAACATATTTGAATACGAAAATTGATTTTTTAGATACATATCAATGTGTGTCAAATAATGAACATACTTGAGATTAATGTGTGTTGAACAAAGTATTTCTCATTTATTTATTGTTTGAAAACTTATTTAGTTGGTGTGATGAAGTCCCTTTTATACAACATCGCTGATTACTTATTGAAAGTCAGCATTTACAAATTTGAGTTGATATCTTATATTTGTTCATATTCGAATTGGGACTTCAGATACCCCAGAAATTTAAAAGAAGAAATTATAATATAAAAATTAGCAAATTTCAGTTACCGATAAAAAATTTGTCTATTATTGCAATCTTAGTATACTACATTCAGATTTTAATAAGTTCTCTAGTCTAAATTCTGATGCGAAATTCTATAGGATGAGATTAAGATTTAAAACATAAAAATAAACTAATAATTAAGTAAATACGTTATTCAACTTTTGAGAAACTGATTCAAAATTTATTTCGGTTAATCTTTCTTATAAATAAAAATGAAATTCTGTTTCTTTATTTGTTTGTTTGTTTGTTTGTGGATTTGATTCGTATACAAATCCACAAAAATGGACCTATCGGCCTGAAATTTAGCACAGATATGTAAAATAATATAGAATAAATCGTAGTCCACTTTAAAACTTTGAAAGTCCACCCGTTCCCGGAATTTAAGAGATTTTTTATGCTCTCCACGCAAAAAGCTTTCCGTAATTGTAACCCCTGTAGTGAAAAAAGTGTGAAATAAGGATCGCGGTTGCCATGTGTGGCGATTTTGCCGAATAAAATGTTTTAAATTCTCAAAGTAAAAATAAAAGAATAATAATGATTTTTTTTTTGTTAGTTTATATTCGTAAGGTTATTTTTTTTAAAATTATAATATCGTGTGCATGGGAAATCGGAGCAGGAATGAAATGTTTTATACGCAAAACAATAAGAATTGAAGATTTCCGAGGCTAATAGGTAATTTTTTTTAGTTTGGCGAAAAAATAAAATGGCCCAAATGCCGATTTTGAGAAAGTGAGTTCTAGCGGTTTGCACAGATTTCGGCTTGGCGCAACTTATTGAGAGCTTAAGGAAAGAGATTTTTGAAAACAAGTGCAAAGGTTTTATTAGAATACAGCGTTAAATTTTAATGATCCGTGAAAAAATAATGCAGTTGCTAAGGGATTTCAAGCGATCTATCTCCAGAATTCTCGCCAAATGAGTACATTGATTTAAGTTGGGGGGGAATTCCGCCAAATTTCAGAAAATTGAAATCTTCTCATTTAGTACATCGGAGTAACGATGAATAAAACACGTTATAGTTGATAATTTTAAAAAATTCGGCTGTATTAAGGGATTCCACTTTTCAATTCATTCTTTCCGCGAAAAAGTAAGGCTTGCTTTACTTTTTCGCGGTCGAACCATTTCCCATATTGATTGCTGCTAAGTCAATGCTTCGATTGATTTCCTGAAAAAACGCTTGCAAAATGGCGTATGTTGGCACTTTGGCGAGGCACCGTTGAGCAACCAAATTTCATCGTGCAACGGGGTGCTCAACTCCAGCACCGTTGAGCACCGTTGCACGATGAAATTTGGTTCACCTAAGTCTTTTATCATGGAGAAGCTTTTTATGCTATCCGTTTTCCTCTAACTTGCCACCAGGTGGCGCAGCAGAACGTCAAATTCTATTCCGTTTAGCCGTTTACTATGCGAATATCGTCCAACCGATTTCGATGAAATTTGGTACACGCGGATATTAGAACACGGAAAATATTTTTCAGTATCCATTTTGCTGTAACTTGCCGCTAAATGCTGCTGCAACGCATCAACTTCTATACCGTTCGACCGTCGGCATAAAATTTCTTATACTTACACATTTCAGCACGAAGAATATATTCTAACTGTGTTCCTTTTGATGTTACTCACCACTAGATGGCACTGCAATGCATTATTATTTTAACTCGCCACTAGATGACGCTGCAGCAGGCCAAATTCTTGACCATTCAAACGGTCGCTATGAAAATCAGTATACATAGCTATTTGAACAATGAGAATATTTTGGCGTTATCCATTTTGCTATAACTCGCCACTTGACGGCACTGTAGCAAATCATTACTTTAATTAACCACTAGATGGCGTGTATCACTTCTTGACTGTGCAACTGATCGCTATGAAAATAGGTATACATAGATATTTGAACACGGGGAAAAGTTTCGCGTTAGATGTCGCGTCAACACATGAACTTCAGGGTCGTCCAGCCGATCGTCCTGAAATTTCGTATTCATCGATATCTGAATGCGAAGAATATTTTCGCCGTATCCGTTTTGCTAGAACTCGCCACTAGATTGCGCTACGCCGCATGGCCTTCTACGCCGTACAAACGATTGCCTTGAAATTCGGTATGCATGGTTATTGAATACAATATAATGCGATATCCATTTTGCTATATCTCTTTATTACAATGAATAGTAATCACCACAAATCGTAATATCAAAAAGTCCATTCATTCCCGTGCGAAGAACGGGTACTTCAGCTAGTTAAATAATAAAATCAAGCATTCACTGCACTGCACCTCTACCTTAAGTTTAAAATGCAAATTATATAGGACATATACAAATACATGCATATAAGGATTTATTACCTTAGTGTAGACAAAATTAGAATAATGTAATGAAAAAAATACACCACGCTCTTCAATCTAGAATTAGTTATATATGCTTATTATTTGCTTTCACAGTTTGTATATGATTGAAAAATTTAATGTTAACTAAACTCATACGAATTGTGGCATATTCTCCTATATAAAGGGGGAATATGCTTCTAGTTATAGTGTAAGAAAAATAACACAGACATTGGGAAATTACTAAATAGCAATAACTTAGAAAAAATAAACAAACCTGTAAACGGAATTAATTTTTTAAAAGTCATTTAACAAAAACTAATAAGAATGCACATTTAAGTGCTAGCCTGA
This sequence comes from Cheiracanthium punctorium, assembly GCA_038373885.1. Taxonomy (NCBI): domain Eukaryota; kingdom Metazoa; phylum Arthropoda; class Arachnida; order Araneae; family Cheiracanthiidae; genus Cheiracanthium; species Cheiracanthium punctorium. The sequence continues at coordinate 588,770 of JAWZYV010002153.1, forward strand.
ACTATATTTCATTTAGTATAATTGATCCCTCTAGCTATCTTCGTTAAACTGTTTCTTGCACTTGATATACTGAATCCAACCACACTTGACATTTTTAGTAAAAGTTATCCTTTACGTATATCGTAAATTTTATTCTGACCAATAAGTTAATTATTATTTTGTAATACATTTGATTCTGAATAAAGAGCTCTATTCGTTGTCCTTTAGTAGTTTTCAAGCATGGTCTATACAATTATGAAATAAGAATTATGTATGTTTAAAATTTTTAATAGCTTAAATAAAAAAAATCATAATATATGTCAAACTATAACACACGTATATAATAAACAATATGTAAAACACTATTTTAAAATATTAAAATACCGGGTGTCCCATAAAATGGTCGATGATTTCAAAAATCAATTTAAAAAAACGGAAGACAACAGAAATCTGCGGTTTGCTGCAATTTACTAAGTGAAAAAGGGTATATATTCTCACCAATTTTCAAAATTAGTAATAAAGCTCGTCAATAGATGGCGCTGCTATTTTGTTCGCATTTCGATCTTTCTGATCGGTATTATTTTTAAATCCTAGTGTATGCTTAGCAAATGGTTAATTCGATAGGACAGCGTATTTTTATTGTTTTGGAGTTACATCACCTGGATCACAGTTTTGTTGCAACGAGGCGCAGTTTTGAAAGGAAATTATGTCAAAAACGTTTCGGCAAACAGTACATTACTCTTGATTAAGAAAAACCATGCGCAAAGTTTCAGGAATTGGCCTCCTTATTCGCCAGATTTGACGCCATGTGGTTTTTTAGGGGGGAGGGGCGTACTTGAAAGACCAGGTGTATCGTCGCGATCCACAAACTTAAAATTAAATTTCTGCTGCTTCTCAGAACATTCCAACTAAAATGTTTGCGTGGGCGTTTGCGAAATAATCCTCAGACGACTGCGTCATGTCGTTGCTGCAAACGGTGGTCATTTGAAAACATTGTTTTAAAGATTTTCCTAGTCGGTAGTGCCATCTGTTGATGAACTTTGTAAATAATTTTGAAAATTGGTAATAGTAAATTTACTGGTTAACGGAACATTTCTATCGCTTTCCGTTTTTCTTAACTTTGTTTTTCAAATCTTCGGGCCTTTTTGGGACACCCGGTATTTTGTTAATTAAAATAATACTGTTTTTTTCTTTCCAAAAGCCGTGCCAGAGGCCTGCTTGAGGCTTGAGCACAACGAGAGCCGCGGATGGTTGTCATTTTATTATGAGGGCCCCTATTAGGCACACCAACGTTGCCCCCTTTGAGTGGTTTCCTAATTTTGAACCGATTCCAGATGAGAGACCTAGCACCTGAAATCGGCACCGCCAGAGGTATCGTTTGAACATGGAGGAGTTTGGTGTCACTAACAGATTTTACGTGAACCAGTTCTTATTAGCGTACACGGTACCATAGCAGTCTGGCCTATAGACGAGTTCACCCTCCCAAACGCTGGCCAAGCCGGGGTTGCTTCACTTTCCGTGTTCTTACGAGAGCGCTATTAAAATAATAAAAATGATAATTATTGTAATATTATTATAATTATTAATTTCATTTACATTATTATAAACGCTATACAAACTGAAAACTAAAGCTTAAATTTCATTTAATTCATTTCTAAAGTATGTTCTGTCTTCAGCTCCAAGGATATGGCTAGATGCCACGCACACTTATTTTCATATTGCTGCATGGCTATGGCCACTTCTGTTTGCCTTGTGCGTGTAACAGAACACGGAACTCTCTTCATTGTTAATATCTCTCAACATGGTGAATATCTCATCTCTATATACATAAAACAAAGTCGGGTTTGTTCCAACACTTATAACTCAAGAATAGCTGGACCGATTATAATGACCTCTGATTCGTTGGATTCGTCTTCGCCCCGAATAACAGAATAACTATAAAAATTTTCGAAATTCCAATTAGAAATTTTTTAATTTTATGCGATTTTTTGAATTTTTCCTCACCTAATTCGTAGTAACGGCGGTAATTACGTTTGCAGCAAAACGGCATTTACATCATCGGATAGAGGAGAAAATTTTCTTTTAAAAAAAGTTCTTTCTGAATGTGTAGCATAGTTTGCAGATTTATAGGAATTTTTTTACTAAAAATGAATTTGGTGTATCTTTTACGGCATTTAAACCTTGGCGTCATAAATTAAAAAATCTGATGTGTCCAACACATGACTTCCTTGCACGTCTATTAAATCAAAAATGTTTTTTACGCACTTCCTCTAAACTTATTTGTTTGAAAGAGATAAAATATCAATAATAGTAAGGTTTAGCGATTTCTAGCCAAATATTGCGATATCGCCAAGCTGAGTTCAATTTGAAAGATTTCCTTCTAACACTTTATTTGACGATATTTCACCAAAAGCCGACAAACTTGAGATTGTTTGCGAGATTTTGGGGATAGCCATAGTAGTCATTGACCACAAACTTTCAATGAATTGAATGCATCCATACACCTTAATGTATTTAATTTGTAATGTATTTGCGTAATGTATTTCGAATCTTTTAGGCGGTTCTGTAGATAAACTATTCAGTCGAATGGAACCGAAATACATTAAGGTGTAAAGTTATTTGGCTCACCCTGTAAATAAATTCCCAGTCGATTACTGTCAAAAAAGATATTGAAAACCGTTAGATATTATAATATAGTTCTAAATACAAAAGTTCAAAATTCTACGGGTTAAAGTTTTAGAGTTATACAACATACGAAATAATTTTTGGCGCCAAATTTGGCGATATTTCGGCGAAACTCGTCAATGTCGACGACATTTGGCGAGATTTTAAGCATGGACCAACAATGACAGATTATCGCCAAATTTGGCGATATTTATCCAAAACTCGCCAAGAACGATGACAAATGGCGATACTTTGGGCATGGACCAAAGGACTGACTATCGCCAAATTTGGCGACATTTCGGAAAAACTCGCCAAGGTCGAGGACAGACGACGAGATTTTGGGCATGTACCAAACAATGACTGTCTACAATTGTATTATATTGAAGATGTCCATAGACATTAAAGTACTGAAATTCTTTTCGGTGGTCCTGTAAATAAACTCTCCAGTAGATTGGAACTAAAAATCGAGATGCACAACTAGATGTTACAACAATCTTATATATGAAATTTCATAATAGTTTTTGAGATTTGAGAGTTAAATATGCACACACGTACACCAAAAGTCGCCAAGCTTGGCAACTTTTGGCATAGTTCTTGAGGGAGGCACGTGACCGTGGTCGGACCATTACCTAACTTATGTGGTAGGACGGTATTGTGCTTGAAATGGATGAATGCCCCTAAAATTGCCATTGACCGTAATGTATTGGAAATCTTTTGAGTATTCCTGTAGCAGAACTGTAAATGATAAAGACACTTTTTTTAATGGAGAAATTCATTTTCTAACTCTTTACAGCATATATCACTTTTGAGTCGTTTGAAATAGCCCAATACCTCTAAAAAACGCTTTGATGAATTTCGGCCCATAGAGCGTAATGTTTTTCGAATCTTTTAGGCGGTTCTGTAGATAAACTATCCAGTCGAATGGAACCGAAAGGGGAGATGCACAACTAGATGTTACAACAATCCTAAATATAAAGTTTCAACATTCTACGCCTAATAGTTTTTGAGATATGCGAGTTTAATGAATTTCGGCCCATAGAGCGTAATGTATTTCGAATCTTTTGGGCGGTCCTGTACATAAACTATACATTCGATTGTGACCAAAAGGGGAGGTGCACAACTAGATCATAGAACAATCCTAAATATCAAATCTCAACATTCTACGACCAATAGTTTTTGAGATATGCGAGTTACATACATACGTACTTACAGACGGCATGGAAAAACTGACCACAATAGACTCGCCGCTGGTCAAAATGATTTGCAGACGCGTTAATATGATCTTGTATGCTATCCTACGATAAGATGCATCGAAAAAATTCTTAAAATTAAATTTAGAGGTAGTCAAAATCGGCTTTTTTGTCGAAATTTGGCCCCCAAAATTTTTCGGGATCACATTACTTCCTTATACTACGTACAAGGAAGTAAAAATGCGTGAAATTTGTATACTCTGCAACACTAACGTCCTATTCGCAATTAAAGCGACTCTAAATAGCACCTCCAGATTACAGTTTGATATTTTACACGAGACAGAACCATGGAGGCTTTACAAAGTATCGCTATATTGAAAGCATGGAAGTTAAAATTAGCACAACTTGGAAATTAAATAGTTCTAACTTTTTTAAATAGTTAAAAATTAGTGTGGCTAATGAAAATAAACATTTATGTTATACTAGCTGACCCAGCGAATTTTGTACTACCTTACAGCCAATGAATGTAGCGATAACTTTTAGCTAAACTTAAGTTATGATTTTAACTAACGTAATAAAACGAATACATTTCAGATTTGGAAACACCACATTCAGAAATGCAGGAGGCTGCTATTTTGAAGATTTTCAATAGGGCTATAGCATGTTTGCGAACAAATAGCAAAGTGACGTAACGTAGAGCAAGCCAACTGGTTTGTTTTCCTACCACTACGTCACACACTACAAGCCTATTAATCGTAGAAATGTTCAACCATGGCTCACTGGGATAAATACAGGCTGTCCGAAAAGCTCCGTTTTTGCGTACGAGTAAATTTTCGCTTCTTCTCCGATTTGTCGCTTTTACCCAACTGTATCACTGTTGCCAACTCTGCCGAAGAAAAAGATCTTGGTAAACTGGCAATACCGAAGTATTGATTAAATGGGAAATGAATGTCCAAATGTCTCAAAGAGCATTAGCAGATAAGCATATTTCAGCAGCATAAGCACGTAAACGCCGAAAAAAATTTATTTTTTTTCTCAGCTTGAAAATATTGTTAGCCATTTGTGGATACTTTTAACTTTGATTTTAGGCACATTTTCTCCGGCAGACTTGGCAACAGTGATACAGTTGGGTAAAAGCGACAAATCGGCGAAGAAGCAAAAATTTACTCGTACGCAAAATCCCATAGGAGAAACTGGTTTTCGGACAGCCTGTATATATCCCAGTGAGCCATCGCTCAACAGAGCAACTGGGCGTGACGCTTGCTTCAGTGACGTCATTTGAGTGACAGACAGCGTACTGCATATCCTTTGTGCGCTTTTCTTTCTAACCTTGAAAAATCTAGCAACAGTAAAACCATTCTTTTGTAAATTATTGTAATATTTTGAATATTTCGGAGCTGTATAAGCTGTAAATCGTGAAAGTGTAACTTTTTTGCTTTATGTTGTCTGTTATTTGTTTTAAAAAGAGCATATAAAGTTTTCCGGTCGATCTGTTTGTTTTGTGCGAGTGTTATTAATAAATGTTATTGTGGGAGTACTATTATTAAAAATGCCGCGACCCAGAAGATCTAATCTTTCCCAAAAAAGCCGGACTGCAATTTAGGCTTCGTAACATTGCTAATCAATCCACTGAAGAAGAGCGAGAAGAGCGCCGCGTTAGTGTGGCCCGACGTATCGTTCTTCTCAAACACAAGAACAAAGAGAGGCAGCCCGTGAAACGGCTCTGTTGGCAACGAGAAATCGTCTAGCTTACCGCACAGATCAACAACGAGATGACGCGCAAGAAGAAATGCTTCAAGTGTTGATTTGAATCGATCAGCGTTTCTATACGAGTGCACAATTGATTACAGCTAGCATCCTTTCGTTCGCATTGGTCCAATGGATGTTGTTTGTGGAAGTTTGCTGGAGAATCGCCTGGATTGTATTGCCTTAATGGCAAAGTGAAATTGCCATTATTGACTCCGCCACCTGAGACATTGCATTCATTGCTTCGTGCGAAACACCAGAATCACGACATTTCCTAGAGAACACTCAAAAATACAATGGCTGTTTTCAAATGACTTCATTTGGAGCAGACATTATTGAAGAACATGGATATAATCCGACATTTAAGGTAGTCTATGTTGGAGAGTTGAAGAGAATAAATGCTCATTTTCTGGTGGATTCCTACTTTAGCCGCCCCCCCCCACACACACACACACACTCGCCAAACTAGAAATCGCCGCACTTTGACGAGCTTCGCAGTCATGAGTCGCTAGGAGTTATGCATAAGTTTTAACGAAAGTGAGCAAATTAGCTATAAACGCACCATTTAAGTGGTTTGAAGACACTTAATTATTAAAACTATATTAATTCGCAACCTAAAATTGAACGAAGTTCGCCGGGTCAGCTAGTTTAAAATAAAACATCCGCTTATTAACATTAAATATGTCCAATGGAACATTTTAAGGGTCTTACACACCAGGTGAAATGCTACGTTACAATAACGGCGATTAAAGGAGATGAATCAAGATAAATTCACAATCCACGTGTATACTGGAATAAGATTCCTTCTCTCAGGATATTTTAACATTGCTATATGTTGACACATAAAAATACTAGCAGCAAACTTGCGTCTTCAACAATTTCCTCTTACCTCGAATTACCTTATATAACAAAATATATTCCAGTCGAGATTCACAAATAAAATTCATGCAGTATATACAGGGTGAATCTAAAGGAATCAGAATCACATAGCAATGCGGGGTCGGCAACGTCGTCTTCGTACAGCTGTTAATAAAAACTTCGGAAAAAGTGCTGAAAAAACAGTGCGCTTTCCGCGACCATTGTTTCGCCGACCACTGTTTTGCCATTTTTCTCCGAAAACAGAAGACTAAAATGGATAGTTTAAAAATTCTATTTTATTTCATGGATGAAATTTTTGGAGACGAGCCTATTGTTTATGAAACTTGGTTAAGAAATTAGACGGACACTTCAATACTTTTCCCAAAGTGATTATTACCGGGTAAGTTAAAACTGCGTTTTTGACCCCAGATTGCTATGTGATTACGATTCTTTATTGTGTGCTCTATCACCGCTTAAAGTTTTGCCCAAGAGTTTAGATTCACCCTGTATATAAAACTATAATGAATTTTTCTGTGTAATTTCTCAAACATTTTTAAATTCATGAGACATGTAAAAAGCTTCTCGGTATCTACTCATAAATACATTTTATCACACATCAAATATTTTTTTACATCTATTCCCGTGAGAGATTAATAAAAGTCCTCTATACCTTAAGATTTCTGATATGAAAAATCTTCTCTTTTATTAATTATTTTTATAAAAAGAAAATACTTTAGAATGTGTCAGAAAATCTGAAGCATAATTTAAAAAGTGCTTGATAAAATATGTTTCTGTTTCTCAGTAAATATTTTAAAAATGTTTTATGACAGAATTTAGAGCTCACAGTGTGCTTTTAAAATGAATATTTATGAAGTAAGAAAGAAATTTGAGACTATTGTTTGATTTTTCAGTGTGTTAGAGTAAGGAATAAAATTTTAACCTGACGCAAAATTCTCCAATAGTATTTCTTTTTTCTGCAAGAATAAACCATACTTTATCCCTCAAAAATGACAGGAGTCAAAAAGTTTTTGACATAGCTATTTTATACCAAAGCTTCCCTGTTTTTCAATTTAGCAAAGAACACTTTTTTATGACTATCTTAAAGTATAATGTTTCATTTTTGTAATATAAATAATTGCATAAATCGTAGAAAAAGGGATAAGTATTTGACTTTTTTACATGTGTATAAGTTTTGAAAAATACGTCCTTAGTAAAATGAATACCTTTATGTATTTAAAAGACGATTATTTAAAACCTGCATCTCTGAAAGTTTTTACCAGTATTATAATACAATTTTCTAAAAATATTGAGGGAATCAACCTATGGATATGTGTACGTGATTTTGAACCTGCGCCATTCCCATGACAACTAATTATGCATTCTTTAGACGTATTACCCTCCAATGTATTTCAACGGTATTAAACGAATGAAACGTATATTAAAAATATCAAATTATTTTAAATAATTTAAAAATATGACACGTCACTGGAAGCATACAGATGATGCTTTGCTTCAATCCCTTCAAATCGAAATACCTTGATACCGTGTCTCGATGTTCAAATTCAGATTTGTTACATTGTGTGTTTATTGTGAGAGGTTTGTTTATGTTATTCAAACTGATTAAAATAGTAATTTCTAGGCTACTCGACGTGTTTCACAAATCATGTCGATGGCTTAAGGAAGAGTGTCCCAAAATTTATGCAAGATTTGAATTAAATAGAAAATTAATTAATTTAGTGCTGGCAATCAAAAAGGGGAAAATGATTGGCAGCTGACAGTTTTGGGTTAGTAAAAATGCACCACTGTACGGAAGAATAACTAGTTTTCATTCTTGAACAACATTTCAAGAATAATGAAAGTTTGATTCATAATGGTTTTGAGGATGAATGATGAGAAAGATCATGAGATTTAACACCATTGGATTTCTTTCTTTGGGGTTATTTGAAGTCAAAGATCTATGTCAACAAGCCCATACCCACGATTGCATTCAAGGAGGATGTGCTGAGGACTTAACGCTGCATCAATGAAATTTAGGCGCATTTATTCGAAATGGTCTTGGAAAATTTGGACAAAAGAGTGCGTATGTCCCAGCAAAACCGTGGAGGTAATTTGATAAATGTGCTATTCCATACATAATCCTACGTATTTTACATTTCATTAAAAAAATACCAAAAAAAAAACTGTATTTTCCATTTAATTCAAATCTTTCGTAAATTTTGGACCACCCCTTTGTTAGTAAATTTACAGTAAGTTATTTTTAATGGTACTTAAACTACTTAAGCACTTTTTCCAAGATAGAAGTAGTAGTCTGTTTTATCAACTTGTCCTCTCATCAGTGCAATTTTTTTATTCATCGTTCCCTTCACTGGTCAGTCTATTGCTTGCTGGGAAAAAAATAGATTCTAACAGATTACTTATATGTTTAAGTAGTGATTAAACACTCAAACCTTTTACCCCTTGCATTTAACACAGACTGAAAGTATTGTAGTGTGAAAACAACTGTACAAGATTTTCAGATATTAAAAAAAATGTATGGTAAACAAAAACAACCCCTTGACTAACAATTTAAATGAAGTTCTGTCTTAAAACCTTAATTTTTATTGAAATCCAAGATCCAATCTGTACTGTGTAAAATTTAAAAAAATTCATTTTCATTTAAATTTTTCAGTTTTATAGATAGAACTGGTTTAATTTTTTACATACATGTAGTTAAATATCTATTAAAGTTTTGGGAAATATTGACAATAATAGAATCTACGTCATTACAAACTTAGCAGGAACCGTAAACGCAATACGTTCTGATATTGAATTCTTGCAGATAGAATGATCTTTTTATCTCTTTCCAAGTCCATTTCTAAATCCATCTGTTAATGATGGAAAATGTCAATAGTTTGGCCGGTTATTGGAATTTGGTACCGCGAGTACATCATTTTGAACTTAAATTCTCAGAAAGGGTAAGTTTAATAAGTTGCGAAAATCAATACTGGCTGATAATTTTTAGAAAATTCACTCTTCTGTTTCTATAAATAGAATAAGTGTACTTCGGAATTGAAATAGCTGAAGAGTTATGCATTGTGAAATATTAATAAATTGAAACAGAATGTACTTCAAAATATTTTGGAGTTACATTAATTGAGGAAATGCAATTTTTAGTAAAAATATTTGATTTTTAAACTTATTGGACGGTTTTATAAAATTGGAAAGAAATAGCGTAGAAATGCATGGTAAACTTTTGCCCCAAAACAAGAAATTGCATTTTATTAATATAAATAAGGATGAAGACTAACAATTTCCTTTAAGACAATTTTTAACTCATTAACACCCAGCGTCTTTTTTTAAAGGTGATCTCAAAAAGCTTAAGAATTAATTTATTTTCCTATTTTAATTACATGCATAGTGAATTTGATTTTCACAAAATGCTTAGCAATTTCAAAGGAAAATGCAAATTTGTCGCAGTTTTATTCCATAGAATTCACTATTAAATTCTATAGAAAAAGAAGAATTCTTCAGACTACATTACATCAGAAATTTATATATCACTGCAGGCATAATCATAAAGTGGGGGAATGTAATGAAAATAGATGGGCGATAATGCGCTAATGTCTTAGTTACAGTTAAAAATACAGCACTATAAACTAACGCTGCATCATAGAATATCTTTTCTTATCTGTAAAGCAATATCGTTAACCATTTCATGCCATCTAGAAGAGTGTTACGTTTAAATTTAAGCAGAAAAAAATGCTTTACTTTTTAGTCTCATTTTGCACATTTATTAAACTTATGAATAAGTTCATACTGCTCTCGTAACAATTTTTTAAATCTTTTAACGTTACATGAAACATAAACATGCTTTTCAATTTTTATTAAGAAATAATACAGGGAAAGATTGATTTATAATTTTCTAGTGTTGTTTTAATAGTTTTTAAATTAACATTTATTTTGTCTCCAGCAGTTATGAAGCATGTAGCACTAAGATATTAAGCTATTTCGAGCACAGAACTCCAGTTTTAATTTAAGCTTACAACAATGAATCATCCAGCATATACATTTCACTTAAAACACAGTTAAGAATATATTTTATGTCTTTCGTGGAAAAGAATCGTGGCGGGGCATTGCATCATAACGAGGTTATTACACTGCCTGGTTGAGCAGCCAGTCCATAGCACCACTCGGTTTCAATAGCACTCATAGTATGGCCAAGAAAGTTGGGGGATGCTCACTTTAAATTTAACTTGAAAATGAAACTAAATATGCGTACGTAAAAGTAATTATTGTTAAAGACAATAAATAAAACCAAATAAATTATTAATTTAAATTATTTATTAATTGATTATTATTATTTTGATGTAATTGATTGAGTTTAGGCTGTAAAAACAATATAATTTTGATCAATAGAGTCTAGAGGGCTTCTGCAGTCTGTCCGGCGAAACGAACACCGTAATGCTTTTCTATGGAGCAAACTTCCATTACATATTCAAGGTTTTACATTAATTATTGCACATTATCTAAACAATTCCTTTCCCACTTTCTTATGTAAACATACATCTAATGTTATTACGATACAAAATTTTTATAATTCAATTAATAAAACATTATTTATTATTTATAATTTAAAACATTATTTATATTAATAACATTAAAAAATGTTTCAAAATATAATGGTTGAAAAATATTCAATAGTTTGTTCTAAAATCTTGAATATGTAAAAGCAGTCATCTCTATAGAACATTCCGGATTGTGTAGGGTCTAAAGAACCAATGCATCATACAACGGGTCCGGACAGGGTTCGATTCC